>NC_069438.1:23895423-23920423 GCF_026875155.1 Cherax quadricarinatus
ATACTGAGGGGAATTGAAAAGGTGGACAAAGACAGGATGTTCCAGAGATTGGACACAGTAACAAGGGGACACAGTTGGAAGCTAAAGACACAGATGAATCACAGGGATGTTTTGGAAGTATTTCTTCGCCACAGAGTGTCAGTAAGTGGAATAGTTTGGGAAGCGATGTAGTGGAGGCAGGATCCATACATAGCTTTAAGCAGAGTATGATAAAGCTCACGGCTCGGGGAGAGTGACCTAGTAGCGATCAGTGAAGAGGCGGGCCAGGAGCTCGGACTCGACCCCCGCAACCTCAACTAGGTGAGTACAACTAGGTGAGTACACACACACAAACACAAACACACACACACCACACACAACACACACACACACACACACACACACACACACACACACCACACACACAACACACAAACACAAACACACACACACACACAACCACACACCACACACAAACACACACACACACACACACACACACACACACACACAAAACACACACACACACACCACACAAACACAAACCACACACAAACACACACACACACACACACACACACAACACACACACACACACACACAAACACACACAAACACACACACACACACACACAAACACACACAAACACACACACACACACACACAAACACACACACACACAGCACACACACCACACACACACACAAACCAACACACACACACACAAACACATACAGTTGAGCTACCTTCTCAAGGATAACTTCTTCAGAATAAAGGCTGGACTGTCCTACGTGAACACCCAATGAAGATTTAGAAATTCACAGTGTCATTTTTATTTTTTGTGTGAATATTTACGTGTGTAAGTGTATATATATATATATATATATTAGACTGGCCTTTAAATACAGTGTGAATTTTTTACAATAGAAAACTAAACTATCCTTCCCACTCATTTTATGTCACTTAAATGAGAGAAAGGTGCAAATATTTGTTCAGTGTGTATTACCAAAGCGGTGCCCAGGCCCCCCCCCATCACTGGTGCCCAGGGACTATCACTGTGCCCAGGGGCCATCAACGGTGCCCAGGGTCATCACTGGGCCCAGGGGTCATCACGGTGCCCAGAACCATCACTGTGCCCAGGAGCCATCACTGGTGCCCAGGACAAAACGGTGCCCAGGGGCCATCACTGGTGCCCAGGGGCCATCACTGTGCCCAGGGCCACACTGTCCCAGGAGCCATCACTGGTGCCCCAGGCCCTATCACTGGTCCCAGGGCCATCACTGGGCCCAGGGGCTATCATCAGTGCCCAGGGGCCATCACTGGTGCCCAGGGGCTATCACTGGTGCCCAGGGGCCATCACTGGTGCCCAGGGGCCATCACTGGTGCCCAGGGGCCATCACTGGTGCCCAGGGCCATCACTGGTGCCCAGGAGCCATCACGTGCCCGGGGAAACTACACTGGTCCCAGGGCCATCACTGTGCCCAGGGCCATCACTGTGCCCAGGGCCACACACTGGCCCAAGGGCATCACTGTGCGCGGGGGGCCATCACTGTGCCCAGGGGCCCTTCACTGGTGCCCAGGAGCCATCACTGGTTGCCCAGGGCCATCACTGGTGCCCAGGGCATCACTGGTGCCCAGGGCCATCACTGGTGCCCAAGCCATCACTTTTGCCAGGGAAATCATTTGGTGCCCAGGGGCATCACTGGTGCCAAAGGGCCATATTTTGGTCCAGGGGCCATCACTGGTGCCAGGGCCATCACTGTCCCAGGGGCATCACTGGTGCCCAAGGGCCATCACGGGTGCCCGGGGCCCAAATCATGGTCCCAGGGGCCATCACTGGTGCCCAGGGGCATCATGTCCCAGGGCCATCACTGGTCCAGGAGCAATCTTTGGTGCCCAGGACTATCACTGGTGCCCAGGGGCATCACTGGTGCCAGGCAATCATGGTGCCCAGGGCCATACTGTGCCAGGGGCCATATGGTGCCAGGGGCCATCACTGTGCCCAGGGCCATCACTGGTCCTAGGACCATCACTGGTGCCCGGGACAAATCACTGGTGCCCAGGGGCCATCACTGGTGCCACAGGGGCTATCATGTGCCCAGGGGCCATCACTGGTGCCCAGGGGCTTTCACTGTGCCAGGGCCATCACTGTCCAGGGCCATCACTGGTGCCCAGGGCCATCATGGTGCCGGGGCCATCACTGTGCCCGGGAAGCCATCACTGGTGCCCAGGACTATCACTAGTCCAGGGCCATCACTGGTCCAGGGCTATCAACTGTGCCCAGGGGCCATCACTGGTGCCCAGGGGCTATCACTGTGCCCAGGGCCATCACTGGTGCCCAGGGCTTCACTGTTTGCCCAGGGGCCATACTGGTGCCAGGGGCATCACGGTGCCCGGGGGCCATCACTGGTGCCCAGGGGCCATCACTGGTGCCCAGGAGCCATCACTGGTGCCCAGGGACTATCACTGGTGCCCAGGGGCCATCACTGGTGCCCAGGGGCCATCACTGGTGCCCAGGGGCCATCACTGGTGCCCAGGGGCCATCACTGGTGCCCAGGGGCCATCACTGGTGCCCAGGAGCCATCACTGGTGCCCAGGGACTATCACTGGTGCCCAGGGGCCATCACTGGTGCCCAGGGGCTTTCACTGGGCCAGGGCCATCACGGGTGCCAGGGGCTTTCACTGGTGCTAGGGCCAACACGGGTGCCCGGGGGCCATCACTGGTGGCCCAGGCCATCACGTGCCAGGGGCCATCACTGTTGCCAGGGCCATCACTGGTGCCGGACTTCATAGTCCCCAAGGGCCATCACAGTTGCCCAGGGCTATCACTGGGGGCCCAGGGGCCATCACGGTGCCCAGGGGCTATCACGGGTGCCCAGGGGCCATCACTGGTGCCCAGTCGGCCATCACTGGTGCCCAGGGGCCATCACTGGTTCCCAGGGGCCATCACTGGTGCCCAGGGGCCATCACTGGTGCCCAGAGGCCATCACTGGTGCCCAGGGGCCATCACTGGTGCCCAGGAACTATCACTGGTACCCAGGGGTCATCACTGGGTATTGAACTAGGAAGGTTCTTTTAGTACTAAACATTTTAAGGTTTTTCCAGTAATGTACTAGAAGGTTCTTCTAGTACTGAACTAGGAAGGTTCTTCCAGTACTGTACTGGGAAGGTTTTCCTCTGTACTGGGAGGTTCTTCCAGTACTGTACTAGGAAGGTTCTTCCAGTACTGTACTAGGAAGGTTCTTCCAGTACTGTACTAGGAAGGTTCTTCCAGTACTGTACTAGGAAGGTTCTTCCATTTCTGTACAGGAAGGTTCTTCCATTACTGTACTAGGAAGGTTCTTCCAGTACTGTACTAGGAAGGTTCTTCCCAGTACTTACTAGGAAGGTTTTTCCCAGTACTGTACTAGGAAGGTTCTTCCAGTACTGTACTAGGAAGGTTCTTCCAGTACTGTAATTAGGAAGGTTTTCCCTTCCAGTACGTATAGAAGGTTCTTCAGTACTGTACTGGGAAGGTTCTTCCAGTACTGTACTAGGAAGGTTCTTCCGGGTACTGTACTAGGAAGGTTTCTTCCAGACTGTACTAGGAAGGTTCTTCCAGTACTGAAATTTAGAAGGGTTCTTCCAGTACTGTATGGGAAAGGTTCTTCCAGTACTGTACTAGGAAGGTTCTCCATACTATACTAGGAAGGTTCTTCCAGTACTGTACTAGGAAGGTTCTTCCATTTACTGTACTAGGAAGGTTCTTCCAGTACTGTACTAGGAAGGTTCTTCCAGTACTGTACTAGGAAGGTTCTTCCAGTACTGTACTAGGAAGGTTCTTCCAGTACTGTACTGGGAAGGTTCTTCCAGTACTGTACTAGGAAGGTTCTTCCAGTACTGAACTAGGAAGGTTCTTCCAGTACTGAACTAGGAAGGTTCTTCCAGTACTGAACTAGGAAGGTTCTTCCAGTACTGTACTAGGAAGGTTTTCTATTTTAATCTTCCAGTACGTACTAGGAAGCTCTTCCAGTACTGTAACTAGGAAGGTTCTTCCAGTACTGTACTAGGAAGGTTTCTTCCGTACTGTACTAGGAAGGTTCTTCCAGTACTGTACAGGAAGGTTTTCCAGTACTGTACTAGGAAGGTTCTTTCCAGTACTGTACTAGGAAGGTTCTTCCAGTACTGTACTAGGAAGGTTCTTCTAGAACTGAACTAGGAAGGTTCTTCCATTTGCTGAACTAGGAAGGTTTTTTCCAGTGCTGAACTAGGAAGGTTCTTACAGTACTGTACTAGGAAATTTCTTCCAGTACTGTACTAGGAAGGTTCTTCCAGTACTGTACTAGGAAGGTTCTTCCAGTACTGGCTAGGAAGGTTCTTCCAGTACTGTACTGGGAAAGGTTTTTCCCAGTACTGTACTGGGAAGGTTCTTCCAGTACTGTACTAGGAAGGTTCTTCCAGTACTGTACTAGGAAGGTTTCTTCCAGTACTGTACTGGGAAGGTTCTTCCATTTACTGTAACTAGGAAGGTTCTTCCAGTACTGTACTGGGAAGGGTTCTTCCAGTACTGTGCTAGGAAGGTTCTTCCAGTACTGTACTGGGAAAGGTTCTTCCGGTATTGTACTAGGAAGGGTTTTCTTCCAGTACTGTACTAGGAGGTTCTTCCAGTACTGTATAGGAAAGGGGTTCTTCCAGTCTGTACTAGGAAGGGGTTCTTCCAGTACTGTACTGGGAAGGTTCTTCCAGTACTGTACTGGGAAAGGGTTCTTCCAGTACTGTACTGGGAAGGTTCTTCCAGTACTGTCTAGAAGGTTCTTCCAGTACTGTACTAGGAAGGTTCTTCCAGTACTGTCTGGGAAGGTTGTTCTAGTACTGTACTGGGAAAGGTTTTTCCCAGTACTGTACTAGGAAGGTTCTTCCAGTACTGTCTAGGAAGGTTCTTCCAGTACTGTACTAGGAAGGTTCTTCAGTACTGTACTAGGAAGGTTCTTCCAGTACGTACTGGGAAAGGGTTCTTCCAGTACTGTACTAGGAAGGCTCTTCCAGTACTGTACTGGGAAAGGTTCTTTCAGTACTGTACTAGGAAGGTTCTTCCATATGTACTGGGAAAGGTTCTTCCAGTACTGTACTAGGAAGGTTCTTCCCCAGTACTGTACTAGGAAGGTTCTTCCAGTACTGTACTAGGAAGGCTCTTCCAGTACTGTACTAGGAAGGTTCTTTCAGTACTGTACTAGGAAGGTTCTTCCAGTACTGTACTAGGAAGGTTCTTCCAGTACTGTACTAGGAAGGTTCTTCCAGTACTGTACTAGGAAGGTTCTTCCAGTACTGTACTAGGAAGGTTCTTCCAGTACTGTACTAAGCTGGAGCTCCAAACTGGAGAGACATCAGAAAGTCATAACTCTCAGATCACTGTTTAATAAATGCCTAATACAGAATCAATGATTTTTTTTAGAATTAATTAGTCTGTGATGTAACACAGAATAAACATAATGTAATTTAAATGCATAATTAAGTGTTTGTTGTTTGTATCATCCGAAAGTTATACATTAATTCTTCGTTAATTTTCCCTTCTATGTTTTATGGAATGGTTAATGTTTTCTGTTGTCCAGTTCTCCGAGCTGGAATCTTACGAAGAGAAAGATTCCTTACTTGATTGATTTCTTTATTATTTTTTTTCGTGTGTTAGTAAGACACGATATGCGGTTTGTGGAATCGTATTGGAAATATATTTTGTTCCCCAAGGGCTTTACCAATTCTCATCTGCTATCTGGAAGGTTACTCTGGTGAGCATCTTTCTCTTTTATATAGTTGGGACAGGAAGAGCACAGCTCTTCATCTTCTGTTTCTTGAGGTGGTATAAATAAATGATATGAGATGCCGACGGGTTGTTGGAACAATACTCAAAGCAGAAACACGGACATTTGATTGTTTTGCGACCTTAGTAACTCCAAATGTGCAGTGACCGAGATCTCCCAGGACCAAAATGTTTCCAGTCAGTCAATATCACAGTGTTTGTATGTTGTGTCTGTTTCCAACAGTCAGTGGAGTGTTTCTCGGTGTTAGATGATCCTGTGTTGAAGTACAAGGCCGCAGTTCGATCAGCATCAACAGCCACTACCTCCCTCCTGTCTCTATGCACCGAGAAAAGAGAGGCAGCTGGCTGAGCCTCGTCTGTTACAGTTGAGTCACTCCCAGCAGCTGCCACACTCAGATTCCTGACGCAGCTGAGAGCTGATCTACATGTTTCTTAGGCAGGCACGTCATCCTTTAGCTTACTATCCAACTCAACAGTCAAAAGGGACTGAAGCAGTGATTCCTAGCCTCAGATTGCTGGCCAAGATGGCTGACTAGCGCGCCATCTCTCCCTGAATAAAGTTCACAAACTTAATGTCATGATCGAGACTGGACGCCGCCTCACTCAACATGAGGCATACGTTCAAGGATGAGATGCTGGTTGTTTCCAGAGATGAAGCAAGTCCAGGAAATATGATGCTGCTTCCAGGCACTGTTTAGCACAGAAACACCACCCACAGAAATACCACCTCACTTGATAAGGATGACCATTCTATACTGGATACAGACACAATCCTGGCAATGAGCAAATCTTCTCTTGAAGCGTCTCCTCCGACGCTTGTGAACCCACTAATCACAACGCACCTGGACCATCCCCACAATGCCACTCACCCTCGTACCTTCCTTCTGTCTCTCTTAAGGTCCTGTCTTCCGGAATGGTGATGAGTGTGACTAGATTACCATGGAGAGTAAGAAAAAAGTCCCAGTACCGTGGCTGCAACACACCAGAACCCCGAACTTAAGAGAGATGAACCTTGTGACCACAATGGTTTACACTGAGGTTTACACTGAGGTTTACACTGAGGTTTATACTGAGGTTTACATCCTTCTACTTATGTCCCGGGGGTCGTAAATGTCGCTGAGTAAAAGTTGATAAATTAGACACATGTACAACACTTGGGTATCTTTACTGAGGAAACCTTTCGCCACACAGTGACTTCATCAGTCCAATAGAAAGAAAAATAGTGAAGATCGGAAGGAGAGTGAGGTAATCAGTCCCTCAGCCTGGAGTCGATGTTATCAGTTCATCAGTCTACGCTGAAGAAAGTTAATCGTCGTCAGGTCCGGGTTCAACGCCAGCTCCGGGTTCAACGCCAGCTCCAGGTTCAACGCCAGGTCCGGGTTCAACGCCAGGTCCTGGTTCAACGCCAGGTCCGGATTCAACGCCAGGTCCGGGTTCAACGCCAGGTCCGGGTTCAACGCCAGCTCCAGGTTCAACTCCAGGTCCGGGTTCAACGCCAGGTCCGGGTTCAACGCCAGGTCCGGGTTCAACGCCAGGTCCGGGTTCAACGCCAGGTCCGGGTTCAACGCCAGGTCCGGGTTCAACGCCAGGTCCGGGTTCAACTCCAGGTCCGGGTTCAACGTACCCCTCCACATTATCTGACCCAGTTTCAACTTAAACGAGGCGCCCTTAATATTAATAGTTTGGGAAGATGTTTTGCACGCTGTTGTTCTCTCAATAAATGAGATAAATTGAAGAAAACCACAAGAAGATACCGCAGCTTTCACTGAAGGTTCACTGAAGGTTCACTGAAGGTTCACTCTAATGTATTCCTGGAATATATTGTATATTTTGACTGTTTTATACACCCTTACACTGTACCCCCTCACCCTACCTCCATCTCCCTTCCTCCCTCACCTTTCCTCCGTTTCCCTAACTCCCTCAACCCCTTCTCCATCTCCATTCCTTCCTCACCTTACCTCCATCTACCTCCCACGCCATTTCTTCATTTCCCTTACTCCCTCACCTCTCCTTCATCTTCCTTACTCCCTCACAATTCTTCCATCTCTCCACTCTCCCCTCGAACCTTTCCTTCCATACCTCCCCCCTCCCCACCACATCTTCCATACCTCCCCCTCCCCACCACACCTTCCATACCTCCCCCCTCCCCACCACACCTTCCATACCTCCTCTCCCCATAACCACATCCAAACCTCCCCATGCCCCTTCCCCTCCCCACCTTCCCTCCCCACTTCCACTTCCATACCTCCCCCTCCCCACCATCCCTCCCCTAGTTCAAGCTGTAAGCAACGAACACAGTAGAAAAATCTTTCACATCAGGTTCTAACTAAAACAGTAGTTTGTTATAGTCAGCTTAGTAACTAACTATGAATTATATTGTTAGTAAATGGGCTTCCAGTCTGTGTTATGTGTGTTCCCTTCCATGAGCTATCTTTCTCTCTCTCTCTCTCTCTCTCTCTCTCTCTCTCTCTCTCTCTCTCTCTCTCTCTCCTCTCTCCTCTTCTCTATCATCCACAATTAATCACAAATACAACAGCTTGAGTATAACACTGGGTGTATAAAGTTCTCCACCAGACATTATCACAGTCTCTCACGGAGAGTTATGTATATCTGTATCATACAAGTATATTCTTTGTATTTTATGTATAAAACATACACATGTTTTCCGTTTTGTTTAATAAAAATATACTTTTCTTAAATTTTCATATCCACATGTATGTATGTAAGTATGTATTATTATTATATATATATATATATAATATATATATATATATATATATATATAATATATATATATTATATATATAATATATATATATATATATATATTATATATATATATATATATATAATATATATATATATATTATATATATAATATACAGGTTATCACATGGAGACTATTATCACAATCTCTTCAATAATGAATGACGAATCAGGATATACCGAGCGCCTGACTATTTCAAACTTTCCGTTCAGTAACCTCAGGTTTGAAGTCAAGCTGAAGAGCTTGTCTCTCATTATCTAGGACCAGAATCCTAAAATGCATCAGTACTTTAGGTTTGAAGCCGCTCGAAATTTCCATTATCGAGATCTCGGTGTCGAGGAGTGACGACAGTTGGTTACAGAACACTCAGAATTTTTCGCACTTAAATCAGTATTTCAATTTGGACAGATTGTTCCATGGAAAAAAAAAGTAAACTGAGACCAACACAGACGCAAGTAGATCCAAAATTTTCCCCTAAGTAAGAATTTACCTGCGTCTGAAGTTTAAGTAATTAAGCATGTAAGTTTTATTAAATTAACTTTAAGTTCGTTCTCCCCCCATCCCCAGGATGACTTTAAGTTCGTTCCCCCCCATCACCCCCGGATGACGTAGTAAAGTCAGACTCTGAACTTATGACGTCAGACAGTCTCTAATTACCTCACAGAAGTCAGACTGATGACTTATCCGACTTAACATCACGGCGAAGCTTCCTCGGAGCATCACATATCAATGAAGAGTTTCAAGCTGAACCACACGAGGCATTCTCCAGTTATAGCTCAGAATTCAACAAAATGTGCGCCTACACAGCCTACACAGCCTACACAGTCTACACAGCCTAAACAGCCTACACAGCCTACACAGCCTACACAGCCTACACAGCCTAGAGCCAAGGAATGTTCATTAATTTAATACGATGAGTCAGCATTCAAATTCTATCCAAACTAAGGTTAGATAAGTCCGGTTCCTTGGATCAAGAGCCGCTCACCTCCACCAATAATATTAATAAAAATGAAAATAATAATAAAACAAGAATAATAGTAGACACAATAATAATTAAAATCAATAACAATAAAAATAACAGAAATAAAACAATAAAAAAAAATAATTATTATTAGTAGTAGTAGCAGTAGTAATGCAGTAATTATTATTATTGTTATTATCATTACTATTAGTGTAAACCCACATAATATATAAAATAAGTCTCGTCCTAAGAGACGCTTCAGCAAATTGTTGTGAGACCAGAGAGCAGCATTATGTGTTGGCAACACTGCTGTGACGACCCTCCCACCCTCCATCATGGTCACTACACTGCTGTGGCGACCCTCCCACCCTCCATCATGGTCACTACACTGCTGTGGGACCCTCCCCTCACATGCACAACTGCTGTGGGACTCCACCCTCCATCATGTCATCACTGCTGTGGGACCCTCCCACCCTCCATCATGGTCACTACACTGCTGTGGGCGACCCTCCCACCCTCCATCATGGTCACTACACTGCTGTGGCGACCCTCCCACCCTCCATCATGGTCACTACACTGCTGTGGCGACCCTCCCACCCTCCATCATGGTCACTACACTGCTGTGGGGACCCTCCCACCCTCCATCATGGTCACTACACTGCGTGCGACCCTCCCACCCTCCATCATGGTCACTACACTGCTGTGAGGACCCTCCCACCCTCCATCATGGTACACTACACTGCTGTGGCGGACCCTCCCACCCTCCATCATGGTCACTACACTGCTGTGGCGACCCTCCCACCCTCCATCATGGTCACTACACTGCTGGTGGGACCCTCCCACCCTCCATCATGGTCACTACACTGCGTGACGACCCTCCCACCCATCCATCAGTGGGATCCACTATACAACTGCTGTGACGACCCTCCCACCCTCCATCATGGTCACTACACTGCTGTGGCGACCCTCCCACCCTCCATCATGGTCACTACACTGCTGTGGGGACCCTCCCACCCTCCATCATGGTCACTACACTGCTGTGACGACCCTCCCACCCTCCATCATGGTCACTACACTGCTGTGGGACCCTCCCACCCTCCATCATGGTCACTACACTGCTGTGACGACCCTCCCACCCTCCATCATGGTCACTACACTGCTGTGGCGACCCTCCCACCCTCCATCATGGTCACTACAGTGCTGTGACGACCCTCCCACCCTCCATCATGGTCACTACAGTGCTGTGACGACCCTCCCACCCTCCATCATGGTCACTACAGTGCTGTGGCGACCCTCCCACCCTCCATCATGGTCACTACAGTGCTGTGGCGCCCCCCCCTCCATCATGGTCACTAACACAGTGCTTGTGACGACCCTCCCACCCTCCATCATGGTCACTACACTGCTGTGCGACCCTCCCCACCCTCCATCATGGTCACTACAGTGCTGTGACGACCCTCCCACCCTCCATCATGGTCACTACACTGCTGTGGCGACCCTCCCACCCTCCATCATGGTCACTACAGTGCTGTGACGACCCTCCCACCCTCCATCATGGTCACTACACTGCTGTGGCGACCCTCCCACCCTCCATCATGGTCACTACAGTGCTGTGACGACCCTCCCACCCTCCATCATGGTCACTACAGTGCTGTGACGACCCTCCCACACTCCATCATGGTCACTACAGTGCTGTGACGACCCTCCCACCCTCCATCATGGTCACTACAGTGCTGTGAGACCCTCCCACCCTCCATCATGGTCACTACAGTGCTGTGACGACCCTCCCACCCTCCATCATGGTCACTACAGTGCTGTGGCGACCCTCCCACCCTCCATCATGGTCACTACAGTGCTTTGACGACCCTCCCACCCTCCATCATGGTCACTACAGTGCTGTGACGACCCTCCCACCCTCCATCATGGTCACTACAGTGCTGTGACGACCCTCCCACCCTCCATCATGGTCACTACAGTGCTGTGACGACCCTCCCACCCTCCATCATGGTCACTACAGTGCTGTGACGACCCTCCCACCCTCCATCATGGTCACTACAGTGCTGTGGCGACCCTCCCACCCTCCATCATGGTCACTACAGTGCTGTGGCGACCCTCCCACCCTCCATCATGGTCACTACAGTGCTGTGGCGACCCTCCCACCCTCCATCATGGTCACTACAGTGCTGTGACGACCCTCCCACCCTCCATCATGGTCACTACAGTGCTGTGGCGACCCTCCCACCCTCCATCATGGTCACTACAGTGCTGTGACGACCCTCCCACCCTCCATCATGGTCACTACAGTGCTGTGGCGACCATCCCACCCTCAATCATGGTCACTACAGTGCTGTGGCGACCCTCCCACCCTCCATCATGGTCACTACAGTGCTGTGGCGACCCTCCCACCCTCCATCATGGTCACTACACTGCTGTGGCGACCCTTCCACCCTCCATCATGGTCACTACAGTGCTGTGGCGACCCTCCCACCCTCCATCATGGTCACTACACTGCTGTGGCGACCCTTCCACCCTCCATCATGGTCACTAACACTGCTGTGGCGGACCCTCCACCCTCCTATCATGGTCACTACACTGCTGTGGCGACCTCCCACCCTCCATCATAGGTCACTACAGTGCTGTGGCGACCCTCACCACCCTCCATCATGGTCACTACACTGCTGTGGCGACCCTCCCACCTCCATCACGGTCACTACACTGCTGTGGCGACCCTCCACCCTCCATCATGGTCACTACACTGCTGTGGCGACCCTCCCACCCTCCATCATGGTCACTACACTGCTGTTGGCGACCCTTCCACCCTCCATCATGGTCACTACACTGCTGTGGCGACCCTTCCACCCTCCCTCATGGTCACTACAGTGCTGTGGCGACCCTCCCACCCTCCATCATGGTCACTACACTGCTGTGGCGACCCTCCCACCCTCCATCTGGTCACTACATGCTGTGGGGACTTCCCACCTCCATCATGGTCACTACACTGCTGTGGGGACCCTCCCACCCTCCATCATGGTCATACTACACTGCTGTGGGGACCCTCCCACCCTCCATCATGGTCACTACACTGCTGTGGCGACCCTCCCACCCTCCATCATGGTCACTACACAGCTGTGGGGACCCTGCCACCCTCCATCATGGTCACTACACTGCTGTGGCGACCCTCCCACCCTCCATCATGGTCACTACAGTGCTGTGGACGACCCTACACCACCCTCCATCATGGTCACTACACTGCTGTGGCGACCCTCCCACCCTCCATCATGGTCACTAAGTGCTGTGGCGACCCTCCACCCTCCATCATGGTCAGTAAAGTGCTGTGGGGACACTCCCACCCTCCATCATGGTCACTACACTGCTGTGGCGGCCCTCCCACCCTTCATCATGGTCATTACAGCGCTGTGGGACCCTCCCAATCTCATCATGGTCACTACATGCTGTGGGACCCTCCCCCCTCCATCATGGTCACTACAGTGCTGTGGGGACCCTCCATCATGGTCACTACAGTGCTGTGGGGACGCTCCATCATGGTCACTACAGTGCAGTGGGACCCTCCCACCCTCCATCATGGTCACTACAGTGCTGTGGGGACCCTCCCACCCTCCATCATGGTCACTACTGTGCTGTGGGGACCCTCCCACCCTCCATCATGGTCACTACAGTGCTGTCGGACCCTCCCACCCTCCATCATGGTCACTACAGTGCTGTGGGGACCTCCCACCCTCCATCATGGTCATTACAGTGCTGTGGAGACCCTCCCACCCTCCATCATGGTCAGTTCAGTGCTGGGGGACCCTCCATCATGGTCACTACAGTGTTGTGGGGACCTCCCACCCTCCATCATGGTCACTACAGTGCTGTGGAGACCCTCTTACCCTCCATCATGGTCACTACAGTGCTGTGGGGACCTTTCCACCCTCCATCATGGTCACTACAGTGCTGTGGGGACCTTTACACCCTCCATCATGGTCACTACAGTGCTGTTGGGACCCTCCATCATGGTCACTACAGTGCTGTGGGGACCCTCCCACCCTCCATCATGGTCACTACAGTGCTGTGGAGACCCTCCCACCCTCCATCATGGTCACTACAGTGCTGTGGGGACCCTCCCACCCTCCATCATGGTCACTACAGTGCTGTGGGACATCCACCCTCCATCATGGTCACTACAGTGCTGTGGGGACCCTCCCACCCTCCATCATGGTCACTACAGTGCTGTGGAGACCCTCCCACTCTCCAACATGGTCACTACATGTGCTGTGAGGACCCTCCTCCCTCCATCATGGTCACTACAGTGCAGTGGGACCCTCCCACCCTCCATCATGGTCAACTACATGCTGTGGGACCTTCCACCCTTCATCATGGTCACTACCGTGCTGTGGCGACCCTCCCTCCATCATGGTCACTACAGTGCTGTGGGGATCCTCCCACCCTCCATCATGGTCACTACAGTGCTGTGGGACCTCCCACCCTCCATCATGGTACTACAGTGCTGTGGAGACCCTCCCACCCTCAATCATTGGTCATTACAGTGCTGTGGGGACCTTCCCACCCTCCATCATGGTCAGTACACTGCTGTGGGGACCCTCCCACCCTCCATCATGGTCACTACAGTGCTGTGGTGACCCTCCCACCCTCCATCATGGTCACTACAGTGCTGTGGAGACCCTCCCACCCTCCATCATGGTCACTTAAGTGCTGTGGGGACCCTCCATCATGGTCACTACAGTGTTGTGGGGACCCTCCCACCCTCCATCATGGTCACTACAGTGCTGTGGAGACCCTCTTACCCTCCATCATGGTCACTACAGTGCTGTGGGGACCCTCCCACCCTCCATCATGGTCACTACAGTGCTGTGGGCACCCTCCCACCCTCCATCATGGTCACTACAGTGCTGTGGGACCTTCCACCCTCCATCATGGTCACTACAGTGCTGTGGGACCCTCCATCATGTCCACTACAGGCTGTGGGGACCCTCACATGGTCACTACAGTGCTGTGGAGACCCTCCCACCCTCCATCATGGTCACTACAGTGCTGTGGGGACCCTCCCACCCCCATCATGGTCACTACAGTGCTGTGTGGACCCTCCCACCCTCCATCATGGTCACTACAGTGCTGTGGGACCCTCCCACCCTCCATCATGGTCACTACAGTGCTGTGGAGACCCTCCCACCCTCCAACATGGTCACTACAGTGCTGTGGGGACCCTCCCACCCTCCATCATGGTCACTACAGTGCAATGGGGACCCTCCACCCTCCTCTGTCACTACAGTGGTGCGCCCCCACCCTCATCATGCACTACGTGCTGGGCGACCCTCCCACCCTCCATCATGGTCACTACAGTGCTGTGGCGACCCTCCACCTCCATCATGGTCACTACAGTGCTGTGGCGACCCTCCCACCCTCCATCATGGTCACTACAGTGCTGTGGCGACCCTCCCACCCTCCATCATGGTCACTACAGTGCTGTGGCGACCCTCCCACCCTCCATCATGGTCACTACAGTACTGTGGCGACCCTCCCACCCTCCATCATGGTCACTACAGTGCTGTTGAGACCCTCCCACCCTCCATCATGGTCACTACAGTGCTGTGGCGACCCTCCCACCCTCCATCATGGTCACTACAGTGCTGTGGAGACCCTCCCACCCTCCATCATGGTCACTACACTGCTGTGGCGACCCTTCCACCCTCCATCATGGTCACTACACTGCTCTGGCGACCCTCTTACCCTCCATCATGGTCACTACACTGCTGTGGGGACCCTCGCAGCCTCCATCATGGTCACTACAGTGCTGTGGGCACCCTCCCACCCTCCATCATGGTCACTACAGTGCTGTGGGGACCTTTCCACCCTCCATCATGGTCACTACAGTGCTGTGGGGACCCTCCATCATGGTCACTACAGTGCTGTGGGGACCCTCCAACATGGTCACTACAGTGCTGTGGAGACCCTCCCACCCTCCATCATGGTCACTACAGTGCTGTGGGGACCCTCCCACCCTCCATCATGGTCACTACAGTGCTGTGGGGACCCTCCCACCCTCCATCATGGTCACTACAGTGCTGTGGAGACCGTCCCACCCTCCAACATGGTCACTACAGTGCTGTGGGGACCCTCCCACCCTCCATCATGGTCACTACAGTGCAATGGGGACCCTCCCACCCTCCATCATGGTCACTACAGTGCTGTGGCGACCCTCCCACCCCCCATCATGGTCACTACAGTGCTGTGGCGACCCTCCCACCCTCCATCATGGTCACTACAGTGCTGTGGCGACCCTCCCACCCTCCATCATGGTCACTACAGTGCTGTGGCGACCCTCCCACCCTCCATCATGGTCACTACAGTGCTGTGGCGACCCTCCCACCCTCCATCATGGTCACTACAGTGCTGTGGCGACCCTCCCACCCTCCATCCATGGTCATACAGTACTGTGGGCGACCCTCCCACCCTCCATCATGGTCACTACAGTGCTGTTGAGACCCTCCCACCCTCCATCATGGTCACTACAGTGCTGTGGCGACCCTCCCACCCTCCATCATGGTCACTACAGTGCTGTGGCGACCCTCCCACCCTCCATCATGGTCACTACAGTGCTGTGGAGACCCTCCCACCCTCCATTCATGGTCACTACACTGCTTGGCGACCCTTCCACCCTCCATCATGGTCACTACACTGCTCTGGCGACCCTCCCACCCTCCATCATGGTCACTACACTGCTGTGGCGACCCTTCCACCCTCCATCATGGTCACTACAGTGCTGTGGCGACCCTCCCACCCTCCATCATGGTCACTACACTGCTGTGGCGACCCTTCCACCCTCCATCATGGTCACTACACTGCTGTGGCGACCCTCCCACCCTCTATCATGGTCACTACACTGCTGTGGCGACCCTCCCACCCTCCATCATGGTCACTACAGTGCTGTGGCGACCCTCCCACCCTCCATCATGGTCACTACACTGCTGTGGCGACCTCCCCACCCCTCCATCACGGTCACTACACTGCTGTGGCGACCCTTCCACCCTCCATCATGGTCACTACACTGCTGTGGCGACCCTCCCACCCTCCATCATGGTCACTACACTGCTGTGGCGACCCTTCCACCCTCCATCATGGTCACTACACTGCTGTGGCGACCCTTCCACCCTCCCTCATGGTCACTACATTGCTGTGGCGACCCTCCCACCCTCCATCATGGTCACTACACTGCTGTGGCGCCCTCCCACCCTCCATCATGGTCCTACACTGCTGTGGGGACCCTCCCACCCTCCATCATGGTCACTACACTGCTGTGGGGACCCTCCCACCCTCCATCATGGTCACTACACTGCTGTGGGGACCCTCCCACCCTCCATCATGGTCACTACACTGCTGTGGCGACCCTCCCACCCTCCATCATGGTCACTACCAGCTGTGGGGACCCTGCCACCCTCCATCATGGTCACTACACTGCTGTGGCGACCCTCCCACCCTCCATCATGGTCACTACAGTGCTGTGACGACCCTACCACCCTCCATCATGGTCACTACACTGCTGTGGCGACCCTCCCACCCTCCATCATGGTCACTAAAGTGCTGTGGCGACCCTCCCACCCTTCATCATGGTCATACAGTGCTGTGGCGACCCTCCCACCCTCCATCATGGTCATTACAGCGCTGTGGGGACCCTCCCAATCTCCATCATGGTCACTACAGTGCTGTGGGGACCCTCCCGCCCTCCATCATGGTCACTACAGTGCTGTGGGGACCCTCCATCATGGTCACTACAGTGCTGTGGGGACGCTCCATCATGGTCACTACAGTGCAGTGGGGACCCTCCCACCCTCCATCATGGTCACTACAGTGCTGTGGGGACCCTCCCACCCTCCATCATGGTCACTACTGTGCTGTGGGGACCCTCCCACCCTCCATCATGGTCACTACAGTGCTGTCGTGACCCTCCCACCCTCCATCATGGTCACTACAGTGCTGTGGGGACCCTCCCACCCTCCATCATGGTCATTACAGTGCTGTGGAGACCCTCCCACCCTCCATCATGGTCAGTTCAGTGCTGGGGGGACCCTCCATCATGGTCACTACAGTGTTGTGGGGACCCTCCCACCCTCCATCATGGTCACTACAGTGCTGTGGAGACCCTCTTACCCTCCACCATGGTCACTACAGTGCTGTGGGGACCTTTCCACCCTCCATCATGGTCACTACAGTGCTGTGGGGACCTTTCCACCCTCCATCATGGTCACTACAGTGCTGTTGGGACCCTCCATCATGGTCACTACAGTGCTGTGGGGACCCTCCCACCCTCCATCATGGTCACTACAGTGCTGTGGAGACCCTCCCACCCTCCATCATGGTCACTACAGTGCTGTGGGGACCCTCCCACCCTCCATCATGGTCGCTACAGTGCTGTGGGGACACTCCCACCCTCCATCATGGTCACTACAGTGCTGTGGGGACCCTCCCACCCTCCATCATGGTCACTACAGTGCTGTGGAGACCCTCCCACTCTCCAACATGGTCACTACAGTGCTGTGAGGACCCTCCCTCCCTCTATCATGGTCACTACAGTGCAGTGGGGACCCTCCCACCCTCCATCATGGTCACTACAATGCTGTGGAGACCTTCCCACCCTTCATCATGGTCACTACCGTGCTGTGGCGACCCTCCCTCCATCATGGTCACTACAGTGCTGTGGGGACCCTCCCACCCTCCATCATGGTCACTACAGTGCTGTGGGGATCCTCCCACCCTCCATCATGGTTACTACAGTGCTGTGGAGACCCTCCCACCCTCAATCATGGTCATTACAGTGCTGTGGGGACCTTCCCACCCTCCATCATGGTCTGTACACTGCTGTGGGGACCCTCCCACCCTCCATCATGGTCACTACAGTGCTGTGGTGACCCTCCCACCCTCCATCATGGTCACTACAGTGCTGTGGGGACCCTCCCACCCTCCATCATGGTCACTACAGTGCTGTGGAGACCCTCCCACCCTCCATCATGGTCACTTCAGTGCTGTGGGGACCCTCCATCATGGTCACTACAGTGTTGTGGGGACCCTCCCACCCTCCATCATGGTCACTACAGTGCTGTGGAGACTCTCTTACCCTCCATCATGGTCACTACAGTGCTGTGGGGACCCTCGCAGCCTCCATCATGGTCACTACAGTGCTGTGGGCACCCTCCCACCCTCCATCATGGTCACTACAGTGCTGTGGGGACCTTTCCACCCTCCATCATGGTCACTACAGTGCTGTGGGGACCCTCCATCATGGTCACTACAGTGCTGTGGGGACCCTCCAACATGGTCACTACAGTGCTGTGGAGACCCTCCCTCCCTCCATTATGGTCACTACAGTGCTGTGGGGACCCTCCCACCCTCCATCATGGTCACTACAGTGCTGTGGGGACCCTCCCACCCTCCATCATGGTCACTACAGTGCTGTGGGGACCCTCCCACCCTCCATCATGGTCACTACAGTGCTGTGGAGACCCTCCCACCCTCCAACATGGTCACTACAGTGCTGTGGGGACCCTCCCACCCTCCATCATGGTCACTACAGTGCAATGGGGACCCTCCCACCCTCCATCATGGTCACTACAATGCTGTGGAGACCCTCCCACCCTTCATCATGGTCACTACCGTGCTGTGGCGACCCTCCCTCCATCATGGTCACTACAGTGCTGTGGGGACACTCCCACCCTCCATCATGGTCACTACAGTGCTGTGGGGATCCTCCCACCCTCCATCATGGTCACTACAATGCTATGGGGACCCTCCCACCCTCAATCATGGTCATTACAGTGCTGTGGGGACCCTCCCATTCTCCATCATGGTCACTACACTGCTGTGGGGACCCTCCCACCCTCCATCATGGTCACTACAGTGCTGTGGCGACCCTCCCACCCTCCATCATGGTCACTACAGTGCTGTGGCGACCCTCCCACCCTCCATCATGGTCACTACAGTGCTGTGGCGACCCTCCCACCCTCCATCATGGTCACTACAGTGCTGTGGAGACCCTCCCACCCTCCATCATGGTCACTACACTGCTGTGGCGACCCTTCCACCCTCCATCATGGTCACTACACTGCTCTGGCGACCCTCCCACCCTCCATCATGGTCACTACACTGCTGTGGCGACCCTTCCACCCTCCATCATGGTCACTACAGTGCTGTGGCGACCCTCCCACCCTCCATCATGGTCACTACACTGCTGTGGCGACCCTTCCACCCTCCATCATGGTCACTACACTGCTGTGGCGACCCTTAAACCCTCCATCATGGTCACTACACTGTTGTGGCGACCCTCCCACCCTCCATCACGGTCACTACACTGCTGTGGCGACCCTTCCACCCTCCATCATGGTCACTACACTGCTGTGGCGACCCTCCCACCCTCCATCATGGTCACTACACTGCTGTGGCGACCCTTCCACCCTCCATCATGGTCACTACACTGCTGTTACGACCCTTCCACCCTCCCTCATGGTCACTACAGTGCTGTGGCGACCCTCCCAACCTCCATCATGGTCACTACACTGCTGTGGCGACCCTCCCACCCTCCATCATGGTCACTACACTGCTGTGGGGACCCTCCCACCCTCCATCATGGTCACTGCACTGCTGTGGGGACCCTCCCACCCTCCATCATGGTCACTACACTGCTGTGGCGACCCTCCCACCCTCCATCATGGTCACTACACAGCTGTGGGGACCCTCCCACCCTCCATCATGGTCACTACACTGCTGTGGCGACCCTCACACCCTCCATCATGGTCACTACAGTGCTGTGACGACCCTACCACCCTCCATCATGGTCACTACACTGCTGTGGCGACCCTCCCACCCTCCATCATGGTCACTAAAGTGCTGTGGCGACCCTCCCACCCTCCATCATGCTCACTAAAGCGCTGTGGCGACCCTCCCACCCTCCATCATGGTCAGTAAAGTGCTGTGGGGACCCTCCCACCCTCCATCATGGTCACTACACTGCTGTGGCGACCCTCCCACCCTCCATCATGGTCACTACAGTGCTGTGGCGACCCTCCCACCCTCCATCATGGTCATTACAGCGCTGTGGGGACCCTGCCAATCTCCATCATGGTCACTACAGTGCTGTGGGGACCCTCCCGCCCTCCATCATGGTAACTACAGTGCTGTGGGGACCCTCCATCATGGTCACTACTGTGCTGTGGGGACGCTCCATCATGGTCACTACAGTGCAGTGGGGACCCTCCCACCCTCCATCATGGTCACTACAGTGCTGTGGGGACCCTCCCACCCTCCATCATGGTCACTACTGTGCTGTGGGGACCCTCCCACCCTCCATCATGGTCACTACAGTGCTGTGGTGACCCTCCCACCCTCCATCATGGTCACTACAGTGCTGTGGGGACCCTCCCACCCTCCATCATGGTCACTACAGTGCTGTGGAGACCCTCCCACCCTCCATCATGGTCACTTCAGTGCTGGGGGGACCCTCCATCATGGTCACTACAGTGTTGTGGGGACCCTCCCACCCTCCATCATGGTCACTACAGTGCTGTGGAGACCCTCTTACCCTCCATCATGGTCACTACAGTGCTGTGGGGACCTTTCCACCCTCCATCATGGTCACTACAGTGCTGTGGGGACCTTTCCACCCTCCATCATGGTCACTACAGTGCTGTGGGGACCCTCCATCATGGTCACTACAGTGCTGTGGGGACCCTCCCACCCTCCATCATGGTCACTACAGTGCTGTGGAGACCCTCCCACCCTCCATCATGGTCACTACAGTGCTGTGGGGACCCTCCCACCCTCCATCATGATCACTACAGTGCTGTGGGGACACTCCCACCCTCCATCATGGTCACTACAGTGCTGTGGGGACCCTCCCACCCTCCATCATGGTCACTACAGTGCTGTGGAGACCCTCCCACTCTCCAACATGGTCACTACAGTGCTGTGAGGACCCTCCCTCCCTCCATCATGGTCACTACAGTGCAGTGGGGACCCTCCCACCCTCCATCATGGTCACTACAATGCTGTGGAGACCCTCCCACCCTTCATCATGGTCACTACCGTGCTGTGGCGACCCTCCCTCCATCATGGTCACTACAGTGCTGTGGAGACCCTCCCACCCTCCATCATGGTCACTACAGTGCTGTGGGGATCCTCCCACCCTCCATCATGGTTACTAAAGTGCTGTGGAGACCCTCCCACCCTCAATCATGGTCATTACAGTGCTGTGGGGACCTTCCCACCCACCATCATGGTCAGTACACTGCTGTGGGGTCCCTCCCACCCTCCATCATGGTCACTACAGTGCTGTGGTGACCCTCCCACCCTCCATCATGGTCACTACAGTGCTGTGGGGACCCTCGCACCCTCCATCATGGTCACTACAGTGCTGTGGAGACCCTCCCACCCTCCATCATGGTCACTTCAGTGCTGTGGGGACCCTCCATCATGGTCACTACAGTGTTGTGGGGACCCTCCCACCCTCCATCATGGTCACTACAGTGCTGTGGAGACCCTCTTACCCTCCATCATGGTCACTACAGTGCTGTGGGGACCCTCCCAGCCTCCATCATGGTCACTACAGTGCTGTGGGGACCCTCCCACCCTCCATCATGGTCACTACAGTGCTGTGGGGACCATTCCACCCTCCATCATGGTCACTACAGTGCTGTGGGGACTCTCCATCATGGTCACTACAGTGCTGTGGGGACCCTCCATCATGGTCACTACAGTGCTGTGGGGACCCTCCATCATGGTCACTACAGTGCTGTGGAGACCCTCCCACCCTCCATCATGGTCACTACAGTGCTGTGGGGACCCTCCCACCCTCCATCATGGTCACTACAGTGCTGTGGGGACCCTCCCACCCTCCATCATGGTCACTACAGTGCTGTGGGGACCCTCCCACCCTCCATCATGGTCACTACAGTGCTGTGGGACCCCCCACCCTCCAACATGGTCACTACAGTGCTGTGGGCCCCTCCCACCCTCCATCATGGTCACTACAGTGCAATGGGGACCCTCCCACCCTCCATCATGGTCACTACAATGCTGTGGAGACCCTCCCACTTTCATCATGGTCACTACCGTGGTGTGGCGACCCTCCCTCCATCATGGTCACTACAGTGCTGTGGGGACCCTCCCACCCTCCATCATGGTCACTACAGTGCTGTGGGGATCCTCCCACCCTCCATCATTGTCACTACAGTGCTGTGGGGACCCTCCCACCCTCAATCATGGTCATTACAGTGCTGTGGGGGCCCTCCCATTCTCCATCATGGTCACTACAGTGCTGTGGGGACCCTCCCACCCTCCATCATGGTCACTACAGTGCTGTGGGGACCCTCCCACCCTACATCATGGTCACTACAGTGCTGTGGAGACCCTCCCACCCTCCATAATGGTCACTACAGTGCTGTGGGGACCCTCCCACCCTCCATCATGGTCACTACAGTGCTGTTGGGACCCTCCCACCCTCCATCATGGTCACTACAGTGCTGTTGATACCCTCCCACCCTCTACCATGGTCACTACAGTGCTGTGGGGAACCTCCCACCCTCCATCGTGGTCACTACAGTGCTGTTGGGACCCTCCCACCCTCTATCATGGTCTCTACAGTGCTGTTGATACCCTCCCACCCTCTACCATGGTCACTACAGTGCTGTGGGGACCCTCCCACCCTCCATCATGGTCACTACAGTGCTGTGGGGACCCTCCCACCCTCCATCATGGTCAGTACAGTGCTGTGGGAACCCTCCCACCCTCCATCATGGTCACTACAGTGCTGTGGAGACCCTCCCACCCTCCATCATGGTCAGTACAGTGCTGTAGAGACCCTCCCACCCTCCATCATGGTCACTACAGTGCTGTGGAGACCCTCCCACCCTCCATCATGTTCACTACAGTGTTCTGGGGACCCTCCCCCCTCCACCATGGTCACTACAGTGCTGTGGGGACCCTCCCACCCTCAATCATGGTCACTACAGTGCTGTGGGGACCCTCCCACCCTCCACCATGGTCACTACAGTGCTGTGGGGAGCCTTCCACCCTCCATCATGGTCGCTACAGTGCTGTGGGGACCCTCCCACCCTCCATCATTGTCACTACCGTGCTGTGGGAACCCTCCCACCCTCCACCATGGTCACTACAGTGCTGTGGGGACCCTCCATCATGGTCACTACAGTGCTGTGGGGACCCTCCATCATGGTCACTACAGTGCTGTGGGGACCCTCCCACCCTCCATCATGGTCACTACAGTGCTGTGGGGACCATCCCACCCTCCACCATGGTCACTACAGTGCTGTGAGGACCCTCCCTTTCCATCATGGTCATTACAGTGCTGTGGGGACCCTCCCACCTTCCATCATGGTCACTAGATTGCTGTGGGGACCCTCCCACCCTCCACTATGGTCACTACAGTGCTATGGAGACCTTCCCACCCTCCACTATGGTCACTACAGTGTTGTGGGGACCCTCCCACCCTCCATAATGGTCACTACAGTGCTGTGGGGACCCTCCCACCCTCCACCATGGTCACTACAGTGCTTTGGGGACCCTCCCACCCTCCATCATGGTCAGTACAGAGCTGTGAGAACCCTCCCACCCTCCATCATGGTCACTACTGTGCTGCGGGGACCCTCCCTCCCTCCATCATGGTCACTACAGTGCTGTGGGGACCCTCCCACCCTCCATCATGGTCACTACAGTGCTGTGGGGACCCTCCAACCTTCCATCATGGTCACTACAGTGCTGTGGGGACCCTCCCACCCTCCATCATGGTCACTACAGTGCTGTGGGGACCCTCCCAACCTCCATCATGGTCACTATAGTGCTGTGGGGACCCTCCCACCCTCCATCATGGTCACTACAGTGCTGTGGGGATCCTCCCACCCTCCATCATGGTCACTACAGTGCTGTGAGGACCCTCTCATCCTCCATCATGGTCACTACCATGCTGTGGGGACCCTCTCCCCTCCATCATGGTCAGTACAGTGCTGTGGGGACCCACCTCCTCCATCATGGTCACTACCGTTCTGTGGCGACCCTACTTCCATTATGGTCACTACAGTGTTGTGGGGACCCTCCCCCCTCCATCATTGTCACTACCGTGCTGGGGGGACCCTCCCTCCATCATGGTCTCTAAAATGCTGTGGGGACCCTTCATCCTTCATGGTCACTACCATGCTGTGGGGACCCTCCCTCCATCATGGTCATTACCGTGCTGTGGGGCCCCTCCCTCCATCATGGTCACTACCATGCTATGGGGACCCTCCCTCCATCATGGTCACTACCGTGCTGTGGGGCCCTCCATCATGGTCACTACCATGCTGTGAGGACCCTTCCTCCATCATGGTCACTACCGTGCTGTGGGGACCCTCCCTCCATCATGGTCACTACCATGCTGTGGAGACCCTCCCTTCATCATGGTCACTACCGTGCTGTGGCGACCCTCCCTCCATCATGGTCACT
>NC_069438.1:23925423-24012923 GCF_026875155.1 Cherax quadricarinatus
ACCAGAAACAGCACCACTCTTAGGACTGCCCTCTGTGGAACCCCACTTGTCACAGGCGCCCACTCTGACACCTCGCCACGTACCATGACTCGCTGTTGTCTTCCTGACAGGTATTTCCTAGTCCATTGTAGTGCCTTCCTTGTTATCCCTGCCTAGTCCTCCAGCTTTTGCACTAATCTCTTGTGGGGAACTGTGTCAAACTGAACGCAGTCATAAAAAATCCTGGCAAACAGAAATACAACCTGTGCAAGTTCTATGTCTTTGGTATCAAAAGACAGAATATCTGGAAAAAAAGGTGGGACATGCGCTTTTGACCATTCCGAAAAATGCCGCACCCGCATGGTAACAGGAGAATGCAGCTCCCACCAGTATAAGAAAACGCAGTCTAGCCACCCCTCTCTCTCTTGTCTTACTGCTATCACCTTGTCATAGAACTCCAGTAGGTGCTGGTTGTCGCTCCATCACTTTTCTTCTGATAATCTTCTCCCTGACATTACATACTATACATGTCAGCAACACTGGTCTGTAGTTTAATGCTTCGTGTCTGTCTCCTTTTTTATATCCTGCAGACTGAAAAGTTTCGCTATGGATAAAATTTTCCTTAAATATTTTTTTTCATGAATTACAAAATTTTCCTGTTCTACAAAAATTTCATGAAATTTTTTTCGTGATGGTTAAAAATTTGCACGAGACAAAGATTTCCCTGATTTAGAATTTTTCATGGACAAGCAATTTTTCTGACATTTTTTTTCCTGTTAGTCAAAATTTTCCTTGGAGGAATTTTTGACGAAGCATTAAACTTTCCTGGAGGAAAAAATTGATGTTGCAAAAATTTTCCCAACAAAATTTCGTATTCTCTCGGTAAAAGAACAATTCTCAACTACCTGAGAATGCAGCTGCCACCACCAACAGTCCGGTGGATCACAGCTCCGAGATTTAACTAAGAAGGAAGCTGTAAACCCGTGTGGGACATGGATCAGCTGGGTCCCTGCCCAGCCAGATTGTTGTTGTTCGTGGCGAGCAGCGCTGCCAGTAAGTGAAATAGGGCTGGACCTCCCCGTAGAGTTTTATAACACAAGGTGTTTAAAATATATGGACACGATTTCAAAGCTATCTGCCTTGAAATTGGGTCCAACTTATGAAACACCTTGTACATCCGTTCCCGCCTGTAAAGAACAAGAAGGCACAATACCGTGACTGGCACTATACACAAATAACCCGCACATAAGGGAGAGGAGCTTACCACGACGTTTTGCTCCGACCTGGACCATTTACAAAGTCACTCTACATGGTCCAAGTCGGACCGAAACGTCGTCGTAAGGTCCTCTCTCTTAGGTGCGGGCTATTTGTGTATACCTCCTGTGTTACTGCTGCTGGGAGAGCCCTCTACTGGGTTAACATGTCTCCGTGAGTGTTACTGTCTGAATTACTACAGATTTAGGGAAGTGATCTTCAAAATTGTTCTTTCCACTTCTCTGTGCTTGTCTCTGATTGGCTCTGCCTGACTTTACATGACTCTGTCTGATTCTGCCTGGCTGTGCCTGACTCTGAATTTTCCTGTCTGACTCTGGCTAGCTCTGCATGACTGACTCTGAATACCCCGACCTGTCTCTAGCTCCTCCTGATTCTGCCTGAGTATTCCTGACTCTGACCAGTTATGTATTATTTTGCCGGACTCTGCTTGACTCTACCTGGCTCTGACTGGCTCTACCTGACTCTGCCTGACTCAAGCTCTCTCACGTCGGCTTCGGGCTCCCTCGGATCAGCTCAAGGTTTCCTGTATCTCTTATTTTGGCTGCCAACCATCCTTTATCCCTCTTATCCAGGCTGCCAACCATCTATCTCTCCTATCCTGGCTGCCAACCACCCTCTATTATCTCTCCTATCCTGGCTACCAACCACCTTATATTTCTCCTATCCTTGCTGCCAGCCACTCTCTATCCTTCCTATCCTGGCTGCCAGCCACCCTATATCCCTCTTATCCTGGCTGCCAGCCACCCTATATCCCTCTTATCCTGGCTGCCAGCCACCCTATATCCCTCTTATCCTGGCTGCCAGCCACCCTATATCCCTCCTATCCTTGAGCCAACCAATCTCTATCCCTCCTATAATGGCTGCCGGCCACCCTCTATTCTTCCTATCCTCACTGCCAAACATCCTCTGTCCCTCCTATTCTCGCTGACAACCACCCTCTATTCCTTCTATCCTGGTTGCCACCCACCCTCTATTCTTCCTATCCCCGCTCCCAACCATCCTCTATCCCTCCTATCCTGGTTGCCACCCATCCTCTATTCTTCCTAACCTCACTCCCAATCATCGTCTATCCTTCCTATCCTCGCTGACAACCACCCTCTATCCTTCCTATCTTCATTGCCAACTACCCTCTATCCCTCCTATCCTGACTGCCAATCATCTTCTATCCCTGATATGCTTGCTAGCAACCATCTTTTATCTCTCCTATCTTCGCTTCCAACCACCCTCTATCCCTCGTATCCTGGCTGCCAACCACCCTCTATCCCTTCTATCCTGGTTGTGAACCACCCTCTATCCCTCCTATCCTGATTGCCAACCACCCTCTACCCCTCCTATCCTTGCTTCTAGTCACCCTCTATCCCTCCTATCCTCGCTGCCATCCCGGGAAAATTGTCACTTCTACAAGGGAAGAGGAAGGTAATTGGTTGGCAGCCAGGGCTAGTCTCCCCTGGGGAGGGCGCGGGGGGCGTGCAGCCTGGGGAGCCACTGTCTTGAAGACCTGAGTGTGGCAAAGATATTATCTTGAAGTCTCTCTCTCTCTCTCTCTCTCTCTCTCTCTCTCTCTCTCTCTCTCTCTCTCTCTCTCTCTCTCTCTCTCTCTCTCTCTCTCTCTCTCTCTCTCTCTCTCTCTTCTCTTCTCTCTCTCTCCCTCTCCCTCCATTATCTCCCGCTGCTTCGCACGTGTTCACAAGAGTCCCGGGGTGCACACGTGTGGGCTATTGTGTGTGTATGTGTGTGTGTGTGTGTGTGTGTGTTTGTGTATGTGTGCTCACCTATTTGCGGTTGCAGGGGTCGAGACATAGCTCCTAGCCCCCGCCTTTTCATTGATCGCTAGTAGGTCCTCCTCTCCCTCTGCTCCATAAGCTTTATCATACCTCGCCTTAAAACTATGTAAGATTCCTGCCTCCACTTCCTCACTTGCCAGACTATTCCACCTCCTGACTACTCTATGACTAAAGAAATATTTCCTAACATCTCTTTGACTCATCTGAGTCTTCAACTTGCAATTATGACCCCTTGTTTCTGTGTCCCATCTCTGAAACATCCTGTCTCTATCCACCTTGTTAATTCCTCGCAGTATTTTCTATGTCGTTATCATGTCTGCCCTAACCCGCCTTAGCTCTAGAACTAGCCTTGTTGCAATTTTTTAACTTTCTCTAATTTCTTGACGTGCTTGACCAGGTGTGGGTTCCAAACTGGTGCTGCATACTCCAGTATGGCCCTGACGTACACGGTGTACAGAGTCTTGAACGATTCCTTACTGAGGTATCGGAACGCTATTCTCAGGTTTGCCAGGCGCCCATATGCTGCAGCAGTTATCTGGTTGATGTGTGCTTCCGGTGACGTGCTCGGTGTTATGCTCACCTCAAGATCATTTTCCTTGAGTGAGGTTTGCAGTCTTTGGTCATCTAGCCTATACTCTGTCTGCGGTCTTCTGTGTGTGTGTGTGTGTGTGTGTGTGTTACTCACCTAGTTGTACTCACCTAGTTGAGGTTGCGGGGGTCGAGTCCGAGCTCCTGGCCCCGCCTCTTCACTGATCGCTACTAGGTCACTCTCCCTGAGCCGTGAGCTTTATCGTACCTCTGCTTAAAGCTATGTATGGATCCTGCCTCCACTACATCGCTTCCCAAACTATTCCACTTACTGACTACTCTGTGGCTGAAGAAATACTTCCTAACATCCCTGTGATTCATCTGTGTCTTTAGCTTCCAACTGTGTCCCCTTGTTACTGTGTCCAATCTCTGGAACATCCTGTTTTTGTCCACCTTGTCAATTCCTCTCAGTATTTTGTATGTCGTTATCATGTCCCCCCTGTGTGTGTGTGTGTGTGTGTGTGTGTGTGTGTTTTTGTGTGTGTGTGTGTGTGTGTGTGTGTGTGTGTGTGTCGATCAAATCGTCAACATATCGTCCAGTTTCGGTCTCCGAACTGTATAAAGGATATTGGAACAGGTACAGAGAAAAGCTACCAGGCAGGTACCATCACTGGAGAAGGTACAGAGAAAGGCTACCAGGCTGGTACCATCACTGGAGAAGGTACAGAGAAAAGCTACCAGGCTGGTACCATCACTGGAGAAGGTACAGAGAAAAGCTATCAGGCTGGTACCATCACTGGAGAAGATACAGAGAAAAGCTACCAGGCTGGTACCATCACTGGAGAAGGTACAGAGAAAAGCTACCAGGCTGGTACCATCACTGGAGAAGGTACAGAGAAAAGCTACCAGTCTGGTACCATCACTGGAGAAGGTACAGAAAAAAGCTACCAGGCTGTTACCGTCACAGGAGAAGGTACGGAGAAAAGCTACCAGGCTGGTACCCTCACTGGAAAAGGTACAGAGAAGAGCTATCAAGCTGGTACCATCACTGGAAATGGTACAGAGAAGAGCTACCAGGCTGGTACCATCACTGGAGATGGTACAGAGAAGAGCTACCAGGCTGGTACCATCACTGGAGAAGGTACAGAGAAGAGGTACCGGGCTGATACCGTCACTAGAGAAGGTACAGAGAAAAGGTACCAGGCTAGTACCATCACTGGAGAAGGTACAGAGAAGAGGTACCAGGCAGGTACCATCACTGGAGAAGGTACAGAGAAGAGGTACCAGGCTGGTACCATCACTGGAGAAGGTACAGAGAAAAGCTACCAGGCTGGTACCATCACTGGATAACGTACAGAGAAAAGCTACCAGGCTGGTACCATCACTGGAGAAGATACAGAAAAAAGCTACCAGGCTGTTACCGTCACTGGAGAAGGTACGGAGAAAAGCTACCAGGCTGGTACCTTCACTGGAAAAGGTACAGAGAAGAGCTATCAAGCTGGTACCATCACTGGAGATGGTACAGAAAAAAGCTACCAGGCTGGTACCATCACTGGATAAGGTACAGAGAAGAGCTATCAAGCTGGTACCATCACTGGAGATGGTACAGAGAAGAGCTACCCGGCTGGTACCATCACTGGAGATGGTACAGAGAAGAGCTACCAGGCTGGTACCATCACTGGAGAAGGTACAGAGAAGAGGTACCAGGCTGGTACCGTTACTAGAGAAGGTACAGAGAAGAGGTACCAGGCTGGTACCATCACTGGAGAAGGTACAGATAAGAGGTACCAGGCAGATACCATCACTGGAGATGGTACAGAGAAGAGGTACCAGGCTGGTACCATCACTGGAGAAGGTACAGAGAAGAGGTACCAGCTGGTACCATCACTGGAGAAGGTACAGAGAAGAGCTACCAGGCTGGTACCATCACTAGAGAAGGTACAGAGAAGAGGTACCAGGCTGGTACCGTCACTGGAGAAGGTACAGAGAAGAGGTACCAGCTGGTACCATCACTGGAGATGGTACAGAGAAGAGCTACCAGGCTGGTACCATCTCTGGAGAAGGTACAGAGAAGAGGTACCAGGCTGGTACCGTCACTAGAGAAGGTACAGAGAAGAGGTACCAGGCTGGTACCATCACTGGATAAGGTACAGAGAAGAGGTACCAGGCTGGTACCATCACTGGAGAAGGTACAGAGAAGAGGTACCAGGCTGGTACCATCACTAGAGAAGGTACAGAGAAGAGGTACCAGGCTGGTACCGTCACTGGAGAGGGTACAGAGAAGAGGTACCAGGCTGGTACCATCACTGGAGAAGGTACAGAGAAGAGGTACCAGGCTGGTACCGTCACTGGAGAAGGTACAGAGAAGAGGTACCAGCTGGTACCATCACTGGAGGAGTGGGAAGAGTTGTCATAGCCTTCATTACCTATTTAGTTACAATAAGCAGCATGGTTTAAGGTATAGCGAGGAGGACAATAGCGAGTTGTTGTTATAAACTCTCGCTTCCTCACTCAACACTCACTAAACCCACTCTAAAACCCTCTACTTCACTCAACACTCACTAAACTCACTCTAAAACCCTCTACTTCACTCAACACTCACTAAACTCACTCTAAAACCCACTACTTCACTCAACACTCACTAAACCCACTCTAAAACCCACTACCTCACTCAACACTCACTAAACCCACTCTATGACACGCAGGGACCTTCATGTACATTGAACAGATGGAACAATCTGAAGTCAACAAATCCATAATGATTGTTCATTAGGTAGATCAGGACGATCAGATAACAAGACAATCACTCCAGTAGTAGTAGTAGTAGTAGTAGTATAGTAGTAGTAGTAGTAGTAGTAGTAGTAGTAGTAGTAGTAGTAGTGATGGTGGTAGAAGTAGATGGGTGTGATAGTCATTGTAGTTTTGACAGTAAACAGCATCACTGTTACGGACGGCCCCGTGAGTGACGACAGAGTAACGCCAGTAGTTTAAGAAAGTGATAGTAGCAATTTATAAGACTTATTTGTAGCCCACGTCTACCATCGACTTCCATCTCTCCTGTAAATTCCTTGTCATTTTCCAGTGAGGTATGGTACATTCACTCCTCCATCCTTTTCTGTTCGGACACCGCCAGTGGCTGGAAGGCATGGAGGGTAGGGTAAGAGCCTTATGCTTCTCCATCCAAGTCTCAAACACCCGGATAATACATGATAGTCCTTAATCAAGGTAGAAGTAGACAGCTTCTGTCAACAGATAGCCTCGGTGTGCGGACTTCCAAGTCTTCTGCTGTCTTTCCCCATGTCCTCTCTCTCTCTCTCTCTCTCTCTCTCTCTCTCTCTCTCTCTCTCTCTCTCTCTCTCTCTCTCTCTCTCTCTCTCTCTCTCTCTCTCTCTCTCTCTCTCTCTCTCCCCAAGTATTTTAATTTATTTTTTCTTCGTCCATTACCTATCTCTGTGATCAGGTCCGCGTGTTATCGCCTAATTAGGATGGTCTTGATGGGGAAGCTCTCTTCCCGAGGCAGCAAAACGTGTCCTGATAACACCATAAACCAGACCAAAAATCTAAATCTTGGTACATGTAGCTTATGTTGTGACTAAGTCTTGTCTGAGGTGGGTGGGGTGTATGCACGTCAGTGCGGATCGCCGATTGGAGATGATGTATTATGGTGTTTGCTATGTGCTCTCCTGGGACATGATTTTGTGTTTTGTAGCCGATGTTGGGAGTATGTTGTCTTACTGCAGACGTTCACGAATGTGTAGGTTGACTAATTCTCCATCTTTGGTGGTTGTTTATAGGATATGTCCTAATATTGTTTGTATAAACCATACCACGGGCGGGGATAAAACCCCCGATCAGAGTCTCAAAACTCCAGACCGTCGCGTTAGCCACTGGGCCAGCTAGCTACAATAAGATTCATCCAACTAGGTATATTTCTACAACATAGGAAGGTTAGCATAGGCACCACTGTGACCGCAAATGCAAGTTTCTACAGACGAATCTCCAGCTGGCGTGGCCGTGACGAACTCTAGCTCAAGTCCCCTCAAAGCCGTCAACCCCGCCCGTGGTATGGTTTGTTTGCAATCGTGTCATTACGATTTCGTGAGTCATTGTTTGTATATGTATTTTATTTCCATATTTCACACTTTGTGCATATGTGATGGTTAAGTTGAGACTGAATATGTAAAGTTTGACCTTGTTTAGTGTCATTTTCAATATGTGATAATTTATGTTAAGACGTCTGTCATAACATTGTAGTACTGGACGGATGGCGTCATACTGTATGGATAGGGTGTGCACTTTTCATTGTATTGTTTAATGTTGACGGATAATATATATGTGATGTTATGTATGTTGTATACACTGTTTTTAAATAAAATATATATAAAAAAATCTAAATCACTGCCTACAATAAATTTACCATAGTTCCTCCTTCAATAACTTTACCATAGTTCCCCCTAAAATAACGTCACCATAGTTCACCCTACAACAACTTTACCATAGTTCCCCCTACAATAATTTTTCAATAGTTCTCACTTCAATAACTTTACCATAGTTCCTCCTTCAATAACTTTACCATAGTTCCTCCTTCAATAACTTTACCATAGTGCCCCCTACAACAACTTTACCATAGTTCCTCCTTCAATAACTTTACCATAGTGCCCCCTACAACAACTTTACCATAGTTCCTCCTTCAATAACTTTACCATAGTGCCCCCTACAACAACTTTACCATAGTTCCTCCTTCAATAACTTTACCATAGTGCCCCTACAACAACTTTACTATAGTTCCTCCTTCAATAACTTTACCATAGTGCCCCCTACAATAACTTTACCATAGTTCCTCCTTCAATAACTTTACCATAGTGCCCCCTACAATAACTTTACCATAGTGCCCCCTACAACAACTTTACTATAGTTCCTCCTTCAATAACTTTACCATAGTGCCCCCTACAACAACTTTACCATAGTTCCTCCTTCAATAACTTTACCATAGTGCCCCCTACAATAACTTTACCATAGTTCCTCCTTCAATAACTTTACCATAGTGCCCCCTACAATAACTTTACCATAGTTCCTCCTTCAATAACTTTACCATAGTGCCCCCTACAATAACTTTACCATAGTGCCATCCCTACAAAAACTTTACATAGTTCCCTCCTTCAATAACTTTACCATAGTGCCCCCTACAACAACTTTACCATAGTTCCTCCTTCAATAACTTTACCATAGTGCCCCCTACAACAACTTTACCATAGTTCCTCCTTCAATAACTTTACCATAGTTCCTCCTTCAATAACTTTACCATAGTTCCTCCTTCAATAACTTTACCATAGTGCCCCCTACAACAACTTTACTATAGTTCCTCCTTCAATAACTTTACCATAGTTCCTCCTTCAATAACTTTACTATAGTTCCTCCTTCAATAACTTTACCATAGTGCCCCCTACAACAACTTTACCATAGTTCCTCCTTCAATAACTTTACTATAGTTCCTCCTTCAATAACTTTACCATAGTTCCTCCTTCAATAACTTTACCATAGTTCCTCCTTCAATAACTTTACCATAGTGCCCCCTACAACAACTTTACCATAGTTCCTCCTTCAATAACTTTACCATAGTTCCTCCTTCAATAACTTTACTTTAGTTCCTCCTTCAATAACTTTACCATAGTGCCCCCTACAACAACTTTACCATAGTTCCTCCTTCAATAACTTTACCATAGTTCCTCCTTCAATAACTTTACTATAGTTCCTCCTTCAATAACTTTACCATAGTTCCTCCTTCAATAACTTTACTATAGTTCCTCCTTCAATAACTTTACCATAGTTCCTCCTTCAATAACTTTACTATAGTTCCTCCTTCAATAACTTTACCATAGTTCCTCCTTCAATAACTTTACCATAGTTCCTCCTTCAATAACTTTACCATAGTGCCCCCTACAACAACTTTACTATAGTTCCTCCTTCAATAACTTTACCATAGTTCCTCCTTCAATAACTTTACCATAGTTCCTCCTTCAATAACTTTACCATAGTGCCCCCTACAACAACTTTACTATAGTTCCTCCTTCAATAACTTTACCATAGTTCCTCCTTCAATAACTTTACCATAGTTCCTCCTTCAATAACTTTACTATAGTTCCTCCTTCAATAACTTTACCATAGTGCCCCCTACAACAACTTTACCATAGTGCCCCCTACAATAACTTTACCATAGTTCCTCCTTCAATAACTTTACCATAGTTCCTCCTTCAATAACTTTACCATAGTGCCCCCTACAACAACTTTACTATAGTTCCTCCTTCAATAACTTTACCATAGTTCCTCCTTCAATAACTTTACCATAGTTCCTCCTTCAATAACTTTACCATAGTGCCCCCTACAACAACTTTACTATAGTTCCTCCTTCAATAACTTTACCATAGTTCCTCCTTCAATAACTTTACCATAGTTCCTCCTTCAATAACTTTACTATAGTTCCTCCTTCAATAACTTTACCATAGTGCCCCCTACAACAACTTTACCATAGTGCCCCCTACAATAACTTTACCATAGTTCCTCCTTCAATAACTTTACCATAGTTCCTCCTTCAATAACTTTACCATAGTGCCCCCTACAACAACTTTACTATAGTTCCTCCTTCAATAACTTTACCATAGTTCCTCCTTCAATAACTTTACCATAGTTCCTCCTTCAATAACTTTACCATAGTGCCCCCTACAACAACTTTACTATAGTTCCTCCTTCAATAACTTTACCATAGTTCCTCCTTCAATAACTTTACCATAGTTCCTCCTTCAATAACTTTACTATAGTTCCTCCTTCAATAACTTTACCATAGTGCCCCCTACAACAACTTTACCATAGTTCCTCCTTCAATAACTTTACTATAGTTCCTCCTTCAATAACTTTACCATAGTGCCCCCTACAACAACTTTACCATAGTTCCTCCTTCAATAACTTTACTATAGTTCCTCCTTCAATAACTTTACTATAGTTCCTCCTTCAATAACTTTACTATAGTTCCTCCTTCAATAACTTTACCATAGTTCCTCCTTCAATAACTTTACTATAGTTCCTCCTTCAATAACTTTACCATAGTTCCTCCTTCAATAACTTTACTATAGTTCCTCCTTCAATAACTTTACCATAGTGCCCCCTACAACAACTTTACCATAGTTCCTCCTTCAATAACTTTACTATAGTTCCTCCTTCAATAACTTTACCATAGTGCCCCCTACAACAACTTTACCATAGTTCCTCCTTCAATAACTTTACTATAGTTCCTCCTTCAATAACTTTACCATAGTGCCCCCTACAACAACTTTACCATAGTTCCTCCTTCAATAACTTTACCATAGTTCCTCCTTCAATAACTTTACCATAGTGCCCCCTACAATAACTTTACCATAGTTCCTCCTTCAATAACTTTACCATAGTGCCCCCTACAACAACTTTACTATAGTTCCTCCTTCAATAAAATTAATTCGTCACTCCTCACTAACCTCGTTATCATCCTTATTAATATTTCTTCAAACTTAGTATTATTTAAATTATATTTTCTTATGTGTAATATATCTTGTATCCCGTAATATTTATGAGACCGCCATTTTTAAAACGTCATATTTAAGATAATGCTTAAGAGAACAAATTCAGTATTTCATAGAGAATTAGGGATGTGGGAAAAAATATAGATGATTTGAAAATTGTATAAACGGCAGACCCAAACAAACTGTCAGAGGAGGAGGATAAAAAAAAAAAGAAGAAAAACACGATGTAACGCCTTGATCCCAAGCGGAGATAAAACACAAATTGGCGAACAATTGAGCATCGCGATGGCCGCAGATACGACACGATCCTATACAGATACGACACGATCCTAAGTCGGGGACCCCCGGGCGAAGCTCATTAATGCGATCCACGACCACTACGACCGCCGCCACCACCCCCCACCACCTCTACCCACGACACTCGAGTCGTTTTGTGGTCGGGGAAAGAGTTGAACGACACGAGTTATTTGGATAGGGGGTGGTGGTGGTGGTTTGAAACCTATCGACTATACGAGGGGTTGGTTAACTAGATCTAAAGCTTATCAACTACACGAGGGGAGGAGGTCATGAAGGCTGTGTGTCACCTGTTAGTTACCAGTCAAGACTACTGAAATACGTAAGATAGGGATTAAACTCTCGGTGTATATACACTGAGAGGTATATCCATCACAATATATATGCACTGAGAGGTATATCCCTCGCGGTGTATATACACTGAGAGATACAACCCTCACTGCGTACATACGCTGAGATAAATACATATCTCACTGTACTAACACAAAAATACACTGCTCGGAGTATGTATATGGAGAGACATACATCTCTCAGTGCATGTATACGGAGGGACATACACTCCTCGGTGTATAAATGCAGAGAAATACACCTCTCAGTATATTTACACAGACATACATCTCTCATACGCTAAAAAATATATACACCTGTAAATGTATAAACAGTGAATATACGATGTATATACAGTGTATAAACATCTCAAAGTGCACGTGCAATCATATATCGCCTGTGAAATAGGAGGTATTCAATTCAATCTACAGAACAGGAGAAAAATTCCATTTCAGTGGATCAAGAGCCGCTCACCAGTATCAAAACATACTCCAGCAACACAATCCATTAACACTACCAACCTGCTTTTAATTAAAATTCAAGAAGGTTGATATTTGGCAGCTAAGCAGAAGAGGATTTCAAAGGTTATCTCCTGGAGATCGATTATGGTAATTATCTCTATAAACGTGAGAGAGAATACTATGTCACTCGTTACTACCAACCTTCATAGTAGTAGCTGATAGGTTGGACAGACGAAGCCGATCGGACAACGCGTTCTCGAGGGACATCGAGGTTGGTGGTGGATAATATATGAGAACGTCAGTTTGTGTATTTCACTGGATGTCACGTCTTCATGGGGCTGTGTTGTCACTGTGTGTATAACAGTGTTGTATCACGTGTAATGTCACTGTGTTTAACACTGTGTGTGTCACTGTGTGTGCCTGTGTGGCACGTGTGTTTCACTGTTCACTGTCTACTGTACAGTGTGTACGAGAATTTCACTGTGTGTGTGTCACTGTGTGGCCCACTGAGTGTGTCACTGTGGTCACTGGTGTACACTTGTGTGTCACTGTTTGTCACTGTGATTTCACTGGGGTTTGATACTTGTTGTGTCACTAAGGGCACTGTAGGTTTCAATGGTGTGACCCACTGTGAGTCGATACTGGTAGTTATCTCACTGTGTGTGCACTGTGTGTAGTCACTGTGTTGTCACTGTTTGCCACCTGTAGTTTGTCACTGTGTGTGTCACTAGTGGTTGTACGTTGTATGTCACGTGTGTGTGTCAACTGTTCTGCACTGTTTGTCAATGTGTCGTCCTGTGTCTGGCATGTGTTTGGCACGTGATGTCACTGTGTCTGTCACTGTGTCTGTCACTGTGTCTGTCACCCGTGTCTGTCACTGTGTCTGTCACTGTGCTGTTATGTTACTATGTCTGATATGTCTGTCACTGTGTCTGTCACTGTGTCTGTTCACTATGTCTGTCACTGTGTATGTTCACTAGTTCTGTCACTTGTGTGTCACCGTGTCTGTCACTGTGTCTGCCACTGTGTCTGTCAACTGTGTCTGTCACTGTGTCTGTCACTGTGTTGTCACTATGTCTGGCACTGTGTTGTCACTGTGTTGTCACTGTGTTGTCACTTGTCTGTCACTATGTCTGTCACTGTGTCTGTCACTATGTCTGTCACTGTGTGTGTCATTTGGGTTTTGTCACTGTGTTGTCACTGTGGTGTGTCACTATTTTGTTATGTCACTTTGTCTGCCACTGGGGTGTCACTTGTGTGTCACTGTCAGTGTGTGTCACTGTGTTGTCACTGTGTCTGTCACTGTGTGTGTCACTGTGCTGTCACTTGTCTGTCACTGTGCTGTCACTATGTTGTATTTTTGTCACTATGTTCGACTAGTGTCACTGTGTTGTCACTGTGTGTGTCACTGTGTGTGTCACTGTGTGTGTCACTGTGTGTGTCACTGTGTGTGTCACTGTGTGTGTCACTGTGTGTGTCACTGTGTGTTGTCACTGTGTGTGTCACTGTGTGTGTCACTGTGTGTGTCACTGTGTGTGTCACTTGTGTGTGTGTGTCACTGTGTGTCACTAGTCTGTACTATGTCTGTCACTGTGTCTGTCACTGTGTATGTCACTGTGTGTGTCACTGTTTTGTTTGTCACTGTGTGTGTCACTATGTCTGTCCCCTGTCTGTCACTGCGTGTGTCACTGTTTTGTCACTGTGTGTGTCACTGTGTCTGTCACTGTGTTGTCACTGTGGTGTCACTGTGTTCTGTCACTGTGTCGTGTCACTGTTTTTGTGTGTCACTGTGTGTGTCACTGTGTGTGTCACTGTGTGTGTCACTGTGTGTGTCACTGGGGTGTGTCACTGTGTGTGTCACTGTGTGTGTCACTGTGTGTGTCACTTGTGTCATGTTGTCACGGGTGTCTGTCACTGTGTGTCACTGTCACTGCTGTCACTGTTTCACTATGTCTGTCACTGTGTCTGGTCACTATTTTGTCACTTGTCACTATGTGTGTCACTATGTCTGTCACTGTGTTGTCATGTGTGCTGTGTCACTGTGTCTGTCACTGTGTCTGTCACAATGTCTGTCACTATGTCTGTCACTGTGTCTGTCACCATGTCTGTCACTATGTCTGTCGCTGTGTCTGTCACTGTGCCTGTCACTGTGTCTGTCACTGTGTCTGTCACTGTGTCTGTCACTGTGTCTGTCACTGTGTCTGTCACTATGTCTGTCACTATGTCTGTCACTGTGTCTGTCACTGTGTCTGTCACTATGTCTGTCACTATGTCTGTCACTGTGTCTGTCACTGTGTCTGTCACTGTGTCTGCCCACTGTGTCTGTCACTGTGTCTGTCACTGTGTCTGTCACTGTGTCTGTCACTGTGTCTGTCACTGTGCTGTCACTGTGTCTGTCACTGTGTCTGTCTCTGTCACTGTGTCTGTCACTGTGTCTGTGTCTGTCACTGTGTCTGTCACTATGTCTGTCACTATGTCACTATGTCTGTCACTGTGTCTGTCACTGTGTCTGTCACTGTGTCTGTCACTGTGTCTGTCACTGTGTCTGTCACTATGTCTGTCACTGTGTCTGTCACTGTGTCTGTCACTGTGTCTGTCACTGTGTCTGTCACTATGTCTGTCACTATGTCTGTCACTGTTTCTGTCACTGTGTCTGTCACTGTGCTTGTCACTGTGTCTGTCACTATGTCTGTCACTGTGTCTGTCACTGTGTCTGTCACTGTGTCTGTCACTGTGTCTGTCACTGTGTCTGTCACTATGTCTGTCACTATGTCTGTCACTGCGTCTGTCACTGTGTCTGTCACTGTGCCTGTCATTGTGTCTGTCACTATGTCTGTCACTATGTCTGTCACTGTGTGTGTCACTGTGTCTGTCACTGTGTCTGTCACTGTGTCTGTCACTGTGTCTGTCACTATGTCTGTCACTGTGTCTGTCACTGTGTCTGTCACTGTGTCTGTCACTGTGTCTGTCACTGTGTCTGTCACTGTGTCTGTCACTGTGTCTGTCACTGTGTCTGTCGCTATGTCTGTCACTATGTCTGTCACTATGTCTGTCACTATGTCTGTCACTGTGTCTGTCACTGTGTCTGTCATTGTGTCTGTCACTATGTCTGTCACTATGTCTGTCACTGTGTCTGTCACTGCGTCTGTCACTGTGTCTGTCACTATGTCTGTCACTATGTCTGTCACTGTGTCTGTCACTGTGCCTGTAAACTGTGTCTGTCACTATGTCTGTCACTATGTCTGTCATGTCTGTCACTATGTCTGTCACGTGTCTGTCACAGTGTCTGTCACTATGTCTGTCACTGTGTCTGTCACTGTGTCTGTCACTGTGTCTGTCACTATGTCTGTCACTATGTCTGTCACTGTGTCTGTCACTGTGTCTGTCACTATGTCTGTCACTGTGTCTGTCACTGTGTCTGTCACTGTGTCTGTCACTGTGTCTGTCACTATGTCTGTCACTATGTCTGTCACTGTTCTGTCACTGTGTCTGTCACTGTGTCTGCCCACTTGTCACTTGTCTGTCACTGTGTCTGTCACTGTGCCTGTCACTGTGTCTGTCACTATGTCTGTCACTGTTGTCCTGTCCACTATGTCTGTACTGTGTCTGTCACTGTGTCTGTCACTATGTCTGTCACTATGTCTGTCACTATGTCTGTCACTATGTCTGTCACTATGTCTGTCACTGTGTCTGTCACTGTGTCTTGTCACTATGTCTGTCACTATGTCTTCACTGTGTCTGTCACTGTCTGTCAATGTCTGTCACTGTGTCTGTCACTATGTCTGTCACTGTGTCTGTCACTGTGTCTGTCCATCTGTTGTCTGTCACTGTGTCTGTCACTATGTCTGTCACTATGTCTGTCACTGTGTCTGTCACTGTGTCTGTCACTGTCTGTCACTGTGTCTGTCACTGTGTCTGTAACTGTGTCTGTCACTGTGTCTGTCACTATGTCTGTCACTGTGTCTGTCACTTGTCTGTCCACTATGTCTGTCACTGTGTCTGTCACTATGTCTGTCACTATGTCTGTCACTGTGCTGTCACTGTGTCTGTCACTATGTCTGTCACTATGTCTGTCACTGTGTCTGTCACTGTGTCTGTCACTGTGTCTGTCACTGTGTCTGTCACTATGTCTGTCACTATGTCTGTCACTGTGTCTGTCACTGCGTCTGTCACTGTGTCTGTCACTACATCTGTCACTATGTCTGTCACTGTGTCTGTCACTGTGCCTGTCACTGTGTCTGTCACTATGTCTGTCACTATGTCTGTCACTATGTCTGTCACTGTGTCTGTCACTGTGTCTGTCACTGTGTCTGTCATTGTGTCTGTCACTATGTCTGTCACTATGTCTGTCACTGTGTCTGTCACTTGCGTCATGCCCACTGTGTCTGTCACTGTCGTCCTGTCCACTATGTCTGTCACTGTGTCTGTCACTGTGTCTGTCACTGTGTCTGTCACTATGTCTGTCACTGTGTCTGTCACTGTGCCCTGTCACTTGTCTGTCACTGTGTCTGTCACTGTGTCTGTCACTATGTCCATGTCTTCATGTGTCTGTCACTGTGTCTGTCACTTTTTGCCTTGTCTTGTTGTCTGTCACTATGTCTGTCACTATGTCTGTCACTGTGTGTGTCACTGTGTCTGTCACTATGTCGGGTCACTATGTCTGTCACTGTGTCTGTCACTGTGTCTGTCACTATGTTTCCTTGTCGCTAGTCTGTCACTATGTCTGTCACTGTGTCTGTCACTGTGTCTGTCACTATGTCTGTCACTGTGTCTGTCACTATGTCTGTCACTGTGTCTGTCACTATGTCTGTCACTGTGTCTGTCACTATGTCTGTCACTATGTCTGTCACTATGTCTGTCACTATGTCTGTCACTGTGTCTGTCATTGTGTCTGTCACTATGTCTGTCACTATGTCTGTCACTATGTCTGTCACTGTGTCTGTCACTTTGTCTGTCACTGTGTCTGTCACTTTGTCTGTCACTGTGCTTTAAATCACACAATATTTCAGGGTTCATTCAACTTGTACAATCTATAAACGCCATAAAAAAACGAAAATTTTCAATATTTTTCATTTATCTCTCTGCAGTTCTGTTACATTAAAAAAAATCGTCACCATCGAAGAAAAAAATTGATTTCGCGAATTTTAAGAAGGTTCAGTTTCCAAATTATTTATAAAATTGGTAAATTGGCACATATAAAGCCTAAAATCAAGGCAAAAATACTACCATTGAGATGCACCGTCGTTCCACGGTTTGAAGCCGACCGGGAGAAGCATTCTCTAGCTATTGCAAATCAATTTACTTAATAAAAATTGGTTAGTTACAATTTACACAGTTCAAAGTGAAAGCTAAACTTTCTCTTAACACAACACATCAACACTGAAAGTTTGAAACCAGTCGGAAAAGTAATTCTGCTGCAATTTATGTGAATACAACGATTCCAAGTCTACCTGGAGGGTGTTCCGGGGGTCAACGCCCCCGCGGCCCTGTTCATGACCAGGCGGAACAGGGGCTAATCAACCACACTGTTACTGCTGGCCGCACACAATTCAACATACGAACCACAGCCCAGCTGATCAGGTACTGACTTCAGGTGTCTGTCCAGCTCCTTCTTGAAGACAGCCAGAGGTCTATAGGTAATCCCCCTTATGTATACTGGGAGGCAGTTGAACAATCTTGGGCTCCTGACACTTATTGTGTTGTCTCTTAGTGTACTCACGGTACTCCTGCTTTTTATTGATGGGATGTTGCATCGCCTGCCGACTCTTTTGCTTTCATAGGGAGTGACTTTTGTGTGCAAATTTGGGACTAGTCCCTCCAGGATTCTCAAGTTGTAAATTATGATGTATCTTTCTCGCCTTCGCTACAAAGAGTACAGGTCAAGATAATTTAAGCGTTCACAGCAATTAAGGTTGCCTGACTGAACTTATACTCGCAGTGAAAGTTCTATGTATAGTCTCCAGATCTGCGATTTCACCTTCCTTGAATGGAGCTGTTCGTGTACAACAGTACTACTCCAGCCTAGAGAGAACAAGTGATTTAAAGAGGATCATCACTGACTTGGCATCCCTTGTTTTGAAGGTTCTCGTTATCCATCTTATCATCTTCCTCTCAGATGTGATAATATTGTTATCATCTTTGAAAGTGAGATTCTTTGACCCTGTCTCTCCCAAGTCCTTCTCATTAGTTTTCCACTCTACCACACAGAGGGAAACAACAGCTATATAGATGGAACTGGCAGTTACAGGGAAGGAGCTGGCCCGTCAGATTGCGTCAAAAAACGTCGTTTTCTCTACGTTTACTAACTAATTTAGAGATGTAATGACCTTACTGACGTGGAGGTCAGAGGGTAGGTGGGTGGAGACGTGGTGGAGTCCCCCCTCCTGACGTATTATCAACCTTATTTCCTCCTGGGAATAAGGTCGAGAACTACTTCCTTTTGTCTAGGTTGGTTAAGGACCCTTCACAAACCCCCTTACCCCCTGAGACTATCATCTCCCCCAAGGGGCGTCTACCCCTTCCCCCTTTACGCCTTTAGACCCCTTCCCCAGAAGGAGACGTGAAGGGCTTGTCTTTGTTGAGGGGGTTCAAGTCGGCTGTCACTTGTCTGGAGAGGCTGGTGAGGGCATCGTGGTATTGGATTCGTTAAAATGAAAGATTTGATCCTCCTTGTCATGGAGTAATGATCTTCAGGCCTCCAGTGGAGGGTAGGAGGTCCTCTTCAACTCCCTCCCTCCCTCCCTCCAGCCCTCCCTAAGCCCTCCTTCCCTCCCACCCTCCTCTCCCAGCAACTGCGTTCGAATACTCTCCTTCTCTCTCTCTCTCTCTCTTCTTCCCTCCTCCATTCCTTTCTCCCTCTCTCCCTACATCTATCTCTTCCTCCCTCCCTCCTCCCTTCTTCCCTCCAACTATCCCTCCCTCCCTCCTCCCTTCCTCCCTCCATCTCTCCCTCCCTCTAGTACCACCAACAGCGTCCGAATACAGAAATATATCTTTAAAACACTCCCCCCCATAGTAATCAACCTCCTCCCACAGTAATCAACCTGTTCCCACAGTCATCAACCTCCTCCCAAAGTACTCAACTTCCTCCCAGTCATCATCCTCCCATAGTAATTAACCTCCTCCCACAGTAATCAACCTCCTCCCATAGTCATCAACTTCCTCCCACAGTTATCAAAATCCTCCCAAAGTACTCAACTTCCTCCCATAGTCATCATCCTCCCACAGCATCCTCCCACAGTCATCAACTTCCTCCCACAGTCATCAACCTCCTCCTACAGCAATCAACCTCCTGTCACAGTCAACTTCCTCCCACAGTAATCAACCTACATAAATAAAGAGTTTTAAGAAGCCAATAAACCCACGTGTGGCTAGCGAGGACAATAAACCAGAGTGTGGCTGGCGAGGGAGATCACAGGTGTGGCTGGCGAGGAAGATCACAGGTGTGGCTGGCGAGGGAGATCACAGGTGTGGCTGGCGAGGGAGATCACAGGTGTGGCTGGCGAGGGAGATCACAGGTGTGACAGGTTTTAAAGGTATTGGAATCCACACACCAACAAACTCTTTGATCTTCTGTTTCAAACACTCGCTTGTGTGTTCCCTTTTAATTTTGATCAGGTGGTCTGAGACCTTTTCTCAATGGTCCTCTGCTCAAACCCAGGAGCAGAGATCACACACAGCGCAGACCTGATGAGCAGACAAAGTAGATGTGATTAGGAGAAGTGATTAGCAGATAGACGTTATTAGCAGTTACTAAGAGGCTATTAGTAGATACTTAGACGTTATTACCAGATACTTAGACGTTCTTAACAGAGTCAGGCAAAGTCTGGCATAGTCAGGCTGAGCCAGGCAGAGCCAGACGAAGTCTAGCATACTCACGCATACACAGACAGAGGCAGACAGTCATGGTCTCAAGCCTTTTTTTACATGTGGAGTGCTGGTAAATGTCACACACACACACACACACACACACACACACACACACACACACACACACACACACACACACACACACACACACACACACACACACACACACTCACACGCACATCAGTGATGGAGAACGGCAAGACTAAGCTCTACGTTATTTAGCTTTTAAGTGTCATGGTTATTGCTTTCTCCTAGGATTAGAACCTCACACTTGTCACACTGAGCTGCGTCTACCACCTACAAGACCACAACATCACCCTAATCCACGTCATCTTGTAGTCTTGTAGTGTACTTGTTAGGAATTATTTGACAGCTTATTTTAATGCCATCGGTAAATATATATTCATTGTCGTTTATTCGTTCATCACTTTGGCTGACGCAGGTTAGGTTAGGTTGATCAAGAAAGAGGAGAAGTGTTTCCTGACGCGGGTCTTAATCATATGATGACCCGCAGCTTTTGGTCATCTGTTTGAGGCCTTCCACTGGCTGGCCCGTCCGCCCATTTTAAAATTAATGTCATTGTATATCGCTGATGAAGACTGTGAAGAAGAAGGGTGCCAACACTAGCCCCTGAGGCACACCACTCGGGTCCCCCACTACTATTTCTACCTCTTAATGCAAACTCTCTGTTGTCTATCTGTCATCCATGCCTCGACCCAGGAAATAGTGCCTCCTGCATGTGATTCTCTACATTCACGTTGTTTGTCTACTTTCTCCCGCACCAGCAGCATCATTCACTGAAGGGAAGGGTAGAGAACACTTCCCTTCTTAATGCGGTGTTGTACAGATTGCAAGTTTGTGGGTGAGAGATTGCCAGCTTCCTTTCACCTCCCTGGTTGTGATTCTGTTCGTTCCTGTTCCTTGGATGAAAGTGTTCATCTCGCACTGTTAACTCCCGTACCCCAAACCTTACTTTTTTCCGTACCCTCAGGGTACAGGTACCCCGATATAAGCACCACGGATACAGCTCTTCACTGTCTGTACCACCTCAATTCCTATACCTACTTAATTCCTATAGCTTTCATTATAATGTGAAAGACAGCGTTGAGAAAGCTCCACTCTTAGATTACCTCTTCGAGTGCAAGTCAAAAAAATAGTAAGTGAATTTCAAGGTAAGTTGTGACCCTCACACTGGACGATCTGTTCTGATAATTCTCAATTAACTATGAGACGTAAGATGAGAGAGAAGTGAAGTCTCTCCCTTGTTCTTGTTAAGTGCTGTGTTGTGGCCCTCTGTGACGACCCACCTCACTTATCCTCGCTTCACCTCACCTCGCTTTGCCTCGCCTTGCCTCGCCTTGCCTCGCCTCGCCTTGCCTCACCTCGCCTTGCCTCGCCCCGCCTTGCCTCGCCTTGCCTCGCCTCGCCTGGCCTCGCCTCGCCTGCCTCGCATTGCCTTGCCTCGCTTTGCCTCGCCTTGCCTCGCCTCGCCTTGCCTCGCCTCGCCTTGCCTCGCCTCGCCTTGCCTCGCCTCGCCTTGCCTTGCCTTGCCTCGCATCGCCTCGCCTCGCCTCGCCTCGCCTTGCCTCGCCTCGCCTCGCCTCGCCTCGCCTCGCCTCGCCTTGCCTCGCCTCGCCTCGCCTTGCTTCGCCTCGCCTCGCCTTGCCTTGCCTTGCCTTGCCTCGGCCTGCCTTTGCCTCGCCTCGCCTCGCCTCGCCTTGCCTCGCCTCGTTTTGCCTCGCCTCGCCTTGCCTCGCCTTGCCTCTCCTTGCCTCGCCTTGCCTTGCCTCGCCTTGCCTCGCCTTGCCTCGTCTCGCCTTGCCTCGCCTTGCCTCCCTCACCTCGCCTCGCCTTGCCTCGCCTCGCCTCGCCTCGCCTCGCCTCGCCTCGCCTCGCCTCGCCTTGCCTTGCCTCGCCTCGCCTCGCCTCGCCTCGCCTTGCCTCGCCTCGCCTCGCCCTCGCCTCGCCTCGCCTCGCCTTTGCCTCGCCTTGCCTCGCCTCGCCTCGCCTCGCCTCGCCTCGCCTTGCCTTGCCTCGCCTCGCCTCGCCTCGCCTTGCCTCGCCTTGCCTCGCCTCGCCTCGCCTCGCCTTGCCTCGCCTCGCCTCGCCTCGCCTTGCCTCGCCTCGCCTCGCCTCGCCTCATTCTCAGTTTGGTGCGTGAGGCGCCGTTTTTACTCGTTTTTGTTGGTGTCGCTTTTCATTGTTGTTTGTTGTCGTTGTTCGTAGTTTCTTGTAGTCATTGTTTTGTCATTGTCGCTTGTTGTCGTTGATGTTGTTTATTGTTCCTTGTTTGTTGTCGTTGTTTGTTGTCATTCTCGTTGTTGTTTGTTGTCGTTTTTGTTACCGTTGTTCGTTGTTATTTGTTGCCGTTGCTTGTTGTTGTGGTTTGTCGTCACTGTTTATTGCCATTCGCTGTCGTTGTTTGTTTTTTTATGTTTGTTGTTTGTTTTCGTTGTTGCTGTTGTTGTCGTTTTGAAAAAAAGACGGCTGGTTTTGTGATGCCGTAAGAGATGTTTTCCCTGCTTTGGAGAGGTTATGCCGCGGCAGCCAATCAGAGAGAGGTACATCTCCTGCCAGCCGCACGATGCTCTCCTCTCTTTCTCAGCTTCAAAACTCTAATTCAAAGATCGAATGCAAGGATGCCGCTGTGTGTGTGTGTGCAAAGCACGCACACACACACACAACACACACACACACACACACACACACACACACACACACACACACACACACCACACACACACACACACACACACAAACACACACACACACACACATACACACAACACACACACACATACACACACACACACACACACACACACACACACACACACACACACACACACACACACACACACCACACGCACACACACACACACAACTATCTACTCCCCAAAACGCAGAAAACTAAATTTACCATCCAGCAAGGCAGGAAACAAACGCCAATCGGGTCCAGGATCTGACCCCCATCGTCCACGGCGCGGCCAATATAAACAGGCAGATTGCCCGCTGATTCGATTCCAGTAATTGAATCAGGAGTCAAGGCTGTGTGTGTGTGTCTGCGCGCGCGAGTGTGTGTGTGTGTGGTGTGTGTGTGTGTGTGTGTGTGTCTGCGCGCGCGCGAGTGTGTGTGTGTGTGTGTGTGGCGAAGCAGCACAACGGGAGTGCACACAGTGTACGAGGGGTTACACACACACACACTGTACGAGGGGAATACCCACAATACCCTGCCTGTAACAATTCACAACTAACCCACAATACCGTGGTTGCAACAAATCACAACTAACCCACAATACCGTGGTTGCAACAAATCACAACTAACCCACAATACCCTGGTTGCAACAAATCATAACTAACCCACAATACCCTGGTTGCAACAAATCATAACTAACCCACAATACCCTGGTTGCAACAAATCATAACTAACCCACAATACCGTGGTTGCAACAAATCACAACTAACACACAATACCGTGGTTGCAACAAATCACAACTAACCCACAATACCCTGGTTGCAACAAATCATAACTAACCCACAATACCGTGGTTGCAACAAATCACAACTAACCCACAATACCGTGGTTGCAACAAATCAATGACGGAAACCGAGATGGGAATAAAATATTTTTCCCGAGGTTCGAATGGGGTTCACTGCTCACCAAATTCACGTTCGAATATTCAATTGTATCACGTCCTGCAGTGGCGGCGAACCCCCAGTGCACGATGTGAATGTTTTCCGGGGTTCGAAAGAGACACTCGAGGTTCCAGAGACACTCGAGGTTCCAAATAGGGGTACTCGAGGTTCCAAACAGAGACACTCGAGGTTCCAAACAGGGACACTCGAGGTTCCAAACAGAGACACTCGAGGTTCCAAACAGAGACACTCGAGGTTCCAAACAGGGACACTCGAGGTTCCAAACAGAGACACTCGAGGTTCCAAACAGAGACACTCGAGGTTCCAAACAGAGACACTCGAGGTTCCAAACAGAGACACTCGAGGTTCCAAACAAACACAGCTTCTGTAACTGCTGGGTTTTTTTTCAGAGTAAATTTATAAAACAAAAGTATAAACTCCCCTTATACACGCAAGAGTCTCCCTTAAATGTCCCCTTAAACTGTCTCTCTCTCTCTCTCTCTCTCTCTCTCTCTCTCTCTCTCTCTCTCTCCTTCTGGCACTGACGTTGAAGAATGACCCTTTCTAATGTACACATGGAGTCGTTCTAATCAAGATTCGCTCTAAGCAAGATTCGCTCTAAGCAAGATTCGCTCTAAGCAAGATTCGCTCTAAGCAAGATTCGTTCTAAGCAAGATTCACTCTAAGCAAGATTCGCTCTAAGCAAGATTCGCTCTAAGCAAGATTTGCTCTAAGCAAGATTCACTCTAAGCAAGATTCGCTCTAAGCAAGATTCGCTCTAAGCAAGATTCGCTCTAGCATCGCTAAGCAAGATTCGCTCTAAGCAAGATTCGCTCTAAGCAAGATTCGCTCTAAGCAAGATTCGCTCTAAGCAAGATTCGCTCTAAGCAAGATTCGCTCTAAGCAAAACTCGCTCTAAGCAAGATTCGCTCTAAGTAAGATTCGCTCTAAGCAAGATTCGCTCTAAGCAAGATTCGCTCTAAGCAAGATTCGCTCTAAGCAAGATTTGCTCTAAGCAAAACTCGCTCTAAGCAAGATTCGCTCTAAGCAAGATTCGCTCTAAGCAAGATTCGCTCTAAGCAAGATTCGCTCTAAGCAAGATTCGCTCTAAGCAAGAAAGGAAGCCTCGGCCGAGACTAGCGCCTGGCATCCCCCCGTCAACGAGCTGACAGGAAACTTGGAGGTTTCAGAATCTCGTGTATCCCCTTTCCCCTACCCCTCCCCTCTTCCCCTCCCCTCTTCCCCTCCCTTATTCCCCTCCCTTATTCCCCTCCCCTCTTCCCCTCCTCCTCCCCCAGACCTCTCACTTACCTCGCCACGACGCACAAAACGTGAGATGAATGTTGTGGTGGCGGTGGTGGTGGTGGTGGTGGTGGTGGTGGTGGTGGAGGTGGTGGTAGTGATGGTGATGGTGGTGGTGGTGGCGGTGGTGGTGGCGGTGGCGGTGGTGGAGGTGGTGGTAGTGGTGGTGGTGATGGTGGTGGTGGTGGCAGTGGTGGTGGCAGTGGCGGTGGCAGAGGTGGTGGTAGTGGTGGTGATGGTGGTGATGGTGGCGGTGGTGGTGGCAGTGGCGGTGGTGGAGGTGGTGGTGGTGATGGTGGCAGTGGTAGTGGTAGTTATAGTACTATGACAAAACCTCTAAATTTCTCTTCTTTAACCTAGGAACCAAGGCGCTGGTCCAGGAACTTGTGTCTGGTCGCACCTCTTGATAAACCAAACCTGGGTAAGGTCTCCCACATTAATCAGAGTGCACTATTCTTAGAGTCACCTGAGGTCCCAGTAATGACTTTGTCCTCTGAACCAGTGGACGATCCTGTATCCCTGTACACAGTCCTGGAGATTCAATTAAGGATTCCTAACTCAGCCATCCTGGAGGATGGCTGAGTTAAAGCAAAGAAGATTTTTCCCTTCATAATTTCAGGCGGTCACTATCAGTATTCTGTGATGCCATTCAGCATGCGGAACTCGCCTACCTCATTTCAAAAACTGATCCATCAGGCTATCAAAGAACTTCAAGACACAGCGGCTTACCTGGACTATATAGTTGTTGTTTTTAATATGTGGAATCAACATGTATCCCGTCTTGAATACCTCTTATAGAGGTTCAGGACATATCAACTAACTGTAAATCTTAGTAAGTTATCTTTCGGCCAATCTGCTCTAATTTTCTTGGGTCATGTCCCCAGATTTTTCAAGCAGTGGAGGGGGGGTAGTGTTACTCCAAGCATCTGGTGAGGGTAAATTAGACACATGTGCAGCACTTGGGTATCCTTATTGAGGAAGCGTTTTGCCACACAGTGGCTTCATCAGTCCTTACAAAAGAGAATGGTAAAGAAGATAAAGAAATTTGGGAATCAGTCCCTCAAGACTGATGGACTGATTACATCGACTCAAAGCTGAGGGACTAATTACCTCAAATTTCTGTCTGTTCTTCACCATTCTTAGACATGATATAAGATTAGAAACATCGAACACAGAATCTGTTTGGCTACAGTTTCATGAGGGATGTGACAAATTAATTTTGGGTGTGATTTATAGGCCCCCAAACCTTGATAGGGAATGCAGTAAGCTGTTATGGGACGAAATTCATAAGGCATCTAGATATGAAAATGTTGTGATAATGGGAGATTTTAACTTTAGACAAATTGATTGGAACAATATGACAGGAAATATTGAGTCTAGTGACTTTCTTGATACGGTTCAGGATTGCTTTTTAGAACAGGCTGTGACAGAACCAACTAGAGGAAACAATCTGCTTGACTTGGTTCTTGCCAACAAAGATTCACTAATTAATAATCTTGAGGTTAATGATGAGCTTGGGAAAGTGATCACAAATCACTTAGTTTCAATATATCATGGAATTACCCAGATAACTGCAATCAAATCTCTGTCCCAGATTTTCGCTTGGCCGACTTCATGGGACTGAAAAATTACCTGGGTGGGCTAAATTGGGATGTCCTGACTATGGGCCAGGTAGGTGATCTTGGTTGCCAATATGACGTTTTTCAGAGCATAGTTCTAGCTGCCCAGACAACTTTTGTTCCGAGTAGGGAAATTAGATCTAACAAAAATGATCTCAAATGGATGAACAATAGATTAAAACATCTCATTGGTCAAAAGAGAGGCATATATAGGCGTATCAAAAGAGGGGATGGGCAGTTAAGAAATCAATATATTCAATTAAAGAGAGAAATAAAGAAAGAATAAGAAAAGCAAAAAGTGATTATGAGGCTAAGCTCGCAAGGGATTCAAAGACTAACCCAAAAGGTTCTTTCAGGTATACAGAAGTAAGATTAGGGACAAGATTGGCCCACTTAAGAGTAACTCTGGTCAGATCACTGACAGTGATAAGGATATGTGTGAAATTCTCAATACCTACTTCCTTTCAGTTTTCACCCAGGAAAATACTAGCGATATTCCTGAAATAATAGATTATGTAGAACAGGATGATAATAAACTATGCACGATTGTGGTAACTAGTGACATGGTCCTCAGACAAATAGAGAAACTAAAACCTAACAAATTCCCAGGCCCTGATGAACTGTTTGTAAGGGCGTTAAAGGAATGTAAAGAGGAACTTAGCATACCTTTGGCTAATCTTTTTAACATATCGCTACAAACTGGCATAGTGCCTGATAAGTGGAAAATGGCAAATGTAATACCTATTTACAAGGCAGGTGACAGGTCCTTGTCTTCGAACTATAGACCTAATAAGCCTTACCTCCATAGTGGGAAAATTTATGGAATCAATAATTGCCGAAGCAATTCGTAGCCATCTTGACAGGCACAGATTGATTAATGAATCTCAACACGGTTTTACAAAGGGGCGTTCCTGTCTTACGAATTTACTAACTTTTTTCACTAAGGTGTTTGAGGAGGTAGATCATGGTAACGAAGATGATATTGTGTATATGGACTTCAGTAAGGCTTTCGATAGAGTTCCACACCAGAGGCTATTGAGGAAACTAAGGCACACGGAATAGGAGGAGAATTTTTTTCCTGGGTAGAAGCAAGGCTGACAAATAGACAGCAGAGTTTGTATAAATGGGGAGAACTCAGAATGGGGGCACGTCACAAGCGGTGTTCCTGAGGGGTCAGTGTTGGGCCCGTTGTTGTTCACAATTTACATAAACGACATAGATGAGGGAATAAATAGCGACATAAGCAAATTTGCTGATGACACCAAAATAGGCCGTCCAATTCATTCTAATGAGGACATTAGAGCACTCCAGGATGATTTGAATAGACTGATGCAATGGTCGGAGAAGTGGCAGATGCAGTTTAATATTGACAAATGCAAAGTTCTAAATGTTGGACAGGTAAATAACCATGCCACATATAAACTAAATAATGTTGATTTTAATACTTCTGATTGCGAAAAGGATTTAGGAGTTCTGATTAACAGTAATCTAAAACCAAGACAACAGTGCGTTAGTGTTCGCAATAAAGCTAAAAGAATTCTTGGCTTCATATCTAGAAGTATAAATAATAGAAGTCCTCAGGTTGTTCTTCAACTCTATATATCCTTGGTTAGGCCTCATTTAGACTATGCTGCTCAGTTCTGGTCACCGTATCACAGAATGGATATAAATGCTCTGGAAAACGTACAGAGGAGGATGACAAATATGATCCCATGTATCAGAAATCTTCCCTATGAGGATAGACTGAGGCCCTGAATCTGCACTCTCGAAAGGCGTAGAATTAGGAGGGATATGATCGAGGTGTATAAATGGGAAACATGAATAAATAAAGGGGATGTAAATAGCGTGCTGAAAATTTCCAGCCAAGACAGGACTCGCAGCAATGGTTTCAAGTTGGAAAAATTCAGATTCAGGAAGGAATAGGAAAGCACTGGTTTGGTAATAGAGTTGTGGATGAGTGGAACAAACTCCTGAGTACAGTTATTCAGGCTAAAACGTTGTGTAGTTTTAAAAATAGGTTAGATAAATACATGAGTGGGTGTGGGTGGATGTGAGTTGGACCTGACTAGCTTGTGCTGCTGGGTCTGGTGCAGTGCTCCATCCTTGAGTGGAGGTGACCAGACTGGGTGGGTCATTGGGCTAATCCGGGGGTGGATCATTGGTCTAATCCGGGGGGGGGAATGGACCTGCTCCGCATGGGTCAGTAGCCTGTTGTTCCTTCTTTCTTATGTTCTTATGTTCTTATTCTTCTTTGTAAGGACTGATGAAGCCACTGTGTGGCGAAACGTTTCCTCGTTAAAGATACCCAAGTGTTGCACATGTGTCTAATTAATCGACTTGTCGGTTCTCTGAACATTTATCTACATCTGGTAAAGGATGTCTGCAGCCCATGGGATATTATTCAGCCAAATACCAGGCTTATCAGTGGTCCTACTCCACCATACAGAAGGAAGCCCTGGTCCTGGTACTTGCGTTTTAGCATTTCGATGTGTTCTTGTCCAGCACATCACATGTAGTCACCGCCTTCAGTGAGCACAGTCCTCTGACCCTCAGCGCCATGAAGAACAACAACAATCATCTCACGCGCTGGTCATAAGAACAATCATCTCACGCACTGGTCGTTACGGTTGCAATCGTACAACCTTTCCTTATGTCATAATTCCGGTCAAGATAATGTTCTGTCCGACTCCCTCTCCAGCTTAATTTGTTAGGACATTTTAGGGAAAATGGGTAGTAAGTTCTTTTATTTTCCTCATGGTCATAAAGTAAAATTTGAGTAAATCTGGCATTTTTTTTTTTAAGTAAGGGGACACTTGCTCCCGTTCACAAGGGTAGTGTCTGACTAGGAAGTTCCTTTGGATGGTTAAGAGGAGAGGCGCTTCCATTAGTAAATCGTGTCATGGTGGCATTCAACCCATGCAGGATGCCTAGTCCTGGCTATTAGAGCTCTTTTGAGGTGGGGGTGTGACATGCTAAGAGTATGTCACAATTTATTCGTCTTATATCACACACCTACATGGGTATGCCCTCCTAACCAGTGAACCAGGTGCTAAGAGTATAATGAGTAGGCGCCCCCTCACGACATGGAAGCCAGCCAGAATTGTGAAGCGATGTTCAACACTCGCGAATCAACATTGGCAGACTTACCTCCAAGTCTGGTCGAAGACAGTTCTCTCCGTGTGTCTCTTGCTTGTATTTTGCATTTCTGTACATATTTTCTGTATATATTGTATATACTATTACTGGCTGCTTGGTAAAGGAAATATGTAAGTACTTACTATCCACTGCCTTTTGCTCGTTCTCTGTTTCTACCTTGTTTATGGTGTTACGACCAGGTGTGAAGGCTACTAGACTAACCTGTGTTCGTGGTAGTGGGGTTGGTAGTGGTGGTGATGGTGGTAGTGGTCATGATGGTAATGGCGATTGGGGTGATAGTGGTGGTAGTTGTGGTGGTAGTAGTGGTGGTGGTGGTGGTGATGATGAAAGTGATGGTGGAGATAGTAGTTGTGATGGTGATAGTGGTGGTGGAGGTAGTAGTAGGGGTGGTGATAGTGGGGGTGGAGGTAGTAGTAGTGGTGGTGGTGACAGTGGTGGTGGTAGTAATAGTGGTGGTGGCAGTAATAATGGTAGTGGTGATGGGTATTACAAAGACAGGTGTAGTCCAGCAGTCTGCACACCTGGTTATAGCACCATAACCAAGGTAGAAACAAAGAACGAATAAATGACAGCAGAGAGACTAAATACTTATATATATCCTTCACCAAACAGTAAGCAGGAGTGTACTGGCAGGGCTGCATCCGCTCTTGTTGCCACCTCCCTTGTTAAGAACGTTAACAACTTTGTTGAACTAGGCATAAGAATTAACAACTGGGCGTCTACACTGCAAACTAAATTGTTTGCAATCCTAATGACACTAAAGCTAATTTATGACACTGAGCTTGACTCTATCATCATTACTGATTCTATGTCATCACTGAAGACTCTTGGCTCATATAATGACTCTAACAACATGCTCATTAGTGAAGCCAGGTATAGATAATTAAAAAATCCGAGAAAAAAATAATTAATACACAATTGTCAAGGATTCCATCACACATTGGATTACTCCTTCATGATAAAGTTGATATGTTAGCCAAGAAGAGTACCTTGAAGGAGAATGTAGAATATAACTTTGTTATATCTGTGTCTAGCATTAGGAATAATATTAGGAGAGAAGTAAATAATGAAATTGAATGTTATAGGAATGCAGTTAGAAGTCTGAGTAGATCTATAACCCATTATAACAGTGCAGGTTATAATGTAAACAGACTGACTGATATAGTGGCCAGGTTTAGGCTTGGTTACAAGTACTTCTGGTAATATGACAGACACACAGATGATGATCAATCCATATGCACAGTGTGTAGTCACTGTCTTGAACACTAAGTACTTAATTGTCCACTTACTGAGGAGTATAGAGATAGACAGTTACTGTGTGGCATGTCAAGATATCTTATTAATGAAAATAAGATACCATGGTATTATATACCATTCTTGTACTACTACTACTACCACCACTACCTCTTCCTGCCTATATATAGCCGTCCTGCTCCACTTCTGGTTAGTGTGACTTTGTCAATGGTCCAAGTCGGACCGAAACGTCGTCGTAAGCTTCTCTCTTTTATGTGCGGGTTATTTGTGTATAAGATACCAGATATATTAAGCAAATTTCCTAAATTTGCTTGTAACAGATAAGTGAACTGTAGATATAAATCCAGTTGTACTCCTGTTATTCCTTTTGGGGCCTAGTTCCTAGGCCTTTTGTGTATCCATATGCACTTGTGCTACCCTCCACAGAACGGATATGGAGTGCACAATAAACTAGCCACTTCGGTGGTTGGCTGAACCAAGGTGCTAACATAACGAGGGGGACCCTACTCACAATACTCTTAGCACCTGCTTCGCTGGTCGGGAGAACATACCTACATGGGTGCGTGACATACGCCCGATACAATGTAACATACTCCTAGCATACCACAGTGATGGTAGTGATAGTGTTGGTGGAGATATTCAACTTTCCCGCCAATATTCAACTTTCCCGCCAATATTCAACTTTCCCGCCAATATTTAACTTTCCCGCCAATATTCAACTTTCCCGCCAATATTCAACTTTCCCGCCAATATTCAACTTTCCCGCTAATATTCAACTTTCCCACCAATATTCAACTTTCCTGCCAATATTCAACTTTCCTGCCAATATTCAACTTTCCTGCCAATATTCAACTTTCCCGCCAACATTCAACTTTCCCGCCAATATTCAACATTCCCGCCAATATTCAACTTTCCCGCCAACATTCAACTTTCCCGCCAATATTCAACATTCCCACCAATATTCAACATTCCCGCCAATATTCAACTTTCCCGCCAACATTCAACTTTCCCGCCAATATTCAACATTCCCGCCAATATTCAACTTTCCCGCCAATATTCAACTTTCCCGCCAATATTCAACTTTCCCACCAATATTCAACTTTCCCGCCAATATTCAACATTCCCGCCAATATTCAACTTTCCCGCCAATATTCAACTTTCCCGCCAATATTCAACTTTCCCGCCAATATTCAACTTTCCCGCCAATATTCAACTTTCCCGCCAATATTCAACATTCCCGCCAATATTCAACATTCCCGCCAATATTCAACATTCCCGCCAATATTCAATTTTCCCGCCAATATTCAACTTTCCCACCAATATTCAACTTTCCCACCAACATTCAACTTTCCCACCAATATTCAACTTTCCCACCAACACTCAACTTTCCCACCAACATTCAACTTTCCCGCCAATATTCAACTTTCCCACCAATATTCAACTTTCCCACCAACATTCAACTTTCCCACCAACATTCAACTTTCCCACCAACATTCAACTTTCCCACCAACATTCAACTTTCCCACCAACATTCAACTTTCCCACCAACATTCAACTTTCCCACCAACATTCAACTTTCCCACCAACATTCAACTTTCCCACCAATATTCAACTTTCCCACCAACATTCAACTTTCCCACCAACATTCAACTTTCCCGCCAACATTCAACTTTCCCACCAATATTCAACTTTCCCGCCAATATTCAACTTTCCCACCAACATTCAACTTTCCCACCAATATTCAACTTTCCCGCCAATATTCAACTTTCCCGCCAACATTCAACTTTCCCACCAATATTCAACTTTCCCGCCAATATTCAGGTTGTCCAACATTACTCTCCTCTCTTGTTGATTCATAACTTTCCCGCCATTAACTAATTTCCTCATTACGGCTCAAACTTCCTCCTAATGCCCCAATTTTCTCCCATTACCAATGTTCCCACCAACATCCAGCTTATCCATCCAATTTCCTAATTTACACCAGATTTTCCCGAACTTTATCATCATTATTGTTAAAATCTGTCCGGTAAACACCTTTTTTTCAGCGAAATTTGGACATTTTTGCTAAATGCATTATTTTCCCGCCAACTTCAATTTTCCCGCCAATATCTAATTTTCCCGCCAGTGTTAAATTTTCCCGCCAATATCTAATTTCCCCTCCAATGCTAAATTTTCCCAGCAATGTCAAATTTTCCTGCCAGTATCTAATTTTTCTCGCCAATGTTAAGTTTTCCCGCCAATATCTAATTTTCCCGTCAATGTTAAATATCCCCAGCAATGTCAAATTTTCCCGCCAATATCTAAGTTCCCGCCAGTATCTAATTTTCCGGGCAATGACAAATTTTCCCGCCAATATCATAATTTTCCCGCTAATATCCGCTTTTCCCGCCAATATCCACTTTTCCCGCCAATATTCCACTTTTCCCGCCAAACTTCCACTTTTCCCGCCAATGTTCCACTTTTCCCTCCAACATTGAATTTCTCGCTAAAAATGAAAATTTCGCGCCAGTAACCAACTTTTCCTTCCAATACTCAAGTTTGTTTTTAATAATCAACGTCGTCGTTAATTTTAAACTTCCGCACCAACCTTCAACTTTGTGAAAAACATTATTTTAACTGATTAAACACGTCCAAACTTGTTTAAGCTCTGAACAAACACTCAGCCACCTCTTCCAAGCCTGATCCAACACGGTAAGAACACATACAAGCCTGATCCAACACGGTAAGAACACATACAACTTCACCGTAAACCTACAAGCCTGATCCAACACGGTAAGAACACATACAAGCCTGATCCAACACTGTAAGTAACACATACAAGCCTGATCCAACACGGTAAGAACACATACAAGCCTGATCCAACACGGTAAGAACACATACAAGCCTGATCCAACACTGTAAGTACACATACAAGCCTGATCCAACACGGTAAGAACACATACAAGCCTGATCCAACACGGTAAGAACACATACAAGCCTGATCCAACACTGTAAGTACACATACAAGCCTGATCCAACACTAAGTAACTACAAGCCTGTCAACACGTAAGTACACATACAAGCCTGATCCAACATTGTAAGTACACATACAAGCCTGATCCAACACTATAAGTACACATACAAGCCTGATCCAACATTGTAAGTACACATACAAGCCTGATCCAACACTATAAGTGCACATACAAGCCTGTTCCAACACTGTAAGTACACATACAAGCCTGATCCAACACTGTAAGTACACATACAAGCCTGATCCAACACGGTAAGAACACATACAAGCCTGATCCAACACTGTAAGTACACATACAAGCCTGATCCAACACTATAAGTATACATACAAGCCTGTTCCAACAATATAAGTGCACATACAAGCCTGTTCCAACACTGTAAGTACACATACAAGCCTGATCCAACACTATAAGTGCACTTACAAGCCTGTTCCAACACTGTAAGTACACATACAAGCCTGACCCAACACTGTAAGTACACATACAAGCCTGATCCAACACTGTAAGTACACATAGAAGCCTGATCCAACACTGTAAGTACACATACAAGCCTGATCCAACACTGTAAGTACACATACAAGCCTGATCCAACACTGTAAGTACACATACAAGCCTGATCCAACACTGTAAGTACACATACAAGCCTGATCCAACACTGTAAGTACACTTAAAATCTTCCCACAACACTAAACAAACACCTCCAAGCCTCCTACAACACTCAACAAACACCTTCAAGCCTTCTACAACATTCAACAAACACCTTCAAGCCTCCTACAACACTCAACAAACACCTTCAAGCCTTCTACAACACTCAACAAACACCTTCAAGCCTCCTACAACACTCAACAAACACCTTCAAGCCTTCTACAACACTCAACAAACACCTTCAAGCCTCCTACAACACTCAACAAACACCTTCAAGCCTTCTACAACACTCAACAAACACCTTCAAGCCTCCTACAACACTCAACAAACACCTTCAAGCCTTCTACAACATTCAACAAACCACCTTCAAGCCTTCTACAACACTCAACAAACACCTCCAAGCCTTCTACAACACTCAACAAACACCTTCAAACCTTCTACAACACTCAACAAACACCTTCAAGCCTCCTACAACACTCAACAAACACCTTCAAGCCTTCTACAACACTCAACAAACACCTTCAAGCCTCCTACAACACTCAACAAACACCTTCAAGCCTTCTACAACATTCAACAAACACCTTCAAGCCTCCTACAACACTCAACAAACGCCTTCAAGCCTTCTACAACATTCAACAAACACCTTCAAGCTTTCTACAACATTCAACAAACACCTTCAAGCCTTCTACAACATTCAACAAACACCTTCAAGCATTCTACAACATTCAACAAACACCTTCAAGCCTCCTACAACACTCAACAAACACCTTCAAGCCTTCTACAACACTCAACAAATACCTTCAAGCCTTCTACAACATTCAACAAACACCTCCAAGCCTCCTACAACACTCAACAAACACCTTCAAGCCTCCTACAACACTCAACAAACACCTTCAAGCCTCCTACAACACTCAACAAACACCTTCAAGCCTTCTACAACACTCAACAAACACCTTCAAGCATTCTACAACATTCAACAAACACCTCCAAGGCTCCTACAACACTCAACAAACACCTTCAAGCCTCCTACAACACTCAACAAACACCTTCAAGCCTCCTACAACACTCAACAAACACCTTCAAGCCTCCTACAACACTCAACAAACACCTTCAAGCCTTCTACAACACTCAACAAACACCTTCAAGCATTCTACAACATTCAACAAACACCTCCAAGGCTCCTACAACACTCAACAAACACCTTCAAGCCTCCTACAACACTCAACAAACACCTTCAAGCCTCCTACAACACTCAACAAACACCTTCAAGCCTTCTACAACACTCAACAAACACCTTCAAGCCTTCTACAACATTCAACAAACACCTTCAAGCCTTCTACAACATTCAACAAACACCTCCAAGCCTCCTACAACACTCAACAAACACCTTCAAGCCTCCTACAACACTCAACAAACACCTTCAAGCCTCCTACAACACTCAACAAATAATGCCAAGTCTTCCTCAACTTTACCAGAGGTATGATGGCTGGCGGAATTTAATGAGATGGATGTTTGTGTTCAACTGAGAGAGGGTTGTTGACCAATGGAAGGATTGATGAGAGGAAACAGTGATGCAACCATTGATGATATAGAAATAAAGGCTTGATGGATTGTTTACAGAAGATGGGACACAACTCTACATATACACACACACACACATACACACACACACACACACACACACACACACACACACACACACACACACACACACACACACACACACACACACACACACACACACACATAAATACACACACAAATACACACACACAAATACACACAGACAAACACACTGGCAGGGAAGTCAGTAAACGAGATAGTGGAATATGTGACAACAACAATGCAGGAAAGCTGAGGAGAGAGGTTTGTACCCAAAGGTAAAAGAAATAACGAGAAAGCCAGGACGAGCCCTCGGTTCACACAAAGGTGTAGAGAGGCCAAAACGAAATGTGCTGGAGAACAGAAGTATAGAAGGTAAAGGTCCCAAGAGAATTAGGAGAGCAGTCGTAGAGCTAGAAATGACTGCAGCGAAAGCCAGATCTGACCCGAAGCTGTTGTACAGCCACATCAGGAGGAAAACAACTGTCAAGGACCAGGTACTCAGGCTGAGGAAGGAAGGAGGAGAGATCACAAGAAACAACCGAGAAGTGTGTAAGGAACTCAACTTGAGATTTAAAGAAGTGATCACAAAGGAGACAGAAGGACTCCAGAAAGATAGAGGTGGGGTACACCGTCAAGTGTTGGACACAATACATACAACCGAGGAAGCAGTGAAGACTCTGCTAAGCGAGCTAGATACAGCAAGGGCGATGGGGCCGGATAACATCTTTCCATGGGTCCTGAGAGAGGGAGCAGAATCGCTGTATGTACCACTAACAACAATCTTCAACACATCTATAGAAACAGGGCGACTTCCTGAGGTATGGAAGACAACTAATGTAGTCCCAGTTTTTAAAAAAAGAGACAGACACGAAGTATTAAACTACAGACCAGTGTCACCAACATGTATAGTATGCAAAGTCATGGAGAAGATTATCAGGAGAAGAGTGGTGGAACACCTAGGAAGAAATGAGCTTATCAACGACAGCCAGCACGGTTTCAGGGACGGAAAATCCTGGCTTCTGTAGTTCATCCCCAGCAAGTGCAAAGTCATGAAGATTAGGGAAGGGCAAAGAAGACCACAGGCGGATTACAGTCTAGGGAGCCAGAGACCACAAACCTCACTCAAGGAATAGGATCTTGGGGTTAGTATAACACCGGGAACATCTGAGGCGCACATCAACCAAATAACTACTGCAGCTTATGGGCGCCTAGCAAACCTAAGAACAGCATTCCGACATCTTAATAAGGTATCATTCAGCACACTGTACACCGTGTACGTTTACCTGCCTACCTACCTGGAGTCTACCTGGAGGATATTCCAGGGATCAACGCCCCCGCGGCCCGGTCTACGACCAGGCCTCCCGGTGGATCAGGGCCTGATCAATGAGGCTGTTACTGCTGGCCGCACGCAATCCAACGTACGGACCACAGCCCGGCTGATCCGGCTCCATCTTTAGGTATCTGTCCATCTCCCTCTTGAAGACAACTAGGGGTCTACCGGTAATGCCCTTATTGCTGGTGGGAGGCTGTTGAACAGTCTTGGGCCCCGGACACTTATTGCGTTTTCTCTTAGTGTACCAGTGACGCCCCTACTTTTCACTGGGGGTATGTTGCATCGCCTGCCAATTCTTTTGCTTTCGTATAGAGTGATTGCTGTTTGCATATTAGGAACCAGTCCCTCCAGAATCTTCCAGGTGTAGATTACGTTAGGCTAATATTGGAGTATACAGCACCAGTTTGGAACCTACACCTAGCCAAGCACGTAAGGAAATTAGAGAAAGTAGAAAAGTTTGCAACAAGACTAGTCCCGCAGCTAAAGGGCATATCCTATGAGGAGAGGTTAAGGGAAATCGACCTGACGACACTGGAGGACAGGAGAGTTAGGGGGGATATGATAACAACATATAAAATACTGAGAGGAATCGACAAAGTGGACGAAGACAGGATGTTCCAGAGATGGGACACAGCAACAAGGGGACACAGTTGGAAGTTGAAGACTCAGATGAATCAAAGGGATGTTAGGAAGTATTTCTTCAGTCACAGAGTAGTCAGGAAGTGGAATAGTTTGGAAAGTGATGTAGTGGAGGCAGAATCCATACATAGCTTTAAGAAGAGGTATGATAAAACTCATGGAGCAGGAAATGTGACTTAGTAGCGGCCAATGATGAGGCGGGGCCAGAAGGTATGACTCGACCCCTACAACCACAATTAGGTGAATTGAGCACACACACACACACACACACACACACACACACACACACACACACACACACACACACACACACACACACACAAACTTGTGATCGCCAGAATGTTTCAGTCAGGTCCGAGCAGCCACGAGCGACGATGAACGTAACATTACGACACAGGAGCGACACCTAGCGGCACACGAACAAGTTACACGGTTAACGCTGGTAAATAGGCAAATATGAGCACAAATGGAGAAGCCAACGTCAGTAAATGGAAGCGAGAGTGTCGCCTGAATACATCATTTACGGAATTTACATAAAGCCATTCCAAAAAGGAACCCGAGATTAATTCACTTACCGACCACGGCTAAAAATCTGGGTCGGCCATTTTTACACGACCCGTATTTTTGGGGAATTTGTCGCCGTTTTAAAAAAAAAAAAAAGTGTAGTGAGAGTTTTTTTTTTTTTTTTTTTTTTTGGTGGGGGGGATTTATTTATTTGGTGGCAGCGGTGAGGTGTAGTTTTTAATTCTTGTTATTATTTTGGTTACTAGTGCGAATCTAATTAACATACGCCAAAAATTTTGTTTGATATTTTTTTTTCTGGTGAAGAAAGTGCGAGATGATGTTGATATTCTGAAGACGGGAGAGAGAAGGAGCGAGAATCATTTGATCTCAGCCTTGTTAACAGCCCAGCTCTCACAAAAATAAACATCGTATTTAAAATTGCCTCTGTAATGACGCGTCGCAATTAGCGAGTCATTAGCCGGTCGTACGACAAGGATAATTACTCGGCGAATCGTATGTCAACAGTGTTTCCTAATTGGCCCCGGGGAAATTTCCCCCGGCACCCCCGGGGCCGCGCCAGTAATACCACTTGTTCCCCCCAACTCACCAATTTCCCGGCGGCGTCTCATTGTTGCTGGAGCCGAGTTTTCTCTGTGTAATATTCTCATCTTCTTCCCGCCACTTCTCCGTAACGGAGAGGTGGGCGTGGCCTAGCTTAACGGGGAGTGGCGGGAGCGTCTCCCATTGGTCGGCGCTCAGGCCGTACTGGCAGGCGCCGCTCTCATTGGTCCATTTTGCTGCGCTTCTTGGAGAGTATGGGCCAGGGTGTCGGTGATTGGCGGAGAGCGAGGCGCTGGACGAGGTAAGCAGCGATCACCGTCCTGATTGTGGTAATATGCACCAACAACGACCACCTAATCGCCTACCATTGGTCCAAAAGACTCCGTCATAATCGGACGGGAAAATCGCGAGTTTTTGAGGTCGTGGCCGCATCAATCAGCAGTCGCTGAAGCAGCAGGAGGAGAAGGCAGAGAAGTGGGGGGCCACACTTCTCCGCCATTACCGCCGGTCCACTTGCCCTCCGTCAAGTGACCACCGCCAACGCCCGCTAAAAAATACGCTGACGAGGTTATAACGCGCCTTGGGCAAGTCTGGAGACTGCCGGATAGTGACTTGCCGGCTGCCGGAAGTCGTGTGTGGTGCTTTAGATTCACGGTCTCCAGCCCGTCCTGCGGTAGTCATCGGCGAACTGTATGTACTCTTGTTAGTGCTCACCCCCTTCCCCGTCCCTCCTTCCCCAGCCTTTGCCAAAGACCCCCTTTACCCCTTCAAGAACGGCTACCCCTTTTTCCTTAAACTCTTAGAATCACCGCAAACCGCAACATTACCAACGCTGGACAAGGTCCATCACTCCCGGCAAACCTCCTCTTCGTTGTCTCTCGTCATACAAGGTCAGCAAGACGAGTCTCCTTCGGCGTGAGTCGCTGCCACCGTCAGTGTCACCACCTTCAGGATGGAGTTACTTGGCAACAAGAGGGATTCGAACCTCCTGGATACGGCGTCCACCTCCAGAGGAACCACCTCGTTCCTAATAGACGACATACTCTTCCACAGACCCAAGGTGAGTCAGACACGATTGTTTCAACCCCTGCTGCGCGACGCTTCGGTTCGTCCTAATGGTTCTCCAGGAAGGGCCGAAACTTCCTTCCGGTTTTCAGTTCCGGTTTACGCACTTTTGAATTTAAGTTGTTAAGTGACGGTAGCTTTGTTCTTTGTTTTTTTCTTGTTTTTTTGCTTCGGTTTTCCAGTGTTGCTTTCTTCCTCTCTTTCTTGTTCTTCTCTTCTTGCTGTTCTTCTCTTCTTTTCTCCCTCTGCTTCTTGTGTTTCTCCTCGTCTTCTATTCATTCATTTCCATTCTTATATTCAATCTTTCTTACTAATTCTTCATCCTACTTTTACTTCTTCTCTCTCTCTCTCTCTCTCTCTCTCTCTCTCTCTCTCTCTCTCTCTCTCTCTCTCTCTCTCTCTCTCACTCACTCACTCACTCACTCACTCACTCACTCTCTCTCTCTCTCTCTCTCTCTCTCTCTCTCTCTCTCTCTCTCTCTCTCTCTCTCTCTCTCTCTCTCTCTCTCTCTCTCTCTCTCTCTCTCTCTCTCTCTCTTCACTCTCTCTCTTTTTCTGTCTGACACTCACTGATGCTTATCTCCCTGGCAAGGTGGTGACCCCAGGAAAGGTTACCCCAGAAAAGGTGGTGACCCCAGAAAAAGTCGTGACTCCAAGAAAGGTCGTGAGCCCAGGAAAGGTCGTGACCACAAGAAAGGTCGTGACCCCAGAAAAAGTCGTGACCCCAGGAAAAGTCGTGACACCTGGAAAAGTCGTGACCCCAGGGAAGGTCGTGACCCAGGGAAGGTCGTGACCCCCAGGGAAGGTCGTGATCCCAGGGAATGTCGTGACCCCAAGGAAGGTCGTGACCCCAGTGAATGTCGTGACCCCAGTGAATGTCGTGACCCCAGGGAATGTCGTGTCCCCAGGGAATGTCGTAACCCCAGGGAAGGTCACACTTAGCTCTCTAACGTCTCTGTTTTTCTGTGTATTCAACACCTGCTGTACGTGTAATTAACACCTGCTGTCTGTATAATTAACAACTGCTGTCTGTATAATTAAAACCTGTTGTCTGTGTACTTAACATCTGCTGTTTGTGTAATTAATACCTGCTGTTTGTGTAATTAACACCTGCTGTTTGTATAATTAACACCTGCTGTCTGTGTAACACCTGCTGTTTGTGCAGTTATCATCTGCTGTTTGTGTAATTAACAGCTGCTGTCTGTGTAATTAACACCTGCTGTCTGCTTATTTAACACACACTGTCAGCGTATTTAAAGCACGCTGTCAGCGTATTTAACACACGCTGTCACCGCATCTGATACACGCTGTCAACGTATTTAACACACACAGCCTAGCGCAGAGTCAAAGAAAAACATGTTAATATTTTAGCTATCAGATGACTGTACGTCACAAGTAACACCGATACTGGAGTACGTAGCACCAGTATGGAGCCCTCTAGTATGTAGCACCAGTATGGAGCCCTCTAGTATGTAGCACCAGTATGGAGCCCTCTAGTATGTAGCACCAGTATGGAGCCCTCTAGTATGTAGCACCAGTATGGGGCCCTCTAGTAATGTAGCACCAGTATGGAGCCCTCTAGTATGTAGCACCAGTAAAGGAGCCCTCTAGTATGTAGCACCAGTATGGAGCCCCTAGTATGTAGCACCAGTATGGAGCCCTCTAGTATGTAGCACCAGTATGGAGCCCTCAGTATGTAGCACCAGTATGGAGCCCTCTAGTATGTAGCACCAGTATGAGCCCTCTAGCATGTACACCAGTATGGAGCCCTCTAGTATGTAGCACCAGTATGGAGCCCTCTAGTATGTAGCACCAGTATGGAGCCCTCTAGTATGTAGCACCAGTATGGAGCCCTCTAGTATGTAGCACCAGTATGGAGCCCTCTAGTATGTAGCACCAGTATGGTACCCTCCAGTATGTAGCACCAGTATGGAGCCCTCTAGTATGTAGCACCAGTATGGAGCCCTCTAGTATGTAGCACCAGTATGGAGCCCTCTAGTATGTAGCACCAGTATGGTACCCTCCAGTATGTAGCACCAGTATGGAGCCCTCTAGTATGTAGCACCAGTATGGAGCCCTCTAGTATGTAGCACCAGTATGGAGCCCTCTAGTATGTAGCACCAGTATGGACTAGAGTACACATATGGAGCCCTCTAGTATGTAGCACCAGTATGGTACCCTCCAGTATGTAGCACCAGTATGGAGCCCTCTAGTATGTAGCACCAGTATGGAGCCCTCCAGTATGTAGCACCAGTATGGAGCCGTCCAGTATGTAGCACCAGTATGGAGCCCTCCAGTACGTAGCACCAGTATGGAGCCCTCCAGTATGTAGCACCAGTATGGTACCCTCCAGTACGTAGCACCAGTATGGAGCCCTCCAGTACGTAGCGCCAGTATGGTACCCTCCAGTATGTAGCACCAGTATGGTACCCTCCAGTATGTAGCACCAGTATGGTACCCTCCAGTATGTAGCACCAGTATGGTACCCTCCAGTACGTAGCACCAGTATGGTACCCTCCAGTATGTAGCACCAGTATAGTACCCTCCAGTATGTAGCACCACTATGGTACCCTCCAGTATGTAGCACCAGTATGGTACCCTCCAGTACGTAGCACCAGTATGGTACCCTCCAGTATGTAGCACCACTATGGTACCCTTCAGTATGTAGCATCAGTATGGTACCCTCCAGTATGTAGCACCAGTATGGTACCCTCTAGTACGTAGCACCAGCATGGTACCCTCCAGTATGTAGCACAAATATGGTACCCTCCAGTATGTAGCACCAGTATGGTACCCTCCAGTATGTAGCACAAATATGGTACCCTCCAGTATGTAGCACCAGTATGGTACCCTCCAGTACGTAGCGCCAGTATGGTACCCTCCAGTATGTAGCACCAGTATGGTACCCTCCAGTATGTAGCACCAGTATGGTACCCTCCAGTATGTAGCACCAGTATGGTACCCTCCAGTACGTAGCACCAGTATGGTACCCTCCAGTATGTAGCACCAGTATAGTACCCTCCAGTATGTAGCACCACTATGGTACCCTCCAGTATGTAGCACCAGTATGGTACCCTCCAGTACGTAGCACCAGTATGGTACCCTCCAGTATGTAGCACCACTATGGTACCCTTCAGTATGTAGCACCAGTATGGTACCCTCCAGTATGTAGCACCAGTATGGTACCCTCTAGTACGTAGCACCAGCATGGTACCCTCCAGTATGTAGCACCACTATGGTACCCTCCAGTATGTAGCACCAGTATGGTACCCTCCAGTATGTAGCACCAGTATGGTACCCTTCAGTACGTAGCACCAGTATGGTACCCTCCAGTATGTAGCACCAGTATGGTACCCTTCAGTACGTAGCACCAGTATGGTACCCTCCAGTATGTAGCACCAGTATGGTACCCTCCAGTATGTAGCACCACTATGGTACCCTCCAGTACGTAGCACCAGTATGGTACCCTCCAGTATGTAGCACCAGTATGGTACCCTCCAGTATGTAGCACCAGTATGGTACCCTCCAGTACGTAGCACCAGTATGGTACCCTCCAGTACGTAGCACCAGTATGGTACCCTCCAGTACGTAGCAAAGCAGTGAAGCGCAGGTTACCAGCAATGCTCACGGTATCAAATACACTGACAAATAACAAAACTGGGAAGCGGTTGCCAGTAAAGAGACAAATATCTAAATAACGAAGGTTAAAAGAGAAATTTTGAAAGTAGTAAATCGCTTCTCTGTTCTCCAGGACGAATATACTTCAGTGGTCAGTGGGGATAAAGGTACCACTAACTCCTCTGCTAATAAAGGTTGGAATATCCATGGGGTCGATAACCCACAGGTAAAATATATGGACAATGCTTTCTGTAGCAGAGACAGGAAGGTGAGACAGAGATGGTGCTTTCCCGGAGATGTTGATGTTGCTGGTGACACAGTAAACAGGTTGGAGAATGTCATGTCAGGTAATGGGAGTGATTTACAGCCACCAAACCTTGACAGGGAACGAAGTTAACTTCTACTATACAAAATTATTAAGGCATCTAGATACAAAATTATTAAGGCATCTAGATACGAAAATGTGTTAATGGCGGATTTTAAATTTTGTATAATCTGATTTTAGCAGTTTTACAGGAAATCTTAAGTTTCATAACTTTCTCTCAAACAAAATGACCCTAAATGGATAAACAATATATTACATCTCACAGGTCAAATGAAAGGCATTTACAGACGAATCAAGAAGGAAAAACACTTAAAAATCAATACATTTAAAAGGGAAACAAGAAAAGGAATAAGAAAAGGAAAAAGATATTAAGTTAAAGTCAAAGGGGATTCGAAAATTAATCCAAATGTTTCAGGTATGTAGAAGTAAGATTAGGGATATTATTGGCCCACTTAAAATGAAATGTGTAGTATCTTCAACACTTATTTCCTCTCAATTCTTACGCAGCAAGATATCAGAGAAATTCCAGAAACCCAAAATTATGTAAATCAGACCGAAAATAAGTTATTCGAGATCAAAGTCACTTGTAACACGGTTCTCAGATAACTAGATGAATCAAAAACATACAGATTCCCGGGCGGGGATTTATATGGCTAGTATAACATATCACTACAAACTGGCATAGTTCCTGATAGAAGGAAAATGGCAAAAGTGATATCTATTTACAAAGCAGGAGACAGGTCTCTAGCTTCGAACTATAGACCAATTAGCCTAATCTATGATGGAGGGGAAAAAATACTGGAATCGATAATTACCGAGGCTATTCAAAGTGATCCTTCAAAGACATAAATTGATCGATCTCAGCAAGGTTGTACAAAGCGACCTTCCTGACTTACGAATTTACTAACTTTGTTCACCGAGGTAAATATTAGCGGAGGAAGATGATGGTAATGAATATGATACTGTTTATATTGACTCCGGTAAGACTTACTGAAGATGTCACACTGAGGAGAGTGGATGCTGCCTTCCACTCCCACACTGAGGGGGGTGGATGCTGCCTTCCACTCCCACACTGAAGGGAGTGGATGCTGCCTTCCACTCCTACACTGAGGGGAGTGGATGCTGCCTTCCACTCCCACACTGAGGGGGGTGGATGCTGCCTTCCACTCCCACACTGAGGGGAGTGGATGCTGCCTTCCACTCCCACACTGAGGGGAGTGGATGCTGCCTTCCACTCCTACACTGAGGGGAGTGGGTGCTGCCTTCCACTCCCACACTGAGGGAGTGGATGCTGCCTTCCACTCCCACACTGAGGGGAGTGGATGCTGCCTTCCACTCCCACACTGAGGGGAGTGGATGCTGCCTTCCACTCTACTGAGGGGAGTGGGTGCTGCCTTCCACTCCCCACGAGGGAGTGGATACTGCCTTCCACTCCACACTGAGGGGAGTGGATACTGCCTTCCACTCCCACACTGAGGGGTGGATGCTGCCTTCCACTCCCACACTGAGGGGAGTGGATACTGCCTTCCACTCCCACACTGAGGGGAGTGGATACTGCCTTCCACTCCCACACTGAGGGGAGTGGATGCTGCCTTCCACTCCCACACTGAGGGGAGTGGATGCTGCCTTCCACTCCCACACTGAGGGGAGTGGATACTGCCTTCCACTCCCACACTGAGGGGAGTGGATGCTGCCTTCCACTCCCACACTGAGGGGAGTGGGTGCTGCCTTCCACTCCCACACTGAGGGGAGTGGGTGCTGCCTTCCACTCCCACACTGAGGAGTGGATGCTGCCTTCCCCTCCACACTGAGGGGAGTGGGTGCTGCTTCCACTCCCACACTGAGGGGAGTGGGTGCTGCCTTCCACTCCCACACTGAGGGGAGTGGATGCTGCCTTCCACTCCCACACTGAGGGGAGTGGATGCTGCCTTCCACTCCCACACTGAGGGGAGTGGGTACTGCCTTCCACTCCCACACTGAGGGGAGTGGATGCTGCCTTCCACTCCCACACTGAGGGGAGTGGATACTGCCTTCCACTCCCACACTGAGGGGAGTGGATGCTGCCTTCCACTCCCACACTGAGGGGGGTGGATGCTGCCTTCCACTCCCACACTGAGGGGAGTGGATGCTGCCTTCCACTCCCACACTGAGGGGAGTGGATGCTGCCTTCCACTCCTACACTGAGGGGAGTGGGTGCTGCCTTCCACTCCCACACTGAGGAGTGGATGCTGCCTTCCACTCCACACTGAGGGGAGTGGATGCTGCCTTCACTCCCACACTGAGGGGAGTGGATGCTGCCTTCCACTCCTACACTGAGGGGAGTGGGTGCTGCCTTCCACTCCCACACTGAGGGGAGTGGATACTGCCTTCCACTCCCACACTGAGGGGAGTGGATACTGCCTTCCACTCCCACACTGAGGGGAGTGGATGCAGCCTTCCACTCCCAACTGAGGGAGTGGATACTGCCCTTTCCCCTCCACACTGAGGGGAGTGGATACTGCCTTCCACTCCCACACTGAGGGAGTGGAATGCTGCCTTCCACTCCCACACTGAGGGGGGTGGATGCTGCCTTCCACTCCCACACTGAGGGGAGTGGATACTGCCTTCCACTCCCACACTGAGGGGAGTGGATGCTGCCTTCCACTCCCACACTGAGGGGAGTGGGTGCTGCCTTCCACTCCCACACTGAGGGAGTGGGTGCTGCCTTCCACTCCCACACTGAGGGAGTGGATGCTGCCTTTTCCCCTCCCACACTGAGGGGAGTGGGGGCTGCCTTCCACTCCACACTGAGGGGGGTGGGTGCTGCCTTCCACTCCCACATGAGGGGAGTGGATGCTGCCTTCCACTCCCACACTGAGGAGAGTGGATGCTGCCTTCCACTCCCACACTGAGGGGAGTGGATGCTGCCTTCCACTCCCACACTGAGGGGAGTGGATGCTGCCTTCCACTCCCACACTGAGGAGAGTGGATGCTGCCTTCCACTCCCACACTGAGGGGAGTGGATGCTGCCTTCCACTCCACACTGAGGGGAGTGGGTGCTGCCTTCCCCTCCCAACACTGAGGGGATGGGTGCTGCCTTCCACTCCCCACTGAGGGGAGTGGGTGCTGCCTTCCACTCCCACACTGAGGGAGTGGATGCGCCTTCCACTCCACACTGAGGGAGTGGATGCTGCCTTCCACTCCCACACTGAGGGGAGTGGGTGCTGCCTTCCACTCCCACACTGAGGGGAGTGGATGCTGCCTTCCACTCCCACACTGAGGGAGTGGATGCTGCTTCCACTCCCCCCTGAGGGAGTGGATGCTGCCTTCCACTCCCACACTGAGGGGGGTGGATGCTGCCTTCCTTCTCCTCCCAGACGCTGTATGAACCCTACGGGCTTAGAGCCTGAAAATAATAATAATAATAAATAATAATAATAACACCTACAAAAATAATGGCAGTAACAAACAGTTTAATAATAAATAATAATAAAATAATAATAATAATAATAATAATAATAATAATAATAATCAATAATAATAATAATAATAATGACAATAACAACAGTAATAATAATAATAATAATAAGAATAAGAATAATAATAATGATAATAATATAATAATAATAGTGGTAATATAATAATTATAATAATAATAATAATAATAATAATAATAATAATAATAATATGACAATAACAACAGTAATAATAATAATAATAATAATAATAATAATAATAATAATAATAATAATAATAATAGTGGTAATAATAATAATAATAATAATAATAATAATAATAATAATAATAATAATAATAATAATGACAATAACAACAGTAATAACAAAAATAATAATAATAATGACAATTATTATTATTATACTACATAGAAAGCGCTAAACCCTGAGGGGTTCCTGGAGCGCCTGGAGTATGGGAGAGCGATCAGGTTCCAACAAGAAGAAAATTTTCTCCAGTTCCTGGGATCAAGCTCCCACACTAAGTTCAATCTCTGCCGCCTGCGGCTGCCGCTAGCGGCGGCGGCAACGGCGGCGGCAGCGGCAGCGGCACACGCCTGCGGTCACTCACCTGTTTAATTAATTTCAGCGGGGATTTACCTGTGCGTTTTATACGCGTTAAACGTGCATATTTAACATGCGTATTTAACAATCGTAATTAACGTGCGTATTTAACATGTGTATGTAATATGTGCATTTAACATGCGTATGTAATATGCGTATTTAACATGCGTATGTAATATGTGTATTTAACATGCGTATTTAACATGCGTTTTTAACATGCGTATGTAATATGCTATTTAACAATTTTCTTCTAAAAAGCGATTTTGGCTTAAAAAATTTATTTAACAAAAAAAATTTATGGCGTAAAAATTAATTTAAATTATTTTTTTTAAATTTAAATTATATTAAATTTTATTAAAAAAATTTTTAAAATTTTTTTAAAAATTGTCGTATTTTTTTTAAGTAGAATAATTGTATAATTTGGTAATAATTTATTGAAATTATTTATAATTTTTTATAATAGAAAATAGTTATTTATAATTATTTAGGAAATTTTTTAAATTATTTTAAAAAATAATTTAAAAATTATTTATAATTAAATTGTAAAATTTTATAATATTGTATAATTTTGAAAGTAAATGGGGGTTTTGAGTGTTAAAGTAGTAAAAGAGAATTTATTGTAGTAATTAATTGGTAAAATTTGGTAATCTTTTGAATTGGGAAGGAAATTATTTTTAAATTTAAATTGGGATTATTGTGTTTAAATTTAAAAGTGATATTTAAAGTTTTTTTAAAAATTTTTGTTAAGTGGTTTTTAAGTGATTTTTTATAGATTATTGAGTGTTTTTTGTTTTTATTGTATTTATTGGTAGAAAAACTATTTAAATTATTTATAATTTTTTTAATAGGGTGTAAATGCTATTGTTTTAATAGGTATTTTTTGAGTAAATTTATGGTAAAGTAGTATTGGAAATTTATTGAGTAGAATTATTGTTTTAGTTTTTAAAATTTTAAAAATTTTTGTAGAAATTTATGGTTTAATGTATTTTAAAGTTTATTTAAAGTAGAATTGGTTTAATTATGTAAAATAAATATTGTTAATTTTTTGGGGTGATAATTTGTTTAAAATGGAAATTATTTTGTAGTTATTGGTATTTGTTGATTTTTGAAATTTTAATTGTAGATTATTTAGTATTTTTGTAGTAGATTTTGTATAATGTTTTAGTTGGTATAATTATTTAGTGATTATTGTATAATTTATTTAGGTTTATTGTATAATATTAAGTATTTTGTATAAAATTTTTGAGAAAACTATTTTAGTAAGTTTTGTGTAAAGTAGAAGTGTAGTAGATTATTGTAGTAATTTGTAGTAGATTTTTTGTAGTAGATTATTGTAGTAATTTTGTAGTGATTATTGTGAAATTTATTGTAGTGATTATTGTGTAGATTTTTGAGTTTTTTTGTAGTAGATTATTGTAGAAAATTTATTGGTGGGTTTTTAAATTATTAATAGTTTAATTTAGTGATTTTTAGTAATTATTTATAGTTTATTGTGGGAAAAATTATTGGAATTTGTGAAATTTTTGTGTAATTTTGTAGAAATTTATTGTAGAATTATTGGTGATTATGTGAGAAGTAGATATTGTAGTAGATTTTGTAGAAATTATTTAAATTTTGTAGGAGTTTTGTGAAATTTTGAAAGGATTTTTGTTAGAAGTAATTTTGTATAGTTATTGTATAGTTTATTGTGTAGTTTTTATGTAGTAGATTATTGTTGAAGTAATATTGTAGTAGATTAGAGAATTAGAGAGATTATTGTGATTTTGTTAAAGTAGAAAATTGTAGTAATTATTGTAGAATTATTGTAGTTTTATTGGTAGAAGTGAATTGTGTAGATTATTGTAGAATTATGTGTAGATTATTGTGTAATTATTTGTAATTTTTTTGGTAGAAGAGACTATTGTAGTAGATTAGTGAAAAGTAGATTTTTGGGGTTTATATTTTTGTTAAAAAGTAGATATTGTAGTGATTTTTGGTAGAAGAATATTGTAAAATTAATGGTAGAAGTAATATGTGTAATTTTTTGTAGTAGTTTATTTTTGAATTTTGTGTAGATTTGTAGTAGTTTATTGTAGTAAATTTTTGTGTAGATTTTGAGTAAATTTGTAGTAGTTGTTGTGGGAATTTTTGAAATTTTGTAGAGTTTATTGGTAGATTTTTGGGGTTTAGTTATTGTATAATTTGTAAAGTAGACTTTTGTTTTAGATTATTGGTAAGTAGATATTGTAGTAGTTTTTTGTATAATTGTTGTAGAAAATTATTGTGTAGATTATTGTGTGATATGAGTAGATTATTGTGTAGATTATTGTAGAAAGATTTTGTAAAATTTTTTGAGTAATTTTAGGATTTTTAGTAATTGTTGAGTGATTTTTTTGTATGATTATTGTAGTAATTTTGTATGTTATTTTAGTAGATTATTGTGTAAAATAATTTTAGTAATTATTGTAGTAGTTTTGTGTAGTAAATTGTGTAGATTGTTTGTAAAAGATTTTGTAGTAGTTATTGTAGTAGGATTTTTGGTAGAAGTAGCATTGAAAAGTGAATTTTTTGTAGTGTTTTTGTATAATTTTGAGTAGATTGTTGTAGTAGTTAAGTAGTAGATTATTGTATGATATTGTAGTAGATTATTTTGTAGTTAATTTTGTTGTATAGATTTTTAGTAAAATTATTTTATAGATTTTTAGAGATTTTGTGTAATTTTGTAGTAGTTTATTGTAGTAATTATTGTGTAGATTTTTTGTATGGGTTTTGTTTAAAAGTAGATTTTGGGAAAATTTTGGTGAAAGTTGTTTAAAATTTATTTATGATTTTTTTGTCTTTTGTTAATTTTTGGGAAAGATTTTTGAGTAAATTGTTAATTTTGTAGAAATTTTTAGTATAGTATTGAGAGATTATTGTAGTAGATTTTGAAAGGGGATATTGTAGAGATTTTAGTAGATTATTTGAAAAAGAAATATTTAGTAATTATTTGTAAATTTTTAAATTGTTGTAAAATTATTTAGAAATTTTTGTAGTGATTTGTGTAGATTTTTAGAAAATTTTGTTAGTTTTTTTAGAGATTATTTAAGGGGGTTTTGAGGGGTTGGGGAAAACCGCCCCCCGGGGCCGGCTGGAAGTTTATGTGGGGTTTGACCCAAATGCTACCCCTAAAATTTTCAGGGAACTGACAACCTGAAAAGAAACACCCCCCCAAAAATTTTCCTCTCGGGAAAACAACCCACCCCACCGGTTGAACAACAACACCACCCACCAAAAGGGTTAAAAAAAAATTAATTTTCAAAACAAAACAAAGGCGAATTAGGGAAAAAGCGAAACGCCAAAAAAATTTGAAAATTTTTTTTCACACAAAATTTAAAGAGAAAATAAAAAAAAATAATTTTTAAAATTAAAAAATTAAAATTTTTTTTAAAAAGAATTTATTATATTTTATAAATTTTATTTTTTTAATTTTTAATAAAATAAAATTATTAATTTTTATTTTTATTAAATTTTAATTGTTATTAGTATTTTAATTATTGATTTTATTTAAAAACCCCCGCCCCCCCACCCGCGGGGCCCCCAATCCCCAAGGTAGACCCAAAAAGAAAAAAACCCCATCCCCCTCCCCGCGGGAAAGGGCTACCTCTTTTTTTGCCTTTAACACCCCCCCCAACGGACGTCCCCACTCGCTCAAGGCCCCCCCTTTTCCCCAACCCCAAAAAACTTTGCTCACACCCAACAGCCGTCAAGATTAAAAACCATTTGGCCCATTCACCCCTATCAAACACGCTCACCATCCCTGTGGAATCCAAGCCCCCGACACAAAACCCCTTTTCCCCCCCTCCCCCAACCTTTTTCCAAAGGCCACCCCTACCCCCTTCCTTCCGCTAAGTTTTATACACTCCCAAGCCCTTCTTTTTTCTTCCATTCTTTCAAAAGCCCCAACCACCCAACAACCCGTATAGAAAACCCACACCTCATTCAGTCCCCAAAACTACGTATTCTCTCTATTATATTCACACCACACATTGCCCTCACTCACGACAGATTTTTTTATTATTATTTTTTTATTATTATTATTTTTATTATTAATTTAGTTTGCCCCCACTGCAATGGACACCCTTCCAAACCCTCCCTTCCTCTCTCTCTCCCCCTTCCCTCCCCCCCCTTCCCACCCCCTTCCCCCCCCCTCCCCCCTTTCCCTCCTCCCTCCCTCCCCCCTTCCCCCTCCCCCCCCTTCCCCCCCCCCCCTTCCCCCTCCCCCTCCCCTCCCTCCCCCCCCCCCTTCCCTCCCCCCCCTTCCCTCCCCCCCCCTTCCCTCCCCCCTCCCTTTCCCCCCTTTTCCCCCTTCCACAAAATAAGCGGGGAGCATCGGGTGTAACGGGTTTTAGTAACCCCTAATTATCACCGCTACACTTCAATACCTTCCCCCCTTATCCGCTACTGTCAATACCTTCCCCCTTACCGGGCTATTGCAATGCCATCCCCCCTTTTTTCTAAATCTACGCATATCTGTCATTATATTGCTTTAAAACTCTCGGGTAATGAAGAAAGTCTCTTCCAGTCCATTCTCTCAGTTTATTATTATTTTTATTACTGGCCCTCTGAAGGGGGCTTAGATGAGGCAAAATAGGGGTACTCTTTTTTCTTTCTTTTGGGGCTTTTCTCTTTTATTAGTTTGTATATTTATTTTTTTATTAAAATTATTATTAATTATTTTTATTTTTATTATTTTATTTTTTTTTTTTGGTTGTTTTTGTTGTTTTTTGTTGTTGTTTTGTTGTTGTTTTGTTGTTGGGTTGTTGTTGCTTTTTTTAATATATTATTATTTTATTATTATTATTTTTAATATTATTATTATTACTGCATTACATTATTATTTATATTTTATTATAAAATAAATAGTACAGCAGTACACAGCGGCAGTAGTAGTAGCAAAGAAATGTAATATTAGAAGGCGGAAAGTATGTAGTAAGTGTAGTAGCAGAAAGTATATAGTAGTAGAGTGGTATAGCAGGGGGTATAGGTAGAGAAAATATAGTAGAAGTGTAGATTTGGGTATAAATTTTAGCAGTATAAGATGTATAGCAGTGGTAGTAAAGTAGTAGCATAGAAAATAAGCATGTATAGCAGTGGTAGTGTAAGTACATATATAGATTAGAGCAGTGGTAGTAATAACAGTGTTATATATAGACAGTAAAATTAAAAAAAAAAAAAAAAAGTAGTAGTATAGCAGTGGTGGTATAGTAGTAGTACAGAGTATAGCATAATACAGTGTAGTACAGTGGTATAGTATAAAAAGGTACATATAGAGCATAGCATCATTTTCATTTTCAATTATCATCAGATTGACTCAATAACATGAACAAGTCAGTCCTTTTACCCCTCACCAATAACCTATAAGAAAAAAAAATAAAAGCTGGTGAGAGTCGGGTTAAAATAACCATCTGTTATTTGGCCGGGGTGGGGCATTAAAAACGGGACAGACAACAAAGAGTCGACCCTCGACACCTGTGATGAACACATCAATGACAGGGAATTCAATCCCACTAAAAGACTTTTGAACCCCTCTTTCCCATCACCCTCTCTCCTCTCCCCCTCTCCCCCCTCCTCTCCTCTCCCTCCCCTTCTCTCCTCCCTCCCCCCTCTCCTCTCCTCTCCTTCCCTCCCTCCTTTTTCATCCAGACTGCTTACTTTTTCCTTTTTGTCCGTCTGTCTGTCCTCTTCTGTCTCTGTCTCTGTTTCTTTTCTCTCTTCCTGTCTCTGTCTGTCTGTTTGTCTCTCTGTATCTTCTGTCTTCTGCTTCTGTCTGCGTCGTCCCGCTGTCTCTTCTTTCCTCTCTCCTCTCTCTCTCTCTCTCTCTCCTCTCCTCTCTCGTGGGAAGGTTTTTTGGAAACCGACACTTTTAAGATTTGGGCACTTAGCAACAAGGGGAAACTTTATTTTAAAACATTTCGCCACACATGGTTCATCAGTCCAATACAAAGCAAAAGGTTAAGGGGAAAAAGGGGGAGTTTGAGAATCATCCCTCAGTCTGGAGTCATGTTTCAGTCCATCAATCTTTTGAATTCAGCATAGGCGTAACGTGGGTTATAACTGGTCAGGGGAGGTAAGCAGGAGGGGGCGGGTCATGTGGGACATCCGCTATCGAATATCAGGGGGATGAAACAAGGGGGGGGTCATATGGGGACCCCCGCAGTCGAAGTATCAGTAGGTAAGCGAGGCGGGGTCATAGGGTACCACCCTAGTCAAGATCAGGGGGGGTGAACAGGGGGCGGCGGGGGCATAGTGGGAAACCTCCCCTAGTCGAATTCAGGGGGGAAAACGGAGGGCGGGGTCATAGTGGTACACCGCACAAGATCTGAGGGAAGGGAGGGGGGGTCAAGTGGTACCACCCCTAGTCAATAGTCAGTGAGGTGAAGCAGGAGGAGGCGGGGTCATAGTGGTACCATCCGCTAGTCGAAGTAGTCAGGTGAGGTGAAGCAGGAGGCGGCGGGGTCATAGTGGTACCATCCGCTAGTCGAAGTAGTCAGGTGAGGTGAAGCAGGAGGAGGCGGGGTCATAGTGGTACCATCCGCTAGTCGAAGTAGTCAGGTGAGGTGAAGCAGGAGGAGGCGGGGTCATAGTGGTACCATCCGCTAGTCGAAGTAGGTCTTCGCCCATTGGACCTTTGTTTTATTACGAAGATATCTTGACATGTCATATAAGTTATTATACTGTCTGTGTGTCTGTCAAACTGCCAGAAGTACTTGTAACCAAGCCTAAGTCTGGCCACTACAACATCAGTCAGTCTGTGTGTCTGTCAAAACTGCCAGAAGTACTTGTAACCAAGCCTAAGTCTGGCTACTACAACATCAGTCAGTCTGTGTGTCTGTCAAACTGTCAGAAGTACTTGTAACCAAGCCTAAGTCTGGCCACTACAACATCAGTCAGTCTGTGTGTCTGTCAAACTGCCAGAAGTACTTGTAACCAAGCCTAAGTCTGGCTACTACAACATCAGTCAGTCTGTGTGTCTGTCAAACTGCCAGAAGTACTTGTAACCAAGCCTAAGTCTGGCCACTACAACATCAGTCAGTCTGTGTGTCTGTCAAACTGCCAGAAGTACTTGTAACCAAGCCTAAGTCTGGCTACTACAACATCAGTCAGTCTGTGTGTCTGTCAAACTGCCAGAAGTACTTGTAACCAAGCCTAAGTCTGGCCACTACAACATCAGTCAGTCTGTGTGTCTGTCAAACTGTCAGAAGTACTTGTAACCAAGCCTAAGTCTGGCTACTACAACATCAGTCAGTCTGTGTGTCTGTCAAACTGCCAGAAGTACTTGTAACCAAGCCTAAGTCTGGCCACTACAACATCAGTCAGTCTGTGTGTCTGTCAAACTGCCAGAAGTACTTGTAACCAAGCCTAAGTCTGGCTACTACAACATCAGTCAGTCTGTGTGTCTGTCAAACTGTCAGAAGTACTTGTAACCAAGCCTAAGTCTGGCCACTACAACATCAGTCAGTCTGTGTGTCTGTCAAACTGCCAGAAGTACTTGTAACCAAGCCTAAGTCTGGCTACTACAACATCAGTCAGTCTGTGTGTCTGTCAAACTGCCAGAAGTACTTGTAACCAAGCCTAAGTCTGGCCACTACAACATCAGTCAGTCTGTGTGTCTGTCAAACTGCCAGAAGTACTTGTAACCAAGCCTAAGTCTGGCTACTACAACATCAGTCAGTCTGTGTGTCTGTCAAACTGCCAGAAGTACTTGTAACCAAGCCTAAGTCTGGCCACTACAACATCAGTCAGTCTGTGTGTCTGTCAAACTGTCAGAAGTACTTGTAACCAAGCCTAAGTCTGGCTACTACAACATCAGTCAGTCTGTGTGTCTGTCAAACTGCCAGAAGTACTTGTAACCAAGCCTAAGTCTGGCTACTACAACATCAGTCAGTCTGTGTGTCTGTCAAACTGTCAGAAGTACTTGTAACCAAGCCTAAGTCTGGCTACTACAACATCAGTCAGTCTGTGTGTCTGTCAAACTGTCAGAAGTACTTGTAACCAAGCCTAAGTCTGGCTACTACAACATCAGTCAGTCTGTGTGTCTGTCAAACTGCCAGAAGTACTTGTAACCAAGCCTAAGTCTGGCTACTACAACATCAGTCAGTCTGTGTGTCTGTCAAACTGCCAGAAGTACTTGTAACCAAGCCTAAGTCTGGCCACTACAACATCAGTCAGTCTGTGTGTCTGTCAAACTGTCAGAAGTACTTGTAACCAAGCCTAAGTCTGGCCACTACAACATCAGTCAGTCTGTGTGTCTGTCAAACTGTCAGAAGTACTTGTAACCAAGCCTAAGTCTGGCCACTACAACATCAGTCAGTCTGTGTGTCTGTCAAACTGCCAGAAGTACTTGTAACCAAGCCTAAGTCTGGCTACTACAACATCAGTCAGTCTGTGTGTCTGTCAAACTGTCAGAAGTACTTGTAACCAAGCCTAAGTCTGGCTACTACAACATCAGTCAGTCTGTGTGTCTGTCAAACTGCCAGAAGTACTTGTAACCAAGCCTAAGTCTGGCTACTACAACATCAGTCAGTCTGTGTGTCTGTCAAACTGCCAGAAGTACTTGTAACCAAGCCTAAGTCTGGCCACTACAACATCAGTCAGTCTGTGTGTCTGTCAAACTGTCAGAAGTACTTGTAACCAAGCCTAAGTCTGGCCACTACAACATCAGTCAGTCTGTGTGTCTGTCAAACTGTCAGAAGTACTTGTAACCAAGCCTAAGTCTGGCCACTACAACATCAGTCAGTCTGTGTGTCTGTCAAACTGCCAGAAGTACTTGTAACCAAGCCTAAGTCTGGCTACTACAACATCAGTCAGTCTGTGTGTCTGTCAAACTGTCAGAAGTACTTGTAACCAAGCCTAAGTCTGGCTACTACAACATCAGTCAGTCTGTGTGTCTGTCAAACTGTCAGAAGTACTTGTAACCAAGCCTAAGTCTGGCTACTACAACATCAGTCAGTCTGTGTGTCTGTCAAACTGCCAGAAGTACTTGTAACCAAGCCTAAGTCTGGCCACTACAACATCAGTCAGTCTGTGTGTCTGTCAAACTGTCAGAAGTACTTGTAACCAAGCCTAAGTCTGGCTACTACAACATCAGTCAGTCTGTGTGTCTGTCAAACTGTCAGAAGTACTTGTAACCAAGCCTAAGTCTGGCTACTACAACATCAGTCAGTCTGTGTGTCTGTCAAACTGCCAGAAGTACTTGTAACCAAGCCTAAGTCTGGCCACTACAACATCAGTCAGTCTGTGTGTCTGTCAAACTGTCAGAAGTACTTGTAACCAAGCCTAAGTCTGGCTACTACAACATCAGTCAGTCTGTGTGTCTGTCAAACTGTCAGAAGTACTTGTAACCAAGCCTAAGTCTGGCCACTACAACATCAGTCAGTCTGTGTGTCTGTCAAACTGTCAGAAGTACTTGTAACCAAGCTTAAGTCTGGCTACTACAACATCAGTCAGTCTGTGTGTCTGTCAAACTGTCAGAAGTACTTGTAACCAAGCTTAAGTCTGGCTACTACAACATCAGTCAGTCTGTGTGTCTGTCAAACTGCCAGAAGTACTTGTAACCAAGCTTAAGTCTGGCCACTACAACATCAGTCAGTCTGTGTGTCTGTCAAACTGTCAGAAGTACTTGTAACCAAGCTTAAGTCTGGCTACTACAACATCAGTCAGTCTGTGTGTCTGTCAAACTGTCAGAAGTACTTGTAACCAAGCTTAAGTCTGGCCACTACAACATCAGTCAGTCTGTGTGTCTGTCAAACTGTCAGAAGTACTTGTAACCAAGCTTAAGTCTGGCTACTACAACATCAGTCAGTCTGTGTGTCTGTCAAACTGTCAGAAGTACTTGTAACCAAGCTTAAGTCTGGCCACTACAACATCAGTCAGTCTGTGTGTCTGTCAAACTGTCAGAAGTACTTGTAACCAAGCTTAAGTCTGGCCACTACAACATCAGTCAGTCTGTGTGTCTGTCAAACTGTCAGAAGTACTTGTAACCAAGCATAAGTCTGGCCACTACAACATCAGTCAGTCTGTGTGTCTGTCAAACTGTCAGAAGTACTTGTAACCAAGCTTAAGTCTGGCTACTACAACATCAGTCAGTCTGTGTGTCTGTCAAACTGTCAGAAGTACTTGTAACCAAGCCTAAGTCTGGCCACTACAACATCAGTCAGTCTGTGTGTCTGTCAAACTGTCAGAAGTACTTGTAACCAAGCTTAAGTCTGGCTACTACAACATCAGTCAGTCTGTGTGTCTGTCAAACTGTCAGAAGTACTTGTAACCAAGCCTAAGTCTGGCCACTACAACATCAGTCAGTCTGTGTGTCTGTCAAACTGTCAGAAGTACTTGTAACCAAGCCTAAGTCTGGCTACTACAACATCAGTCAGTCTGTGTGTCTGTCAAACTGTCAGAAGTACTTGTAACCAAGCTTAAGTCTGGCTACTACAACATCAGTCAGTCTGTGTGTCTGTCAAACTGTCAGAAGTACTTGTAACCAAGCCTAAGTCTGGCTACTACAACATCAGTCAGTCTGTGTGTCTGTCAAACTGTCAGAAGTACTTGTAACCAAGCTTAAGTCTGGCTACTACAACATCAGTCAGTCTGTGTGTCTGTCAAACTGTCAGAAGTACTTGTAACCAAGCCTAAGTCTGGCTACTACAACAACAGTCAGTCTGTGTGTCTGTCAAACTGCCAGAAGTACTTGTAACCAAGCCTAAGTCTGGCCACTACAACATCAGTCAGTCTGTGTGTCTGTCAAACTGTCAGAAGTACTTGTAACCAAGCCTAAGTCTGGCTACTACAACATCAGTCAGTGTTCACATTGCAAGTTGTTCATGTTATCATGTGAGTTATAGATCTACTCAGACTTCTAATTGCATTCCTATGTTATCATAATGGGTTATAGATCTAATGACTTCTAAATATATGTTGCTAAGGTACCTGTGACATTCAAATTCTATGTCTAATTATCTGCATTAATGTTGGTAGAATTACCGACAATATGTTAGGTAAAAGGACACAGGTGCAACTAATGTGACATTTTATTGTGGCAACGTTTCGGTAACGGCTTGACGAAGCTCCTGGTAAGTGAAACGTTGCCACAATAAAATGTCACATTAGCTGCACTTGTGTCCTTTTGTTTAATTATCTGATGTTATTTCTAATGTTTGAAACAAAAGAATTGAAAAGGAAGTTGTAGAGGGAGAGGAAGAGGAAGAGGAAGAGGAAGAAGAGGAAGAAGAGGAGGAGGAAGAGGAAGAAGAGAGATCAGCTTCAAAATGAAATTGTATAGAGAGTAAGAGAGAGAGAGAGATAGAGAGACGGACAGAGACAGAGACAGAGAGGAGGAACGAAAGAAGAGGGAGAAGAGAAAGGGAAGAGAGAGGGACAAAGAGAAGAGAAAGAAAAAGATGGGAGAGAGAGAGAGAGAGAGAGAGAGAGAGAGATTGGTCAGTGGTGACAATAAGGCAGGGGGAGGTGCATTTCCTTCTTAAATCGCTTGACCAAGAAAAGGCTGTGAACCCAGACAAGTTGAGCCCAAGATTACTGAGAAGATGTGCAGACCAGCTAGCAGCACCTCTAACTCGCATCTTTCAGCACTGCCTAGTACAGTGTAAATGGTCTTCTCTGTGGAAAGAGGCAAATGTAGTCCCTGTTCACAAAAAGAAGAACAGAGCAGAAATCAGCAACTACAGACCAGTGTCACTCCTGTCAATCACTGGAGTTTACCTGGAGAGTGTTTCGGGGGTCAACGCCCCCGCGGCCCGGTCTGTGACCAGGCCTCCTGGTGGATCAGCGCCTGATCAACCAGGCTGTTGCTGCTGGCTGCACGCAAACCAACGTACGAGCCACAGCCCGGCTGATCAGGAACTGCCTTTAGGTGCTTGTCCAGTGCCAGCTTGAAGACTGCCAGGGGTCTGTTGGTAATCCCCCTTATGTGTGCTGGGAGGCACTGGTAAGATCCTTGAGACAATAATCTCAAGACAAATGACAGAGTTTTTTGACTACCACTCACTACTTTGTGATCGTCAATATGGCTTCAGGAAAGGTTACTCTGCTGCTGATCTGTTGTTAAACCTCTCCACTAAGTGGCACCAGTCACTGGATGAATCCAAAGTTAGCTGTGTGGTAGCACTGGACATTGCTGGCGTTTTCGACCGGGTGTGGCACAAGGGCCTCTTAGCAAAACTTCAAGCACTGGGAACTGCAGGCTCTACGCTATGTCTCCTCAGTGATTACCTTCATGGTAGATCTCTAAGTGTAGTTCTCAATGCAACAAAATTAGCAAGACATCCTATTGGGGCAAGTGTTCCACAAGGAAGCGTACTGGGACCATTGTAATGGAATGTCTACTTCAACGACCTTCTTCATCTCATCCCAGAAGCACATACATATGCAGACGACTGTACACTGACATTCACTTATCCAAGAGAAGAAATGCCAGCTGCTCTAAGCTACATCAATCACCAGCTAAGAGCTATATCAGCTTGGGGAAATAGATGGCAAGTAACATTTGCATCTGAGAAAACGTAAATGATAATGGTCTCTAGGCACCATGATGGTAATGCTGGTGCAGTAGTAAGGATGAATGGGAGGATGTTGGCACATGGGGAAGAAGTTGATATCCTTGGGGTGAAATTTGACTCCAAACTGACCATGAAGATCCATGTAAATCTTGCAAACAAGGCAGCCAGGAAGCTTACAGCACTTCGCCGTATCTCGCATCTGCTTGACAGTAGGGGTTGCAAGATTCTGTACGAGGAACAAGTACGCTCACACCTTGAGTATGCTCCACTTTCTTGGTTTGCCTGACCCCCCCTCCCCCTCTCATCTGCGACTGCTTGACAGAGTGGAGAACAGAGCAAGACGTCTCATCTCTCGCCTGGACCCATCCTGGATAGATCTGTCATTTCAGCAGAGCCTTCAACACAGGAGGGATGTGGGTGGCCTTACTGTTATGTACAAGGCCAATATTGTCAAAGTACCACACTTGGATCCACTTCGAGGACAGCGTGAAACAAGCTTTTATGCCACAAGACGGGCAGAAAGCAGCAACTTCACTCTGGCTGTACCCTTCTCCAGAACATCACTTCATCTGAGATCATATATACCCAGGATGACTCGAGTATGGAACACATTCGTACAGCATAATGATCAACGAGATAAAGTCAGTTGATCAAATGAAAATGCTGGCCCACAGATGGCTCCAACTTCATCCTGTTCCCTACTTGTATGTCTCATAACAATAAAAATGCTTTTAAATGAGCTGATGTAGGTAACAGCTCTTAGCTTGCCAATAAAGTTAGGAATCCTTAACCTGTAAATAGCTTGTCAATAAAGCTAGGGATCCTTAACCTTGTCAAACCCTGTGAAAAAAAAAAGAGAGAAAGAAGAAAAGGGAAGGGAAGGGTTGGCGTCAAAACACGTGGTCGCCTGCGTCATTCACTGGGTTGCAACACAAACACTTGCGTCATCGACTGCGTCAAGTCTTGCTTCACGTGGTGGCTCGTCACTTAACAAGTGCCGACTTCATTACAGGATTACACTAATTACCCAACAATCAGCAAGTAATTACTGGCAAATTGTTTGCCAGCACAAACATAAAACTTGCGATTTTGGCTTAAATAGCAACGCTCTTCTTGCCGAATAAGGCAAGAAAAATTTGTGTATGCAATAATTTTGCAAAAATCATTCTGAACCTGACGAAAAAATATATTTCATTGTGTTCGTTTATTATTAAATTATTGTAAACTTATCTAAAATATATTTAGTTGGATTAGGCTAAATTAAATTACGCTTGTTATAATAAGGTTAGGTAAGTTTTCTAAGGTTCTTTTGGTACAAAATTATTAATTTTTACATTAACAAAACTGAATATTAAATGAGTTCTTGCTAATTGGCCAGTTTTACCCATACGGCTCCACACACACACACACACACACACACACACACACACACACACACACACACGCACACACACACACACACACACACACACACACACACACACACACACACACACACACACACACACACACACACACACATATATATATATATATATATATATATATTATATATATATATATATATATATATATATATATATATATATATATATATATATATATAATATATATATATATATATATATATATATATATATATATATACAATTTTGCAAACGGGCGAAATTATTTTCAAACAATATCTCTCAGTTCGGGGCAGGATTTGAACCTACACACTATGCATCGAAGTACGTAGTACTTACGCCACTCGGCCAGATCCCAGATCTAAGATCTATGATCTGGGTGGACTAGGGACTCGAACTGAGGTCTTTAAATTGACAGTAGGACGCTCTACCGTCTAGGCCAAGGGTCTTCAAATTGCGGCCGCCACAAGATTTAATGCGGTCCATCACAAGATTTAATGCGGTCCACCACAAGATTTAATGCGGTCCACCACAAGATTTAATGCGGTCCACCACAAGATTTAATGCAGTCCACCACAAGATTTAATACGGTCCACCACAAGATTTAATACGGTCCATCACAAGATTTAATACGGTCCACTACAAGATTTAAAACGGTCCACTACAAGATTTAATACGGTCCACCACAAGATTTAATACGGTCCACTACAAGATTTAAAGTGGTCCACTACAAGATTTAAAACAGTCCACTACAAGATTTAATGCGGTCCACCACAAGATTTAATACGGTCCACCACAAGATTTAATACGGTCCACTACAAGATTTAAAACGGTCCACTACAAGATTTAAAGTGGTCCACTACAAGATTTAAAACAGTCCACTACAAGATTTAATACTGTCCACCACAAGATTTAATACGGTCCACCACAAGATTTAATACGGTCCACCACAAGATTTAAAACGGTCCACCACAAGATTTAATACGGTCCACCACAAGATTTAATACGGTCCACCACAAGATTTAAAACGGTCCACCACAAGATTTAATACGGTCCACCACAAGATTTAATACGGTCCACCACAAGATTTAATAAGGTCCACCACAAGATTTAATACGGTCCACCACAAGATTTAATACGGTCCACCACAAGATTTAATACGGTCCACCACAAGATTTAATATGGTCCACCACAAGATTTAATACGGTCCACCACAAGATTTAAAACGGTCCACCACAAGATTTAATACGGTCCACCACAAGATTTAAAACGGTCCACCACAAGATTTAATACGGTCCACCACAAGATTTAATACGGTCCACCACAAGATTTAATAAGGTCCACCACAAGATTTAATACGGTCCACCACAAGATTTAATACGGTCCACCACAAGATTTAATACGGTCCACCACAAGATTTAATATGGTCCACCACAAGATTTAATACGGTCCACCACAAGATTTAAAACGGTCCACCACAAGATTTAATACGGTCCACCACAAGATTTAATATGGTCCACCACAAGATTTAATACGGTCCACCACAAGATTTAATACGGTCCACCACAAGATTTAATACGGTCCACCACAAGATTTAATACGGTCCACCACAAGATTTAATACGGTCCACCACAAGATTTAATACGGTCCACCACAAGATTTAATACGGTCCACCACAAGATTTAATACGGTCGCATCAACTTGGAATATTTATAAACAGGAAAACTAATAAACTCTCATTATCAGTCACTTTAAGTTAAGAATTTTGTCGCTTATAACATTCTGTATGTCAAAATTTGTTCAACTTTTGGTTCAAATCTTTTTATTTTTCAGATATAACCTTTAGTTATGAAAGGAAAAAAGAAAAAAAATAGTGCAGAGTGAGGCTGCCTGTTTAGTGAAGACCGGGAGTAAAGTACGTCTTTGTATAAGCAGGTGATAAAACCTTGAGTGTCGTGTGTCATGAAACTGTTGGTGTTAGGAAGGAGTAGAATGTACGTCGGCAGTGTGATACCAAACATTAAGCAAGTTATTACCAGTTCGCACATGTTGGACAAGTGTCTCAGTCATCAGTACAAAGGAGGTTGGTTCAACGACATGGTTTTTACGCAGAAGAGAAGTGAAAATTAAGCTGTAACCAGGAGCAGTTGTGAACAGATGTGATCAGAGTGTATGACGGAAGCTGTGGCAGAGTTGTGACCTGGAAAACCAAATCTCCTGGAAATCTTCAGTCTTGCGCTAAATACTGTTATACCGAGGATACAGGAAGCAGATGCACACAGAGCACCAAATTTTCAGTTTTATTCTCTGGCACTTGATGAATCACATGATGTGACTCATCACAACTCATGGTATTCATCCGTGACCTCGACAATGAGTTTAATGTCTCCCAAGAATTAGCGTCAACGCGCAGCATCCACAACACAGGAACCGGGGAAGACATTTTCAAAGCATTTCAAAAAAAAGTATATTAGCATTATAACCTGGAGTGGAATAAACTGCAATGTGTAACAACTGATGGAGAAAGAAACATGTGATTTGTGATTTGTGATTTGTGATTTGTCCAACCAAACCAAAAGATTTGGTAGGACAAATCACAAAAGCTTGTGAGATGATGGATTCTGAAAGCAACATTGTGTGGTCCATCAGCAACATTGTGTGGTCCATCAGCAACATTGTGTGGTCCATCAGTAACATTGTGTGGTCCATCAGCAACATTGTGTGGTCCATCAGTAACATTGTGTGGTCCATCAGCAACATTGTGTGGTCCATCAGCAACATTGTGTGGTCCATCAGTAACATTGTGTGGTCCATCAGCAACATTGTGTGGTCCATCAGCAACATTGTGTGGTCCATCAGCAACATTGTGTGGTCCATCAGCAACATTGTGTGGTCCATCAGCAACATTGTGTGGTCCATCAGTAACATTGTGTGGTCCATCAGCAACATTGTGTGGTCCATCAGCAACATTGTGTGGTCCATCAGCAACATTGTGTGGTCCATCAGTAACATTGTGTGGTCCATCAGTAACATTGTGTGGTCCATCAGCAACATTGTGTGGTCCATCAGCAACATTGTGTGGTCCATCAGCAACATTGTGTGGTCCATCAGTAACATTGTGTGGTCCATCAGCAACATTGTGTGGTCCATCAGTAACATTGTGTGGTCCATCAGTAACATTGTGTGGTCCATCAGTAACATTGTGTGGTCCATCAGCAACATTGTGTGGTCCATCAGCAACATTGTGTGGTCCATCAGTAACATTGTGTGGTCCATCAGCAACATTGTGTGGTCCATCAGTAACATTGTGTGGTCCATCAGCAACATTGTGTGGTCCATCAGCAACATTGTGTGGTCCATCAGCAACATTGTGTGGTCCATCAGTAACATTGTATGGTCCATCAGCAACATTGTGTGGTCCATCAGCAACATTGTGTGGTCCATCAGTAACATTGTGTGGTCCATCAGCAACATTGTGTGGTCCATCAGCAACATTGTGTGGTCCATCAGCAACATTGTGTGGTCCATCAGCAACATTGTGTGGTCCATCAGCAACATTGTGTGGTCCATCAGTAACATTGTGTGGTCCATCAGCAACATTGTGTGGTCCATCAGCAACATTGTGTGGTCCATCAGCAACATTGTGTGGTCCATCAGTAACATTGTGTGGTCCATCAGCAACATTGTGTGGTCCATCAGCAACATTGTGTGGTCCATCAGCAACATTGTGTGGTCCATCAGCAACATTGTGTGGTCCATCAGCAACATTGTGTGGTCCATCAGCAACATTGTGTGGTCCATCAGCAACATTGTGTGGTCCATCAGTAACATTGTGTGGTCCATCAGCAACATTGTGTGGTCCATCAGCAACATTGTGTGGTCCATCAGCAACATTGTGTGGTCCATCAGCAACATTGTGTGGTCCATCAGCAACATTGTGTGGTCCATCGGTAACATTGTGTGGTCCATCGGTAACATTGTGTGGTCCATCAGCAACATTGTGTGGTCCATCGGTAACATTGTGTGGTCCATCAGTAACATTGTGTGGTCCATCAGCAACATTGTGTGGTCCATCAGCAACATTGTGTGGTCCATCAGCAACATTGTGTGGTCCATCAGCAACATTGTGTGGTCCATCAGCAACATTGTGTGGTCCATCAGTAACATTGTGTGGTCCATCAGTAACATTGTGTGGTCCATCAGTAACATTGTGTGGTCCATCAGTAACATTGTGTGGTCCATCAGTAACATTGTGTGGTCCATCAGAAACATTGTGTGGTCCATCAGTAACATTGTGTGGTCCATCAGCAACATTGTGTGGTCCATCAGCAACATTGTGTGGTCCATCAGCAACATTGTGTGGTCCATCAGTAACATTGTGTGGTCCATCAGTAACATTGTGTGGTCCATCAGCAACATTGTGTGGTCCATTAGTAACATTGTGTGGTCCATCAGCAACATTGTGTGGTCCATCAGTAACATTGTGTGGTCCATCAGCAACATTGTGTGGTCCATCAGTAACATTGTGTGGTCCATCAGTAACATTGTGTGGTCCATCAGCAACATTGTGTGGTCCATCAGTAACATTGTGTGGTCCATCAGTAACATTGTGTGGTCCATCAGTAACATTGTGTGGTCCATCAGCAACATTGTGTGGTCCATCAGTAACATTGTGTGGTCCATCAGCAACATTGTGTGGTCCATCAGTAACATTGTGTGGTCCATCAGTAACATTGTGTGGTCCATCGGTAACATTGTGTGGTCCATCAGCAACATTGTGTGGTCCATCGGTAACATTGTGTGGTCCATCAGCAACATTGTGTGGTCCATCGGTAACATTGTGTGGTCCATCAGTAACATTGTGTGGTCCATCAGCAACATTGTGTGGTCCATCAGTAACATTGTGTGGTCCATCAGTAACATTGTGTGGTCCATCAGCAACATTGTGTGGTCCATCAGCAACATTGTGTGGTCCATCAGTAACATTGTATGGTCCATCAGCAACATTGTGTGGTACATCAGCAACATTGTGTGGTCCATCAGTAACATTGTGTGGTCCATCAGCAACATTGTGTGGTCCATCAGTAACATTGTGTGGTCCATCAGCAACATTGTGTGGTCCATCAGAACATTGTGTGGTCCATCAGAACATTGTGTGGTCCATCAGAACATTGTGTGGTCCATCAGCAACATTGTGTGGTCCATCAGTAACATTGTGTGGTCCATCAGAACATTGTGTGGTCCATCAGTAACATTGTGTGGTCCATCAGCAACATTGTGTGGTCCATCAGCAACATTGTGTGGTCCATCAGTAACATTGTGTGGTCCATCAGTAACATTGTGTGGTCCATCAGTAACATTGTGTGGTCCATCAGTAACATTGTGTGGTCCATCAGAACATTGTGTGGTCCATCAGCAACATTGTGTGGTCCATCAGTAACATTGTGTGGTCCATCAGTAACATTGTGTGGTCCATCAGTAACATTGTGTGGTCCATCAGTAACATTGTTGGTCCATCAGCAACATTGTGTGGTCCATCAGCTAACATTGTGTGGTCCATCAGCAACATTGTGTGGCCATCAGTAACATTGTGTGGTCCATCAGAACATTGTGTGGTCCATCAGAACATTGTGTGGTCCATCAGCAACATTGTGTGGTCCATCAGTAACATTGTGTGGTCCATCAGCAACATTGTTGGTCCATCAGCAACATTGTGTGGTCCATCAGTAACATTGTGTGGTCCATCAGCAACATTGTGTGGTCCATCAGTAACATTGTGTGGTCCATCAGTAACATTGTGTGGTCCATCAGTAACATTGTATGGTCCATCAGCAACATTGTGTGGTCCATCAGAACATTGTTGGTCCATCAGTAACATTGTGTGGTCATCAGTAACATTGTGTGGTCCATCAGCAACATTGTGTGGTCCATCAGCAACATTGTGTGGTCCATCAGTCAACATTGTGTGGTCCATCAGCAACATTGTGTGGTCCATCAGTAACATTGTGTGGTCCATCAGCAACATTGTGTGGTCCATCAGCAACATTGTGTGGTCCATCAGCAACATTGTGTGGTCCATCAGCAACATTGTGTGGTCCATCAGCAACATTGTGTGGTCCATCAGCAACATTGTGTGGTCCATCAGCAACATTGTGTGGTCCATCAGCAACATTGTGTGGTCCATCAGAACATTGTGTGGTCCATCAGTAACATTGTGTGGTCCATCAGAACATTGTGTGGTCCATCAGCAACATTGTGTGGTCCATCAGCATACATTGTGTGGTCCATCAACATTGTGTGGTCCATCAGCAACATTGTGTGGTCCATCAGCAACATTGTGTGGTCCATCAGCAACATTGTGTGGTCCATCAGAACATTGTGTGGTCCATCAGCAACATTGTGTGGTCCATCAGCAACATTGTGTGGTCCATCAGCAACATTGTGTGGTCCATCAGCAACATTGTGTGGTCCATCAGCAACATTGTGTGGGCCATCAGCAACATTGTGTGGGCCATCAGCAACATTGTGTGGTCCATCAGTAACATTGTGTGGTCCATCAGCAACATTGTGTGGTCCATCAGCAACATTGTGTGGTCCATCAGTAACATTGTGTGGCCATCAGCAACATTGTGTGGCCATCAGCAACATTGTGTGGTCCATCAGTAACATTGTGTGGTCCATCAGTAACATTGTTGGTCCATCAGCAACATTGTGTGGTCCATCAGCAACATTGTGTGGTCCATCAGTAACATTGTGTGGTCCATCAGTAACATTGTGTGGTCCATCAGAACATTGTGTGGTCCATCAGCAACATTGTGTGGTCCATCAGCAACATTGTGTGGTCCATCAGAACATTGTGTGGTCCATCAGCAACATTGTGTGGTCCATCAGCAACATTGTGTGGTCCATCAGTAACATTGTGTGGTCCATCAGCAACATTGTGTGGTCCATCAGCAACATTGTGTGGTCCATCAGCAACATTGTGTGGTCCATCAGTAACATTGTGTGGTCCATCAGTAACATTGTGTGGGCCATCAGCAACATTGTGTGGTCCATCAGTAACATTGTGTGGTCCATCAGCAACATTGTGTGGTCCATCAGTAACATTGTGTGGTCCATCAGTAACATTGTGTGGGCCATCAGCAACATTGTGTGGGCCATCAGCAACATTGTGTGGGCCATCAGCAACATTGTGTGGAAAATATATGGATGTCTTGTGTTGTGAAACCTGTTGCTTCAACACTGAATTTAATTCCATCTCGCGAGCATTATCGTCGACAGTTTCGTGATTTTCTGAGACTGATTCTGACTTACTTTACTTGTGTTATTATACAGTAGTGGCTTAGTTGTGGGAAGGTTCTGTCACTGTTCTCTCAGCTCAGAGAGAAAGTTGATTCATTTCTCACGGAAAAAAAATCGACCCGAACCAGTTTTATCAAGCACTGCAGACATGACAAGTCATATAAATTAACTGAATTTGAAGTTGCGAGGTGAAACAAGGTAATCTATTAATCTATTTACTTATGTCAAGATATTCAGAGAAATTCAGTGAAAAACTAGTGGTATTTGAAGTACAGGTGAAGGTTTCTAACTTGGTTCGGTTACTATGCTGGGTAAACTTCGTGAAGAAAATGAAGCCAAATTTCCTTTCTTCATTTACAACAATTTCAGAAACGATTTTCTGATCGTTATGTAAAAACAGATGGAATCATCTGTTTCAAAATGTATTTGACGGCAGTGTTCAAACTTTCCCAAGTCAGTTTCAAGTGGATATTATTGATCTCCAGTCACATGATGAAACAAAAGTATGAAGAAGGAACTCTGATCCAGTTTTATAAATTGAACATTAAAATGGTATAAAATACCGACAGGTTGTTAGGTAAGACACATATGCAACAGTTAGGTATCTTTATTATGAAACGTTTCGCCTACACAGTAGGCTTCTTCAGTCAAGTACAGAAAAGTTGATAGAAGCAGAAGATACTTGAAGACGATGTAATCAGTCCATCACCCTTAAAGTTTTGAGGTGGTCAGTCCCTTAGTCTGGAGAAGAGTATTGTTCCATAGTTCCATTGTTCCATACTTTGGAACAATGCTCTTCTCCAGACTGAGGGACTGACCACCTCAAAACTTTAAGGGTGATGGACTGATTACATCGTCTTCAAGTATCTTCTGCTTCTATCAACTTTTCTGTACTCGACTGAAGAAGCCTACTGTGTAGGCGAAACGTTTCACAATAAAGATACCTAACTGTTGCATATGTGTCTTACCCAATTTTATAAATCCTGACAGTCTGAACACGTTCCAAATTTGGAACAACTTCCTTGTGGAGTTGTATCAATTTCTGGTATAATGAACCTTTGTCGACCAACATTTTTAAAAATGAAGTTTGTCAGGTTCATTTGAAGACCATTGAACATTTGAAGTCCATTGAACATTTGAAGTCCATTGAACATTTGAAGTCCATTGAACATTTGAAGACCATTGAACATTTGAAGTCCATTGAACATTTGAAGTCCATTGAACATTTGAAGTCCATTGAACATTTGAAGACCATTGAACATTTGAAGACCATTGAACATTTGAAGTCCATTGAACATTTGAAGTCCATTGAACATTTGAAGTCCATTGAACATTTGAAGACCATTGAACATTTGAAGACCATTGAACATTTGAAGACCATTGAACATTTGAAGTCCATTGAACATTTGAAGTCCATTGAACATTTGAAGTCCATTGAACATTTGAAGTCCATTGAACATTTGAAGTCCATTGAACATTTGAAGTCCATTGAACATCTGAAGTCCATTGAACATTTGAAGTCCATTGAACATCTGAAGTCCATTGAACATCTGAAGTCCATTGAACATCTGAAGTCCATTGAACATCTGAAGACCATTGAACATCTGAAGACCATTGAACATTTGAAGTCCATTGAACATTTGAAGTCCATTGAACATTTGAAGTCCATTGAACATTTGAAGTCCATTGAACATTTGAAGTCCATTGAACATTTGAAGTCCATTGAACATTTGAAGTCCATTGAACATTTGAAGTCCATTGAACATTTGAAGTCCATTGAACATTTGAAGTCCATTGAACATTTGAAGTCCATTGAACATTTGAAGTCCATTGAACATTTGAAGACCATTGAACATTTGAAGTCCATTGAACATTTGAAGTCCATTGAACATTTGAAGTCCATTGAACATTTGAAGTCCATTGAACATTTGAAGTCCATTGAACATTTGAAGTCCATTGAACATTTGAAGTCCATTGAACATTTGAAGACCATTGAACATTTGAAGTCCATTGAACATTTGAAGTCCATTGAACATTTGAAGTCCATTGAACATTTGAAGTCCATTGAACATTTGAAGTCCATTGAACATTTGAAGTCCATTGAACATTTGAAGTCCATTGAACATTTGAAGTCCATTGAACATTTGAAGTCCATTGAACATTTGAAGTCCATTGAACATTTGAAGTCCATTGAACATTTGAAGTCCATTGAACATTTGAAGTCCATTGAACATTTGAAGTCCATTGAACATTTGAAGTCCATTGAACATTTGAAGTCCATTGAACATTTGAAGTCCATTGAACATTTGAAGACCATTGAACATTTGAAGTCCATTGAACATTTGAAGTCCATTGAACATTTGAAGTCCATTGAACATTTGAAGTCCATTGAACATTTGAAGTCCATTGAACATTTGAAGTCCATTGAACATTTGAAGTCCATTGAACATTTGAAGTCCATTGAACATTTGAAGTCCATTGAACATTTGAAGTCCATTGAACATTTGAAGTCCATTGAACATTTGAAGTCCATTGAACATTTGAAGTCCATTGAACATTTGAAGTCCATTGAACATTTGAAGTCCATTGAACATTTGAAGTCCATTGAACATTTGAAGACCATTGAACATTTGAAGTCCATTGAACATTTGAAGTCCATTGAACATTTGAAGTTCATTGAACATTTGAAGTCCATTGAACATTTGAAGTCCATTGAACATTTGAAGACCATTGAACATTTGAAGTCCATTGAACATTTGAAGACCATTGAACATTTGAAGTCCATTGAACATTTGAAGTCCATTGAACATTTGAAGTCCATTGAACATTTGAAGTCCATTGAACATTTGAAGACCATTGAACATTTGAAGTCCATTGAACATTTGAAGTTCATTGAACATTTGAAGTTCATTGAACATTTGAAGACCATTGAACATTTGAAGTCCATTGAACATTTGAAGTCCATTGAACATTTGAAGTCCATTGAACATTTGAAGTCCATTGAACATTTGAAGACCATTGAACATTTGAAGTCCATTGAACATTTGAAGTTCATTGAACATTTGAAGTTCATTGAACATTTGAAGACCATTGAACATTTGAAGTCCATTGAACATTTGAAGTCCATTGAACATTTGAAGTCCATTGAACATTTGAAGTCCATTGAACATTTGAAGACCATTGAACATTTGAAGTCCATTGAACATTTGAAGTTCATTGAACATTTGAAGTTCATTGAACATTTGAAGACCATTGAACATTTGAAGTCCATTGAACATTTGAAGTCCATTGAACATTTGAAGACCATTGAACATTTGAAGTCCATTGAACATTTGAAGTTCATTGAACATTTGAAGTCCATTGAACATTTGAAGTCCATTGAACATTTGAAGTCCATTGAACATTTGAAGACCATTGAACATTTGAAGTCCATTGAACATTTGAAGTCCATTGAACATTTGAAGTCCATTGAACATTTGAAGTTCATTGAACATTTGAAGACCATTGAACATTTGAAGTCCATTGAACATTTGAAGTCCATTGAACATTTGAAGTCCATTGAACATTTGAAGTCCATTGAACATTTGAAGTCCACTGAACATTTGAAGTCCATTGAACATTTGAAGACCATTGAACATTTGGAGTCCATTGAACATTTGAAGACCATTGAACATTTGAAGTCCATTGAACATTTGAAGACCATTGAACATTTGAAGTCCATTGAACATTTGAAGACCATTGTAATAACTGTCTCCACAAACTTGACACCTCACTTCAGCAATATATTGAAAACAGAAAACCAGTTCCATCATTCCCATTAATTTTGTGTCAACTTTTCTCCTCAGCAGTTCAGTAACTGTTTATACTGTCAGAACATTGGCTTATATTTAACATTTTTCCTCCTATATCGTTTCTTAGTGTAAACACTACATTGTTACTGTTCTTCGTAATTGTTACATTGTTACTATTACATTGTTACCTATTCATTTATTTAAATTTCATTTATTCATTTATATTTATCTATAAGACTGATTTTTTTTCTTTGGTCCGCGAAAATGTGTAAAATATGCGGTGTTGCCGTCGTAGTCGTAAGTTCGGATTATTATTATTATTACAATCAAGGGGGAAGCGCTAAACCCGGAGGATTATACAGCGCCTGGGGGGGGGATGTGGAAGGCATTCAGGCTTAATTTGGGGAACTGGAGCACAGATCCAATTCCCTAAATCAAGAGCCCCTCACCAACATCAAGGAGCCTTCCTTGAGGGGACGAAAGTTCGGAGAGTGGTGAGCTAGACTAACCCAGGTCTCTAGGTGTAATATCCCGTCTGAGGCACCAGCAGTAACCCAGCAGGACTCCTTCCCTCGAGGTACGAGCCCCCTCGTCCACCCTCCGTTTATTCACAGATAACAGGTATATCTTGGTACCTACGTCTACTTATACCTACGTAGGTCACACTACACATGCATGTACATGCATATACATCCATCTAAGTTTTCTTCTATTTTCTTAATAGTTTTGTTTCTTGTTTATTTCCTCTTATCTCCATGAGGAAGTGGAAAAGAACTCTTCCTCTGTGAGTCATGTGTGTCGTAAGAAGTGACTAATATGCCGGGAGCAAGTAGCTAGTAACCCCTTCTCCTTATATATTACTAAATTTAAAAAGAAAAACTTTAGTTATATATATATATATATATATATATATATATATATATATATATATATATATATATATATATATATATATATATATATATATTATATATATATATATATATATGCAAAACAACCACTCTGAAAGAATAGAGAAATTCCAAGCGCTTTCTTGACTACTCACATTATCAAGGAATGATAATGTGAGTAGTCACGAAAGCGTTTGGAATTTCTCTATTCTTTCAGAGTGGTTGTTTTGCATATTCTGAAATCACCTGTTTACTGTAATCTTATTGCATATATATATATATATATATAATATATAATATATATATATATATATATATATATATATATATATATATATATATATATATATATATATATATATATATAATATATGTTTACATACCCTTAAACAACAGCACCATCATCTTTTCCCATCTCTCTTGTAACCTTCCCCTCCCTCCCCCGTCCTCTCCCCCTCCCCCCACCAACCACTGGAACCAGGCAATTAAGGAGTGTTTAATTACTTGTTATGCTTACTCTAATTGCCCTGTAAGAGAATCCCCTCTCATTAACTCGGCTTACCTGCTTTATTTCCCCTCTCTCTCTCCCACCCCCTCTCTCTCTCCCCCTCTCCCTCTTACCCCCTCTCCCTCTCCCTCTCCCCCTCTCCCTCTCCCCCTCTACCACTCCCCCTCTCCCTCTCCATCTCTCTCCCCTCTCTCTCTCCCCTCTTATCCCCTGTTATTAAAACGTTGCTTCCCGCCCTCTGCGTCAAGGCCGCCCTGGGAGACGACTCCCGCCCTTCCTACGCGACGCGGTGCGTCCGGAAGAGCGTTCACCCGATCGCGGGGTCGCCCTCGGCCGCGCGCGAGGGGATGGGAGGGTTAATACGCCGACGGAGCGCGCGCGAGAGTCGCGCATCGCATTTCCCCTTTTGTTTGCTAAATGCCCTGCTAAGAGGATCAGACTCCCCCCCCTCCCCTTCCTACCATGACTGGCTGCCCATCTCCTCCCCCTCCCCTCACCCCCCTTCCCCCCGACCCCCACCGCGATCTCCTGACGCTAATTTTGGCCTGGTCGTGATTTTTATTTTTCAGAATGGTGAAACGGGAAACAGATGAAACGGGAAACAGGTGAAATGGGAAACAGGTGAAATGGGAAACAGGTGAAACGGGAAACAGGTGAAACTGGAAACAGGTGAAACGGGAAACAGGTGAAATGGGAAACAGGTGAAACGGGAAACAGGTGAAACGGGAAACAGGTGAAACGGAAACAGGTGAAATGGGAAACAGGTGAAACGGGAAACAGGTGAAACGGGAAACAGGTGAAACGGGAAACAGGTGAAATGGGAAACAGGTGAAACGGGAAACAGGTGAAATGGGAAACAGGTGAAACGGGAAACAGGTGAAACGGGAAACAGGTGAAACGGGAAACAGGTGAAATGGGAAATAGGTGAAATGGGAAATAGGTGAAATGGGAAATAGGTGAAATGGGAAACAGGTGAAATGGGAAATAGGTGAAATGGGAAACAGGTGAAATGGGGAATAGGTGAAATGGGAAACAGGTGAAATGGGAAATAGGCGAAATAGAAAACAGGTGGAATAGGAAATAGGTGAAATGGGAAACAGGTAAAATGGGAAATAGGTGAAATGGGAAATAGGTGAAATGGGAAACAGGTGAAATGGGAAATATGTGAAATGGAAAACAGGTGAAATGGGGAATAAGTGAAATGGGAAACAGGTGAAATGAGAAATAGGCGAAATAGAAAACAGGTGAAATGGGAAATAGGTGAAATGGGAAACAGGTGAAATGGGAAATAGGTGAAATGAGAAGCAGGTGAAATGGGAAATAGGTGAAATGGGAAATAGGTGAAATGGGAAGCAGGTGAAATAGAAAACAGGTGAAATGGGAAATAGGTGAAACGGGAAACAGGTGAAATGGGAAATAGGTGAAATGGGAAATAGGTGAAATGGGAAACAGATGAAATGGGAAATAGGTGAAATGGGAAACAGGTGAAATGGGAAATAGGTGAAATAGAAAACAGGTGAAATGGGAAATAGGTGAAAGGGGAAACAGGTGAAATGGGAAATAGGTAAAATGAGAAACAGGTGAAATGGGAAATAGGTGAAATGGGAAACAGGTGAAATGGGAAATAGGTGAAATGGGAAACAGGTGAAATGGGAAATAGGTGAACTGAGAAACAGGTGAAATGGGAAATAGGTGAAATGGGAAACAGGTGAAATGGGAAATAGTTGAAATGGAAAACAAGTGAAATGGGAAATAGGTGAAATGGGAAGCAGGTGAAATGGGAAATAGGTAAAATGGGAAACAGGTGAAATGGGAAATAGGTGAAATAGAAAACAGGTGAAATGGGAAACAGTTGAAATGGGAAACAGGTGAAATAGGAAACAGGTGAAATGGGAAACAGGTAAAAGGGGGAAACAAATTAAATAGGTGAAATAGGGAAGAACAGCTAAAACTATTTCATGATAATTAAGGCGAATTATTTTTATCAATAGGGAATTATTTTTTGTAACTAACCCAGGGGAATTAATTATCTTTTGATTACCTAAAGGATTATTTTTTGATTATTATTCAGGAATTACTGCAGCATTATCAAGGGAATTATTGGAGAATTATTTTATTATTTTTAAGTGAAATTATTTGGGAATTATTTTATTATTTTTATGAAGAATAATTGGAGAATTATTTTATTTTTAAGTGGAATTATTGGAGAATTATTCCATTGTTTTTAAGTATAATTATTGGAGAATTATTTTATTATTTATAAGAAGAATAATTGGAGAATTATTTTATTTTTAAGTGGAATTATTGGAGAATTATTTCATTGTTTTTTAAGTATAATTATTGGAGAATTAATTTATTATTTTTAAGTTGGACTATTATATAATTATTTTATTATTTTTAAGTAGAATTATTTGAGAATTTTTATTATTTTTTAAGTGGAATTGTTGAAGAATTATTCAATTATTTTTAAGTGAAATTATTGAAGAATTATTTCATGATTTTTCAAGTGAAATTATTTTATTATTTTTAAGTGGAATTATGAATTATTATTACCCAGCCCAGGCTAGGTTGGGAAGACCCCCATGTGGGTTGAGCTGGGAAGACTCCATGTGGGTTGAGCTGGGAAGACTCCATGTGGGTTGAGCTGGGAAGACTCCATGTGGGTTGAGCTGGGAAGACCCCCATGTGGGTTGAGCTGGGAAGACTCCATGTGGGTTGAGCTGGGAAGACTCCATGTGGGTTGAGCTGGGAAGACTCCATGTGGGTTGAGCTGGGAAGACTCCATGTGGGTTGAGCTGGGAAGACTCCATGTGGGTTGAGCTGGGAAGACCCCCATGTGGGTTGAGCTGGGAAGACTCCATGTGGGTTGAGCTGGGAAGACTCCATGTGGGTTGAGTTGGGAAGACCCCCATGTGGGTTGAGCTGGGAAGACTCCATGTGGGTTGAGCTGGGAAGACTCCATGTGGGTTGAGCTGGGAAGACTCCATGTGGGTTGAGCTGGGAAGACTCCATGTGGGTTGAGCTGGGAAGACCCCCATGTGGGTTGAGGTGGGAAGACTCCATGTGGGTTGAGCTGGGAAGACTCCATGTGGGTTGAGCTGGGAAGACTCCATGTGGGTTGAGCTGGGAAGACTCCATGTGGGTTGAGCTGGGAAGACTCCATGTGGGTTGAGCTGGGAAGACCCCCATGTGGGTTGAGGTGGGAAGACTCCATGTGGGTTGAGCTGGGAAGACTCCATGTGCGTTGAGGTGGGAAGACTCCATGTGGATTGAGCTGGGAAGACTCCATGTGGGTTGAGCTGGGAAGACTCCATGTGGGTTGAGCTGGGAAGACCTCATGTGGGTTGAGCTGGGAAGACTCCATGTGGGTTGAGGTGGGAAGACTCCATGTGGGTTGAGCTGGGAAGACCCCATGTGGGTTGAGCTGGGAAGACCCCATGTGGGTTGAGCTGGGAAGACCCCATGTGGGTTGAGCTGGAAGACTCCATGTGGGTTGAGCTGGAAGACCCTCATGTGGGTTGAGCTGGGAAGACCCCCATGTGGGTTGAGCTGGGAAGACTCCATGTGGGTTGAGGTGGGAAGACTCCATGTGGGTTGAGCTGGGAAGACTCCATGTGGGTTGAGCTGGGAAGACCCCATGTGGGTTGAGGTGGGAAGACTCCATGTGGGTTAAGGTGGGAAGACTCCATGTGGGTTGAGGTGGGAAGACTCCATGTGGATTGAGCTGGGAAGACTCCATGTGGGTTGAGCTGGGAAGACTCCATGTGGTTGAGCTGGGAAGACCTCATGTGGGTTGAGCTGGGAAGACTCCATGTGGGTTGAGCTGGGAAGACTCCATGTGGGTTGAGCTGGGAAGACCCCATGTGGGTTGAGCTGGGAAGACCCCATGTGGGTTGAGCCTGGAAGACTCCACGTGGGTTTAGCTGGGAAGACCCCATGTGGGGTGAGCTGGGAAGACCCCCATGTGGGTTGAGCTGGGAAGACCCCCATGTGGGTTGAGCTGGGAAGACTCCATGTGGGTTGAGCTGGGAAGACTCCATGTGGGTTGAGCTGGGAAGACTCCATGTGGGTTGAGCTGGGAAGACCCCCATGTGGGTTGAGGTGGGAAGACTCCATGTGGGTTGAGGTGGAAGACTCCATGTGGGTTGAGGTGGGAAGACTCCATGTGGGTTGAGGTGGGAAGACTCCATGTGGGTTGAGCTGGGAAGACTCCATGTGGGTTGAGCTGGGAAGACCCCATGTGGGTTGAGCTGGGAAGACTCCATGTGGGTTGAGGTGGGAAGACTCCATGTGGGTTGAGCTGGGAAGACCCCGATGTGGGTTGAGCTGGGAAGACTCCATGTGGGTTGAGCTGGGAAGACTCCATGTGGGTTGAGCTGGGAAGACTCCATGTGGGTTGAGCTGGAAGACCCCCATGTGGGTTGAGGTGGGAAGACTCCATGTGGGTTGAGGTGGGAAGACTCCATGTGGGTTGAGGTGGGAAGACTCCATGTGGGTTGAGCTGGGAAGACCCCCATGTGGGTTGAGCTGGGAAGACCTCCATGTGGGTTGAGCTGGGAAGACTCCGTGTGGGTTGAGGTGGGAAGACTCCATGTGGGTTGAGCGGGGAAGACTCCATGTGGGTTGAGCTGGGAAGACCCCGATGTGGGTTGAGCTGGGAAGACTCCATGTGGGTTGAGCTGGGAAGACTCCATGTGGGTTGAGCTGGGAAGACCCCATGTGGGTTGAGCTGGGATGACCCCATGTGGGTTGAGCTGGGAAGACTCCATGTGGGTTGAGCTGGGAAGACTCCATGTGGGTTGAGCTGGGAAGACTCCATGTGGGTTGAGGTGGGAAGACTCCATGTCGGTTGAGCTGGGAAGACTCCATGTGGGTTGAGCTGGGAAGACCCCATGTGGGTTGAGCTGGGAAGACTCCATGTGGGTTGAGCTGGGAAGACCCCCATGTGGGTTGAGCTGGGAAGACTCCATGTGGGTTGAGCTGGGAAGACCCCCATGTGGGTTAAGCTGGGAAGACCCCATGTGGGTTGAGCTGGGAAGACCCCCATGTGGGTTGAGCTGGGAAGACTCCATGTGGGTTGAGGTGGGAAGACTCCATGTGGGTTGAGGTGGGAAGACTCCATGTGGGTTGAGCTGGGAAGACTCCATGTGGGTTGAGCTGGGAAGACTCCATGTGGGTTGAGCTGGGAAGACCCCATGTGGGTTGAGCTAGGAATACTCCATGTGGGTTGAGGTTGGAACACTCCATGTGGGTTGAGCTGGGAAGACTCCATGTGGGTTGAGCTGGGAAGACTCCATGTGGGTTGAGCTGGGAAGACTCCATGTGGGTTGAGCTGGGAAGACTCCATGTGGGTTGAGCTGGGAAGACTCCATGTGGGTTGAGCTGGGAAGACCCCATATGGGTTGAGCTGGGAAGACTCCATGTGGGTTGAGCTGGGAAGACTCCCATGTGGGTTGAGCTGGGAAGACTCCATGTGGGTTGAGCTGGGAAGACTCCATGTGGGTTGAGTTGGGAAGACCCCCATGTGGGTTGAGCTGGGAAGACTCCATGTGGGTTGAGCTGGGAAGACTCCATGTGGGTTGAGCTGGGAAGACTCCATGTGGGTTGAGCTGGGAAGACTCCATGTGGGTTGAGCTGGGAAGACCCCCATGTGGGTTGAGGTGGAAGACTCCATGTGGGTTGAGCTGGGAAGACTCCATGTGGGTTGAGCTGGGAAGACTCCATGTGGGTTGAGCTGGGAAGACTCCATGTGGGTTGAGCTGGGAAGACTCCATGTGGGTTGAGCTGGGAAGACCCCCATGTGGGTTGAGGTGGGAAGACTCCATGTGGGTTGAGCTGGGAAGACTCCATGTGCGTTGAGGTGGGAAGACTCCATGTGGATTGAGCTGGGAAGACTCCATGTGGGTTGAGCTGGGAAGACTCCATGTGGGTTGAGCTGGGAAGACCTCATGTGGGTTGAGCTGGGAAGACTCCATGTGGGTTGAGGTGGGAAGACTCCATGTGGGTTGAGCTGGGAAGACCCCATGTGGGTTGAGCTGGGAAGACCCCATGTGGGTTGAGCTGGGAAGACTCCATGTGGGTTGAGCTGGGAAGACTCCATGTGGGTTGAGCTGGGAAGACCCTCATGTGGGTTGAGCTGGGAAGACCCCCATGTGGGTTGAGCTGGGAAGACTCCATGTGGGTTGAGGTGGGAAGACTCCATGTGGGTTGAGCTGGGAAGACTCCATGTGGGTTGAGCTGGGAAGACCCCCATGTGGGTTGAGGTGGGAAGACTCCATGTGGGTTAAGGTGGGAAGACTCCATGTGGGTTGAGGTGGGAAGACTCCATGTGGATTGAGCTGGGAAGACTCCATGTGGGTTGAGCTGGGAAGACTCCATGTGGGTTGAGCTGGGAAGACCTCATGTGGGTTGAGCTGGGAAGACTCCATGTGGGTTGAGGTGGGAAGACTCCATGTGGGTTGAGCTGGGAAGACCCCATGTGGGTTGAGCTGGGAAGACCCCATGTGGGTTGAGCTGGGAAGACTCCATGTGGGTTGAGCTGGGAAGACTCCATGTGGGTTGAGCTGGGAAGACCCCCATGTGGGTTGAGCTGGGAAGACCCCCATGTGGGTTGAGCTGGGAAGACTCCATGTGGGTTGAGCTGGGAAGACTCCATGTGGGTTGAGCTGGGAAGACTCCATGTGGGTTGAGCTGGGAAGACCCCCATGTGGGTTGAGGTGGGAAGACTCCATGTGGGTTGAGGTGGGAAGACTCCATGTGGGTTGAGGTGGGAAGACTCCATGTGGGTTGAGGTGGGAAGACTCCATGTGGGTTGAGCTGGGAAGACTCCATGTGGGTTGAGCTGGGAAGACCCCATGTGGGTTGAGCTGGGAAGACTCCATGTGGGTTGAGGTGGGAAGACTCCATGTGGGTTGAGCTGGGAAGACCCCGATGTGGGTTGAGCTGGGAAGACTCCATGTGGGTTGAGCTGGGAAGACTCCATGTGGGTTGAGCTGGGAAGACTCCATGTGGGTTGAGCTGGGAAGACCCCCATGTGGGTTGAGGTGGGAAGACTCCATGTGGGTTGAGGTGGGAAGACTCCATGTGGGTTGAGGTGGGAAGACTCCATGTGGGTTGAGCTGGGAAGACCCCCATGTGGGTTGAGCTGGGAAGACCTCCATGTGGGTTGAGCTGGGAAGACTCCGTGTGGGTTGAGGTGGGAAGACTCCATGTGGGTTGAGCTGGGAAGACTCCATGTGGGTTGAGCTGGGAAGACCCCGATGTGGGTTGAGCTGGGAAGACTCCATGTGGGTTGAGCTGGGAAGACTCCATGTGGGTTGAGCTGGGAAGACCCCCATGTGGGTTGAGCTGGGATGACCCCATGTGGGTTGAGCTGGGAAGACTCCATGTGGGTTGAGCTGGGAAGACTCCATGTGGGTTGAGCTGGGAAGACTCCATGTGGGTTGAGGTGGGAAGACTCCATGTCGGTTGAGCTGGGAAGACTCCATGTGGGTTGAGCTGGGAAGACCCCATGTGGGTTGAGCTGGGAAGACTCCATGTGGGTTGAGCTGGGAAGACCCCCATGTGGGTTGAGCTGGGAAGACTCCATGTGGGTTGAGCTGGGAAGACCCCCATGTGGGTTAAGCTGGGAAGACCCCATGTGGGTTGAGCTGGGAAGACCCCCATGTGGGTTGAGCTGGGAAGACTCCATGTGGGTTGAGGTGGGAAGACTCCATGTGGGTTGAGGTGGGAAGACTCCATGTGGGTTGAGCTGGGAAGACTCCATGTGGGTTGAGCTGGGAAGACTCCATGTGGGTTGAGCTGGGAAGACCCCATGTGGGTTGAGCTAGGAATACTCCATGTGGGTTGAGGTTGGAACACTCCATGTGGGTTGAGCTGGGAAGACTCCATGTGGGTTGAGCTGGGAAGACTCCATGTGGGTTGAGCTGGGAAGACTCCATGTGGGTTGAGCTGGGAAGACTCCATGTGGGTTGAGCTGGGAAGACTCCATGTGGGTTGAGCTGGGAAGACCCCATATGGGTTGAGCTGGGAAGACTCCATGTGGGTTGAGCTGGGAAGACTCCATGTGGGTTGAGCTGGGAAGACTCCATGTGGGTTGAGCTGGAAAGACTCCATGTGGGTTGAGCTGGGAAGACTCCATGTGGGTTGAGCTGGGAAGACTCCATGTGGGTTGAGCTGGGAAGACCCCCATGTGGGTTGAGCTGGGAAGACCCCCATGTGGGTTGAGCTGGAAAGACCCCCATGTGGGTTGAGCTGGGAAGACTCCATGTGGGTTGAGCTGGGAAGACTCCATGTGGGTTGAGCTGGGAAGACTCCCATGTGGGTTGAGCTGGGAAGACCCCCATGTGGGTTGAGCTGGGAAGACTCCATGTGGGTTGAGCTGGGAAGACCCCATGTGGGTTGAGCTGGGAAGACCCCCATGTGGGTTGAGCTGGGAAGACCCCCATGTGGGTTGAGCTGGGAAGATCCCATGTGGGTTGAGCTGGGAAGACCCCCATGTGGGTTGAGGTGGGAAGACCCCATGTGGGTTGAGCTGGGAAGACTCCATGTGGGTTGAGCTGGGAAGACTCCATGTGGGTTGAGCTGGGAAGACCCCCTTGTGGGTTGAGCTGGGAAGATCCCATGTGGGTTGAGCTGGGAAGACCCTCATGTGGGTTGAGGTGGGAAGACCCCATGTGGGTTGAGCTGGGAAGACTCCATGTGGATTGAGCTGGGAAGACTCCATGTGGGTTGAGCTGGGAAGACCCCCATGTGGGTTGAGCTGGGAAGATCCCATATGGGTTGAACTGGGAAGACCCCCATGTGGGTTGAGGTGGGAAGACCCCATGTGGGTTGAGCTGGGAAGACTCCATGTGGGTTGAGCTGGGAAGACCCCTATGTGGGTTGAGCTGAGAAGACCCCCATGTTGGTTGAGCTGGGAAGATCCCATGTGGGTTGAGCTGGGAAGACCCCCATGTGGGTTGAGGTGGGAAGACCCCATGTGAGTTGAGCTGGGAAGACTCCATGTGGGTTGAGCTGGGAAGACTCCATGTGGGTTGAGCTGGGAAGACCCCCATGTGGGTTGAGATGGGAAGACTCCATGTGGGTTGAGCTGGGAAGACCCCATGTGGGTTGAACTGGGAAGACCCCCATGTGGGTTGAGCTGGGAAGACCCCCATGTGGGTTGAGCTGGGAAGACCCCATGTGGGTTGAGCTGGGAAGACCCCATGTGGGTTGAGTTGGGAAGACCCCATGTGGGTTGAGCTGGGAAGACCCCATGTGGGTTGAGCTGGAAAAAACCCCAAGTGGGTTGAGGTGGGAAGACCCCATGTGGGTTGAGCTGGGAAGACGGGATAGGTGAAGACTAGCGGAGTGTCCACAGTCGAAGAAAAGCCAGAGCTTAACCCAGCAGCAAGGCGCTCGTGGGAAAGAGGAAAGAGAACTAGCAAGCTGTGTATCCATCGGTCTCGTGGTTGAGGTCTTGGGTACTGAGAAGCTGACAGTTTCCAGGTAGCAGGAGATGGTAAGCAGGTAGGAATATCAGAGGGCATCACATAGGTGGGAGTTATAGGAGTAGCTGAGGAGGCAGGTTTGCAGTGGAGCCATTTACAAACTTTTTGAAGCTGCTCCTGGAGAGGTGGTATAGTTTAGACTTGTTACTGAAGGTGAAACGTAGAGGCTTGATGAACTTAAGAACTTGGGTGAATGTGAAGTGAAGGGGTGATTCACAGGCATACTTGACTGTTCCAGCACCGAGGCTTTTGTAGAGCTCAGTGTAGGTCATGGTGTCAGTTTTCTTTCGATGGAGAAGTGTAGAAGGTAAGGTTTTCCCATGAGGGTGCACTGGAGTCGTCACTATCCTCTTCTTCTGAAGTGGAGTCATCTGGCAAGTCTATAGTGGTGCTAGTAGGTGACTGAGGGTCAACAGGAGCAGTGGAGAGGTGTAATGGTGGTGTAACAGCAGGTTGGGAGATGTGGGAGCGGTGGTTGAGGCAGCATGAGCATCATGGTAGGCGGTGGAAGTGGTTATAGAAGTTACAGGAGCAGTTGCTTGGGCAGGAGACAGGTCTGCAGGTGCAGTAAAGTGAATTCACGACGTTGGGAAGGATCTTGAGGATGTCGGCTGAAGGTATGGAGTCCGGGAAACTGAAGGCAGGCATGTTGTTCAGACGGATTAGTTCGTTAATAGTGGTGCTGAAAGTGCCGGGGTTTGCTGCATTTGCAAGGTGTGCATACCCCATGCGGTACAGCACCTTGGAGGGAACACCGTCGGGGAGTGGAGAGAGGGAGTTGCTGGGCGATGGTGCCTGTAGAGTGGCGTGTAGAATCTTGGTGGTGTCGGCTTGTAGTTTGGCTATTGCTGCGTATGTCAATGAATTGAAGGTATTCTTCCTCACATCTTCTTTAGTTTTCTTCAGTATGATTTCTTTCCTGAGTGGGCACTTAGCTGCAAGGGTATGATGATTACCCTTGCAGTTAAGACATGTTGGTACTGTAGTGATGGTTCAGGATCTGAATTCGTGTCCATCATTCCCACATTTTGAACAAAACTTCTTATCCATGATGGGGCAGTCCTTAGTTGTGTGATTATAGGAGTAGCAGGTCCAGCAGTGGGAGATGTATGTGAAACGTTCTGGTTCTATATGACTTGGGTGATTGTGGTAATATGAGATGGTCAGACCGTCAGAGAGAGCTTGGGCAGCCATGGAGATGTCTGAGAATGTAATCTTTAGCATAGATGAGGCGTTAGGGATCTTGGAGATGCTGTCTACCGAGGCCCAGGTGTTTTGTTCCTCGACAGATGTCTTCAGTGCTTCACTTGAGAAAGAGGTGAAGGTCTTGTCCAGTCTTTTCACAAAGACCGAACGTTTCACCTTCAACAATGGAGACGGGATATTGTGAATTGTCGTGTTTGTCGAGTCTTGACTGAAGAGTCGTCCATTAGTTTTGATGCTTCCGTGTCGTCTGTGCAGACAACAATGAAGGAGTCCTTCAGAGAGTGGATTGCTGTAAATTTGACCTGCAGGCAGGTGCGACAACATTCTGAGAAAGAAGATGGCGCTTGTAGGATATAAATTGCCCTTCCCAGTGGGGATCGAAGTGAGATTTCTTGAGTGTTGAGCAACTATGTCTTGCCAGTAACAAGGTCAGCACTCTCTCTCTCTCTCTCTCTTTCTCTCTCTCTCTCTCTCTCTCTCTCTCTCTCTCTCTCTCTCTCTCTCTCTCTCTCTCTCTCTCTCTCTCTCTCTCTCTCTCTCTCTCTCTCTCTCTCTCTCTCTTTCTCTCTCTCTCTCTCTTTACACAGGGTTTGACAAAGTTAGGTTAAGGATCCCGAACTTTATTGACAAGATAAGGATTCCTAACTTTAGTGACAAGCTAAGAGCTGTTACCTACATCAGATCATTTGAAAGCATTTTTGTCATGAGACATACAAGTAGGGAAGAGAACGAAGTTGGAGCCATCTGTGGGCCAGAATTTTCATTTGGTCAACTGACTTTATCTCGTTGACATCATAATGTTGTACGAATGTGTTCCAGACTCGAGTCATCCTGGGGATAAATGATCTCAGATGAAGTGATGGTCTGCAGAAGGTTACAGCCCGAGTAAAATTGCTGCTGATTGCCCTCGAAGTGGATCCAAGTGTGGTACTTTGACAATATTGGCCTTGTACATAACAGTAAGGGCACCCACATCCCTCCTGTGTTGAAGGTTCTGATGAAATGACAGATCTATCCAGGATTGGTCCAGGCGAGAGATGAGTCGTCTTGCTCTGTTCCCTACTTTGTCAAACAGTCGCAGATGATATGGAGGGCAGGCAAACCAAAGTGTGAGCGTACTTGTGCCTCGTACAGAATCTTGCAACCCCTACTGTTGAGCAAATACGAGATACGTCAAAGTGCTGCAAGCTTCCTGGTTGCCTTGTTTGCAAGATTTACAACGTGGTTCTTCATGGTCAGTTTGGAGTCAAATTTCACCCCAAGGATATTAACTTCTTTCCCAGGTACAAACACTCTCCCGTTCATCCTTACTACTGCACCAGCATTACCATCATAGTGCCTAGAGACCATCACCATTTGTGTTTTCTCAGGTGCAAATGTCACTTGCCATCTATTTCCCCAAGCTGATATAGCTCTTAGCTGGTGATTGATGTAGCTTAGAGCAGCTGGCATTTCTTCTCTTGGATAAGTGAATGTCAGTGTACAGTCGTCTGCATATGCATGTGATTCTTGGATGAGATGAAGAAGGTCGTTGAAGTAGACATTCCATAACAATGGTCCCAGCACGCTTCCTTGTGGAACACTTGCCCCAATAGGATGTCTTGCTGATTCTGTTCCATTGAGAACTACACTTAGAGATCTACCATGAAGGTAATCACTGAGGAGACATAGCGTAGAGCCTGCAATTCCCAGTGCTTGAAGTTTTGCCAAGAGGCCCTTGTGCCACACCCGGTCTAAAGCACCAGCAATGTCCAGTGCTACCACACAGCTGACTTCTCTCTATCCCTCTCTCTCTCTACCACTCTCTCTCTACCACAAATTTCCCCCAAGCCCTGGGATTTTCAAACTATTCTGAAAGACTGGTAACGAAGGCTGGAAAAAATATAAATCAGTGAATAAAAAAATATATCCGTGTTTTAAAAATAAATCCGGCATTGAAAACTCAGTGTGTGAAAAATCCGGCCAAAGGCCACTTGCAAATTCC
>NC_069438.1:24022923-24077923 GCF_026875155.1 Cherax quadricarinatus
TACAGCAGTAGCAGCAACAGTAACACCAATAGTAACACCAAAAGTAACAGCAACAGTAACACCAACAGTAACACCAGCAGTAATACCAACAGTAACAGCAACAATAACAGCAACAACAGTAACAGTAACAACAGCAGTAGCAGCAACATTAGCAACAGCAATAACAGCAACAGTAACAACAGCAGTAGCAGCAACAGTAACAACAACAGTAACAGCAACAGTAACAACAACAGTAACAGCAACAGTAACAACAACAGTAACAGCACTGGGAAGTACCCGACAACAGTAATAATAACAGTAACAGCACTGGGAAGTACCCAGCAACAGTAACGACAACGGTAACAGCACTAGGGGGACCCAACCGCCCCTCACACAAACGGGTCCTGTCATGTTACTCCCAATTATCCCATAACCCAATTTTTAGGTGTACACCAGACACGAAATTGGGCTTGACTGAGGCTGCCACCCCATCTACCACTTTCCCAGAACTGTGTACTGGAGCAGTAACAGTGAGTACTGGAGCAGTAACAGTGAGTACTGGAGCAGTAACAGTGAGTACTGGAGCAGTAACAGTGAGTACTGGAGCAGTAACAGTGAGTACTGGAGCAGTAACAGTGAGTACTGGAGCAGTAACAGTGAGTACTGGAGCAGTAACAATGAGTACTGGAGCAGTAACAGTGAGTACTGGAGCAGTAACAGTCAGTACAGGAGCAGTAACAGTGAGTACTGGAGCAGTAACAGTGAGTACTGGAGCAGTAACAGTGAGTACTGGAGCAGTAATAGTGAGTACTGGAGCAGTAACAGTGAGTACTGGAGCAGTAACAGTGAGTACTGGAGCAGTAACAGTGAGTACTGGAGCAGTAACAGTGAGTACTGGAGCAGTAACAGTGAGTACTGGAGCAGTAACAGTGAGTATAGGAGCAGTAATAGTGTGTACTGGAGCAGTAACAGTGAGTATAGGAGCAGTAATAGTGTGTACTGGAGCAGTAACAATGTGTACTGAACGAGTTGCAATGTATATTGGAAGTTAATGTTAGTTTTGTGTACTGGAAGTTAATATTACTTCTGTGTACTGGAGGCAACTGGTCATCGCGTCGTACAGTAAGAACGTGCCGTTTACGACGTTCTAGATCATCAGTGTGTCGTGGTCGTGGAAGAACGTGCAGTTTACGACGTTCCAACGGCTTCAGATGCAGTACTAATCTCTGAGAGGCAGGAGAGGGGTTAATGGGGGTACTGAGCATGGGATGGAGGTTATGGGTCCTGGATGAGAGCGGAGTGGAGAGTGGGCGGTCCCACACAATGAGTGTGAGAGTGGGAGTACAATGGGTGTTTATGGTGGACGTGAGTGGGAGGTAATGGACAAAAAGTGAGAGGAAGACTGAATGGGATGGATGGGTGGGAAGAAGGAAGAGAGAGACAGAGAGAGAGAGAGACAAAAGGAGGAAAGGATGGTGGCAGAGAAGGAGGAAGGGAGGGAATGAAATGGGAGGGAGAGAATAAAGGGGGAAGGAGGGAGGAAGGAAGGGGGGATCTATTAGCCAGGACTGAGGACCTTTAAACGACATTGTTACAGCTTAATAGGGGACTGATGCCCGTGTCTCGTGTAGTGACTGACTGACGTGGTGAACAGCAGGAGGACGAGGAGGAGGACGACTAGGAGGAGGACGAGGAGGAGGACGACTAGGAGGAGGACGAAGAGGAGGAAAAAGCTGTAAGAGTGTCCAACTCAGTACCCTTCTTCATCTTCCTCATCTTCTTCCTTACCATCTTCATCTTCATCCTCATCTTCTTCATCTTCATGTATTTCTTCTCCTTCAGTCTCTTGTTTTCATCCTCCTTAAGATAAGATAAGATAAGATTTCGTTCGGATTTTTAACCCCGGAGGGTTAGCCACCCAGGATAACCCAAGAAAGTCAGTGCGTCATCGAGGACTGTCTAATTTATTTCCATTGGGGTCCTTAATCTTGTCCCCCAGGATGCGACCCACACCAGTCGACTAACACCCAGGTACCTATTTGCTGCTAGGTGAACAGGACAATAGTGTAAGGAAACGTGTCGAAATGTTTCCACCCGCCGGGAATCGAACCCGGGCCCTCCGTGTGTGAAGTAGGAGCTTTAGCCACCAGGCCACCGTCTTGTTCCCTTTTCATCCTGTTTACTCTTGCGCTAAGTACGCCATGGAGAGGGAGCGTAGACACGGGTGTAATTCCATAGTCACTAAGAACAATGGCTATAGCCCCACTCCATAAAGGTAACAGCAAAGCATTAGCTAAGAACCATAGACCAATATCTCTAACGTCCCACATCATAAAAATCTTTGAAAGAGTTCTAACAATCATGATCGCAAATCACTTGGATTCCCAACTTCACACTCCAGGGCAACATGGGTTTAGAGCAGGTCGTTCCTGCCTCTCACAACTACTGGATCACCATGATATGGTCTTGGATGCACTAGAAGGCAGAATGCAGATGCAGTATACACAGATTTTGCAACAAAAGCCTTTGACAAGTGCGACCATGGTGTGATAGCACACAAAATGCGTGTTAAAGGGATAACTGGCAAATTGGACAGATAGATCTTCAACTTTCTAACCAATCGAACACGAAGAGTTATAGTAAACAGTTAAGTAGGAGGCTGCCACCGTGTAAAGCTCTGTTCCACAAGGCACAGTACTCGCCCCTGTCTTGTTCCTCATCCTCATATCAGACATAGAGATCTAAACCATAGCACCGTATCATCCTTTGCAGACTGTCATCCACTGAGGACACGGCAAATCTCCAAGAAGATATAAACCAAGTTTTCCAATAGGCAAATTCCAACTACTCCGTTATGGAAAATTGGAGGAAATAATAACTAGGACTGAGTATACTACAAACTCGAATCACACAATAGAGAGGAAAAGTAATGTGAAGGACCTGGGTGTGGTAATGCCTGAGGATCTCACTTTCAAGGATCACAACAATGTCACTATCACATCTGCGAGGAAAATGATAAGATGGATAATGAGAACATTCAAAACAAGGGATGTCAAACCAATGATGATCCTTTTTAAATCACATCTCTATTCAAGGCAGCTGAATTCGCAGATCTGAAGAATGTTCAGAGAATCTTTACTGCATGTCTAAGTTCCATCAAAGACCTTAACTACTGGTAACGCCTGGAAGCACTTGACTTGTACTCACTAGAGCGCAGGCGAGAGAGATACATTATAATCTACACCTAGAAGATTCTGGAGGGACTGGTCCCTAATATGCACAAAGAAATCATTCCCAACGAAAGCAAAAGACTTGCCAGGTGATGCAACATACCCCCAGTGAAAAGTAGGGGCGTCACTGGTACACTAAGAGAAAACACAGTAAGTGTCTGGGGTTCAAGACAGCTCAACAGCCTCCCACCAGCCATAAGGAGCATTACCAGTAGACCCCTGGTTGTCTTCAACAGGGAGTTGGACAGATACCTAAAGCAAGTGCCTGATCAGCCGGGCTGTGGTTCCTACGTCAGTTTACGTGTGGCCAGCAGTAACAACCTGGTTGATCAGGCCCTGATCCACCGCGAGGCGTGGCCAAGGACTGGGCCGCGGGGGCGTTGACCCCCGGAATACCCTCCAGGCAGACCTCGTCCTCCCTCCTCTCTCTTCCTTTCTCTCCCCTCTTCTTTCTTTCTCTCCCCTCTTCTTCCTTTCTCTCCCCTCTTCTTTCTTTCTCTCCCCTCTTCTTCCTTTCTCTTCCTCTTCTTCCTTCTCTCCCTTCTTCTTTTCTCCCTTCTTTTCTCTCCCCTCTTCTTCCTTTCTCCCTCTTCTCTTTCTCCCCTCTCTCCTTTCTCTCCCCCTTCTTTCTTCCCCTTCTTCTTTTCCCCTCTTCTTCCTTTCTCTCCCCTCTTCTTTCTTTCTCTCCTTCCTCTTCTCTCCTTTCTCCTTCTTCCCCTCTTCTTCCTTTCTCCCTTCTTCCTTTCTCTCCCTCTCTTCCTTTCTCTCCCCTCTTCTTCCTTTCTCTCCCCCTCTTCTTCCTTTCTCTCCCCTCTTCTTCCTTTCTCTCCCCTCTTCTTCCTTTCTCTCCCCTCTTCTTCCTTTCTCTCCCCCTTCTTCCTTTCTCTCCCCTCTTCTTCCTTTCTCCCTCTTCTCCTTCTCTCCCCTCTTCCTTCTCTCCCCTCTTCTTCCTTCTCTCCCCTCTTCTTCCTTTCCTCTCCTCCCCTCTTCTTCCTTTCTCTCCCCCTCTTCTCCTTCTTCCTTTCTCCCCCTCTTCTTCCTTTCTCTCCCCTCTTCTTCCTTTCTCTCCCCTCTTCTTCCTTTCTCTCCCCTCTTCTTCCTTTCTCTCCCCTCTTCTTCCTTTCTCTCCCCCTCTTCTTCCTTTCTCCCCTCTCTTCCTTCTCTCCCCTCTTCCTTTCTCTCCCCCTCTTCTTCCTTTCTCTCCCCTCTTCTTCCTTTCTCTCCCCTCTTCTTCCTTTCTCTCCCCCTTCTTCCTTTTCTCCCCTTTCTCCTTTTCTCCTCCCCCTCTTCTTCCTTTCTCTCCCCTCTTCTTCCTTTCTCTCCCCCTCTTCTTCCTTTCTCTCCCCCTCTTCTTCCTTTCTCTCCCCTCTTCTTCCTTTCTCTCCCCTCTTCTTCCTTTCTCTCCCCTCTTCTTCCTTTCTCTCCCCTCTTCTTCCTTTCTCTCCCCTCTTCTTCTTTCTCTCCCTCTTCTTCCTTTCTCTCCCTCTTCTTCCTTTCTCTCCCCTCTTCTTCCTTTCTCTCCCTTCTTCTTCCTTTCTCTCCCCTCTCTTCCTTCCTTTCTCTCCCCTCTTCTTCCTTTCTCTCCCCTCTTCTTCTTCTTCCATCTTTATTTCCACTTTATTAACATCTTAGGCCAGACTTTTATTTTATTTATTCTTTAAATTCCTAATACATTTAAAATAAAAATGAAATATATTATTTTACTGGCGACGAAAAAAATTCCTATTTATATATTTTTATTTTCAAAACTGAAGTGTCTTCTTTATTCTATTGAAAAATTTTCGAAATTTCTAAATCTTCAAAATTTTTCGAAATTTCTAAATCTTCAAAAATTTTCGAAATTTCTAGATCTTCAAAAATTTTCGAAATTTCTAAATCTTCAAAAAATTTCAAAATTTCTAAATCTTCAAAAATTTTCAAAATTTCTAAATCTTCAAAATTGTTCGAAATTTCTAAATCTTCAAAAATTTTCGAAATTTTTAAATCTTCAAATATTGTCAAAATTTCTAAATCTTCAAAAATTTTAGAAATGTAAAAAATCACATTTAAATCCACAATTTTTTTCAAACTTAGTTTCCAAAAAATTATTAAAAAAGGAAGTTTATTTTTATTATGGGTTAAAATGTCGAATTCAGAATTAATTTTTATTACCATTTTAGTCAGTGAAATCTAAAAAAAAAATTATTTAAATAAAATATATAGAACTTATTAATTTCATTCATATAATTTGAAATTATTACCATTATAGTCCAGTGAAGTCTCATCAATACCAAAATGTCCACTTGTCATCAAAAACTTGTCTTTTTCTAACTATAACCTATTAATCTAACCAACCTAAAATCTACTCAACTAACCTAAATCCTAATAACACTAACCTTATCCTAACCTAACCTACCTAACCTAACTAACCTAACCTAACCTGAACCTACCTAACCTAACCTAACTCTAACCTAACCTAACCATAACCTAGAACCTAACCTAACCAACTACCTAACCTAACCTAACCTGACCTAACCTAACCTAACCTAACCTGACCTAAACCTAACCTAATACCTAACCTAACCTAACCTGACCTAACCTAACCTAACCTAACCTAACCTAACCTAACCTGACCTAACCTAACCTGACCTAACCTAACCTGACCTAACCTAACCTAACCTAACCTAACCTAACCTGACCTAACCTAACCTGACCTAACCTAACCTAACTACCTAACCTAACCTAACCTAACCTAACCTGACCTAACACCTAACCTAACCTAACCTAACCTAACCTGACCTAACCTAACCTAAACCTAACCTGACCTAACCTAACCTAACCTAACCTAACCTAACCTGACCTAACCTAACCTAACCTAACCTATACCTAACAACTAACCTAACTAACCTAACCTGACCTAACCTAACCTAACCTAACCTAAACCTAACCTACCTAACCTAACCTAACACCTAACCTAACCTAACCTGACCTAACCTAACCTGACCTAAACCTAAACCTAACCTGACCTAACCTAACCTGACCTAACCTAACCTGACCTAACCTAACCTAACCTGACCTAACCTAACCTGAACCTAACCTAACCTAACCTAACCTAACCTAACCTGACCTAACCTAACCTGACCTAACCTAACCTAACCTAACCTAACCTAACCTAACCTAACCTAACCTGACCTAACCTAACCTGAACCTAACCAACCTAACCTAACTAACCTAACCTGACCTAACCTAACCTGAACCTAAACCTAACCTAACCTAACCTACTAACCTAACCTGACCTAACCTAACCTGACCTACCTAACCTAACCTACCTAACCTAACCTGACCTAACCTAACCTACCTAACCTAACCTGACCTAACCTAACCTAACCTTGACCTAAAACCTAACCTGACCTAACCTAACCTGACCTAACCTAACCTAACCTGACCTAACCTAACCTAACCTAACCTAACCTAACCTACCTAACCTGACCTAACCTAACCTGACCTAACCTAACCTGACCTAACCTACTACCTAACCTAACCTAAACCTAACCTGACCCTAACCTAACCTGACCCTAACCTAACCTAACCAACCTGACCTAACCTAACCTGACCTAAACCTAACCTGACCTAACCTAACCTAACCTGACCTAACCTAACCTGACCTAACCTAACCTAACCTAACCTAACCTAACCTGACACTACTAACCTAACCTAACTACCTAACCTAACCTAACCTAACCTGAAACCTAACCTAAACCTAACCTAACCTGACACCTAACCTAACCTAACCTAACCTAAACCTAACCTGACCTAACCTAACCTAACCTAACCTAACCTAACCTGACCTAACCTAACCTAACCTAACCTAACCTAACCTGACCTAACCTAACCTGACCTAACCTAACCTGACCTAACCTAACCTAACCTAACCTAACCTAACCTGACCTAACCTAACCTAACCTAACCTAACCTAACCTGACCTAACCTAACCTGACCTAACCTAACCTAACCTAACCTAACCTAACCTGACCTAACCTAACCTAACCTAACCTAACCTAAACCTAACCTGACCTAACCTAACCTAACCTAACCTAACCTAACCTAACCTAACCTGACCTAACCTAAACCTGACCTAACCTAACCTAACCTAACCTAAGCTGACCTAACCTAACCTAACCTAACCTGACCTAACCTAACCTGACCTAACCTAACCTAACCTAACCTAACCTGACCTAACCTAACCTGACCTAACCTAACCTAACCTAACCTAACCTAAGCTGACCTAACCTAACCTAACCTAACCTAACCTAACCTAACCTAACCTAACCTAACCTAACCTAAGCTGACCTAATCTAACCTAACCTAACCTAACCTAACCTAAGCTGACCTAACCTAACCTAACCTAACCTGACCTAACCTAACCTGACCTAACCTAACCTAACCTAACCTAACCTGACCTAACCTAACCTGACCTAACCTAACCTAACCTAACCTAACCTAACCTAAGCTGACCTAACCTAACCTAACCTAACCTAACCTAACCTAACCTAACCTAACATAACCTAACCTAACCTAACCTAAGCTGACCTAACCTAACCTAACCTAACCTAACCTAACCTAACCTAACCTAACCTAACCTATCCTAACCTAACCTAACCTTAGCTAAGCCATGACTTAAGATATCTCTTATATTTCAAAAATAGGGTTTTGTTATTTAGAGGAATATTAAAAAGGTTCCTGGACTGGTAGTAGAGAGTTCTTCAGTACATGTAGCAGTTTAGTGGGGGGGGGTTACACCTGGAGGGTGGTCCAGGGGTCAACGCCCCCGCTGTCCAGTCCATCACCAGGCCTCGTGGTGGATCAGGGATTGATCAACCAGGCTGTTACTGCTGGCCGCCGGCAAACCGACGTACGAACCACACCCTGGCTCGTCAGGTGCTGACTTTAGGTGTTTATGGTGGTTGACTTGGGTTGAGTTATGTTAGTAATGGTAACACTACTACCATAACTACACTGTGCTCTCCCTACTAGTATGTGTGCACTCAGTATTCCTCACTTACTTAGCTTCATATTCCACTAGTGTATAGGAGAGTGGGGAGAGAACCTTCTGATTTATTTCTCCTCTTCCGTGAACAGACACACACACACACACATACAAAGTTACGATAGCTAGACGGTAATGTAACTCTCCTCAACAGATAACCTACGACAGAAGCCGTAAAACTCTTTCCCATGTATTCCACTGAGAGATTATTATTATTATTATAATCAAGGGGGAAGCGCTAAACCCGGAAGATTATACAGCGCCTGGGGGGGGGATGTGGAAGGCATTCAGGCTTAATTCGGGGAACTGGAGCACAGATCCAATTCCCTAAATCAAGAGCCCCTCACCAACATCAAGGAGCCTTCCTTGAGGGGATTCCACTGAGAGAAAGATCTCAGTAGCAGTAGTAGGAGGAGGAGGAGTTCCCATGGTAACCAGACACCTCCTCCTCCTCCTGTCTACATCCCTCCTATTTACTCCCCCCACCATACCCCCACCATCCCCCCCACCATCCCCCCACCACCTCCTTCACTCCCCCTGCCCTACATGAGGGGAAGATAAGGACGAGGAGGTGGCTATTAGCGTGGTGATAGGAAGCAAGAGGAGGGGAGAGAAGAGAATGGTAGTTAGTGATGATGGTACCATGGGAAAACAAGTAATGGTTACCATTAATTACTCCAAGCATTACCATCTATTATATTACATTTGTTTGTTTCACCCTATGTAATTAAGAATAAATTAAGTCCCACATGTAGTGATATGTATGTATGTATATATATATATATATATATATATATATATATATATATATATATATATATATATATATATATATATATATATATATATATATATATATATATATATATAGAGAGAGAGAGAGAGAGAGAGAGAGAGAGAGAGAGAGAGAGAGAGGGCGGGAGTACTTTACACTATGTTTCGGCCTCACACTAATACCATCTTCAGAGAACCACCTGGAGTCTACCTGGAGGTTATTCCGGGGATCAACGCCCCCGCAGCCCGGTCCACGACCAGGCCTCCCGGTGGAACAGGGCCTGATCAACCAGGCTGTTACTGCTGGCCGCACGCAGTCAGGGGTTTATTGGTAATTCCCCTTATTCTCAGTGGGAGGCTGCTGAACAGTTCAGTTTTTTGGGAATCCAGATGGTTTGTAATCCTGCTTCTTACCACTCTTTCAAAGATTTTTATGATGTGGGACGTCAGAGCTATTGGTCTATAGTTCATAGCTAATGCTTTGCTGCCACCTTTATGGAGTGGGAGTATATCCGTTGTTTGACGTGACTGTGGAATTTCACCCATATCTAAGCTCCTTCTCCATAGTGTACTTAGGGCCCGTGAGAGGGGTTTCTTGCAGTTCTTAATGAACACAGAGTTCCACGAGTCTGGGCCTGGGGCTGAGTGTATGGGCATGTTGTCAAACCAGAAAGAGTATGATGGAAGAAATGTATATGCTGAGGTATGTAGGGATACCAGTGAGTGTTGTAAGTGGATCTCAAGACTCTGCGAAGGTGTATTTGAGATTTAATACTGTTATCCTGATTTAAGTAATATGGAGATGTATACATTGACAGGTATCCTGCCATATGGCGAGGTATACATTGACAGGTATCCTGCCATATGGAGAGGTATACATTGACAGGTATCCTGCCATATGGAGAGGTATACATTGACAGGTATCCTGCCATATGGAGAGGTATACATTGACAGGTATCCTGCCATATGGCGAGGTATACATTGACAGGTATCCTGCCATATGGAGAGGTATACATTGACAGGTATCCTGCCATATGGAGAGGTATACATTGACAGGTATCCTCCCATATGGAAAGGTATACATTGACAGGTATCCTGCCATATGGAGAGGTATATATTGACAGGTATCCTGCCATATGGAGAGGTGTACATTGACAGGTATCCTGCCATATGGAGAGGTATACATTGACAAGTATCCTGCCATATGGAGAGGTATACATTGACAGGTATCCTGCCATATGGAGAGGTATACATTGACAGGTATCCTGCCATGTAGAGGTATACATTGACAGGTATCCTGGCATATAGAGAGGTATACATTGACAGGTATTCTTCCATATGGAGAGGTATACATTGACAAGTATCCTGCCATATAGAGAGGTATACATTGACAGGTATCCTGCCATATAGAGAGGTATACATTGACAGATATCCTGCCATATAGAGAGGTATACATTGACAGATATCCTGCCATATAGAGAGGTATACATTGACATATATCCTGCCATATAGAGAGGTATACATTGACAGGTATCGTGCCATATGGAGAGGTATACATTGACAGGTATCCTGCCATATGGAGGGGTATACATTGACAGGTATCCTGCCATATAGAGAGGTATACATGGTAATTTACACTGGGCTACATTTGGTTAAGCTTGTAAAACAGGACTCGGTAACTATTTACATAAAGTTAGGTTGGGTCCTCAGTCACACTCATTATCAAGGCAAAGAATAAATATATAGGAGATAGAGATAATTACAGTTATTAAAGGGGTGGACCGGCAAGCCAGTGGAAGGCCTCGGTCAGATGACCGAAAGTCCCAGCTGCGGGTCATGAGACCCGTCTCAGGAAACACTTTTCCTGCTTCATGACAAACCTGACCTAACGTAATGAATATACAGGAAGAAAATAGCACAGTACTGTGAGTGGAACAGTACGCAGTATTGTGTGTTACTTGTCAATAGTACGTTATAAGTTTGTTTCTGTTATATGCAGGTTATATGTGTAATAAATATATTTCTGTATATACACCGGAGGATGTATAAGTAGTGAGAGATTGTTGCAATCCTTTGTATTAAGGGATTTAAATATTCTCGACAGCAGGAGTACAGGTCACTTGCAACCTTCTGAAGCAGGTATATTCAATAGGCTTCAAAACCCATTTGTATAATAAAAACTACTTACCACAGAATTGCCATGCAGATGGTTTGACCTTAATTATGTTAAGAATTGAGGCACAATGACTTAAAAAACTCAGTTTTGTTGCTTTACCAGGAGAGTTAAGTGGAGGTGTGCGCCTGTGAGTGATCGTGTTAAGTTACCCCTCTAACAATCACCTCAGTCTCTGTACTCATCAAACGTACAAAAAAAGGGAATCCCCATTTAATTACCAGTTCGCAAACATTGGGCAGCTTAATCGTTATCTGTCAATTAACTGTAGTTCTGAGTGAATGGCGCCCCGCACGTGGTGGCGTAAGGCCCATTGATTTCGCATCGGGTTACCGCCCCCTGATTCTTTCAGTTCCTCCCCTGCCTTCTCCTCCACACTTGACACAGAAAATTATTGCATATACCATATTTAATATCATATTCGGATATTTCGTTTCCTCTGCGTGTAATTAAAATCAGAAATAATAAGAAAATATAGTAGCATAGCTTCTAAGAACCCATCACAAGTTCTTTTGTTCATCTCCCCCACCCACGTCTCTCTCTCCCCAGTGGGTTGTGGCGCTCAGGTGGTGTTGTCCCACGGTCGTCATGGTGGTACTAACATAATGCCACCTCATAATCTGTGCCTAATTGACACTCCCCCGACGTCCTCTCCCCTGCCTCTGTAATTATCTCGTGGCCTGTGATCACTGCGTGAGAGATATAAGACCACGGTCTTCCTGCATCAAATCTTGCAGTGACTAACATACATACATACATACATATATATATATGTATATGTATATATATATATATATATATATATATATATATATATATATATATATATATATATATATATATATATATATATATATATATATATATATATATAAAGTTTACTTTAATCCTTATTTTAGGTCTTAATGATCATCGTGTAGTCGACAGGTTTTAAACTCCGTTAACCAGCCAACCAAAACAGTAGTAGTTATTGATTTTATTGTTATTATCATTGTAATTAGGGAGTCTGTGATCGCAGTTATAGGACATTACAATGTAATTATTGAGTTGATGTTTCTCTGACAGCGAGGAGGTGGACGGGGCGAAACGTGCAGTGACGATGGTTATAGTGAGGATGGTGGGAGTCCTTGGACCAGACTTAACTCACACCTCTACCCTGTGGTGAGTCTCTCTCTCTCTCTCTCTCTCTCTCTCTCTCTCTCTCTCTCTCTCTCTCTCTCTCTCAATTTCTCCTTCTCTAGTACTGCTTCTCATCATTAAATTGCCATTAAATCTAGATTTATTACCAGATAAATATAATCAATAATGCATAAGAAATAATTATAATAATACAATATATAATAATAATAGATAATGATATTATAATTTATTTATATTACAACTATAATAATAATATACAATAATAAAATTGTAGTTATTATTACTATTATAATTATCTACATTGCAGACCTCTCGTGACCTGACCTCCGTCAGTACGTCTATGGTCAGGGCGTCTATCACAGAGTCCTATGCTGCCGCAGCTGCCGCAGCCGCAGGAGTCCTGCCGTCTACTGCAGCAGCCGCAGCCGCAGCTGCGGCCGCCTACCTTCACCCGCACCCATACCTGCACAAGCCGGAAGCACACTTTCTCTTCCCCGGAGCAGGTGAGAGAGAAAGCAAGAAAGTCAGAGACTGAGGGAGAGGCTTCCACTAAAACCTTTCTTTATCTCATGGGGGTTTGTTTTCCAGGTCTGGGATTTGGAAGCCTCTTTGGGGGAAGCGAGGGTGCCCTGAAGGCTTGCAGAAGACGAAAGGCCCGCACCGTCTTCAGTGACCATCAGCTGGGGGGGCTGGAGAAGAGGTTCGCGGCCCAGAGATATCTCTCAACCCCGGAGAGAGTCGAACTGGCCACCTCTCTCAACCTCTCCGAGACGCAGGTGAGGCTGGGGGGATTGCGTGATTTCCAGTGTTATTCTAGCAGGTACTCTCCAATGTGGTTCTAGCGGGTACTTTCCAGTATGGTTCCAGCTGGTATTTCCCAACGTTGTTCCAGCAGCTGCTTTCCTTGCGTTTCCAGGTGAAGACTTGGTTCCAAAACCGGCGAATGAAACACAAGAAACAATTACGTAAACACACGGACGACAAGGCAGCAGGCAGCAGTAGCAGCAGCAGTAGCAGTAGCAGCAGCAGCAGCACGGAAGGGGAATCACAGCAACAGCAACAGCAGCCAACGATACAACAACAGCAGCAGCTGGTGAGCTCCCAGCTTCTTCCAGGCTCACCTCTTGAAGGTAAGTACTGGAATGGTATACAATAACAACAGGTTGATAAGTTACATATATGCAGCAGTCAAGGATCTCTATTCCGAAACGTATCGCCTGCACAGCAGGCTTCGTCAGTCGAATGCGGAGGAGGCAGCAGCAGAAGCAGTAGTACAGATTTACAGACGATGTCATCAGTCCATTACCCCGCATAAGACGTAGTTTCGAGGTCATCAGTCCCTCAGCTATCATAGCCTGGAACATTGTTCCAGACAATGGAACAATGTTCCAGACTATGGAACATTATTCCGGACTATGGAACATTGTTCCAAACTATGAAACATTGTTCTAGACTATGAAACATTGTTCCAGACTATGGAACAGAGCTCTTCTCCAGGCTGAGGGACTGACCACCTCGGAACTACGTCTTTGCATCTCCACTACTTCCGACTGAAGATGCCTACTGAGTAGGCGCAACGTTTCGGAATAAAGATACCAAACTGCGTGCAAGACAGAGCACAATCATTCCTGGAGAGGAGCTAAACCCGTAAGGGCCATGCAGGCGCATTGTGGGAGATGGGGGGAGGGGGAAAGGTTAGTTCCAATTCCACGGATCGAGAGCTTTTGCCTTTTTCTCTCTTACATTTTTGTGATTTGCCCTTAAGGAAAATCTTCATTAATTTTATATTCTCTAAATGGTTTCTCGTTAATCTTACTCATTTCTGCAACATTGCAAGCTCCTGATGATGTGTTGGTCGCAACACGAAAGGCCTAGAGCTATTATTCAACTCCCTCTGTGGCTGTTATGCTTCTTGTATCGCTTGCTCGCGATTCTTGTGTAATATATACATGTATGTATATATATATATATATATATATATATATATATATATATATATATATATATATATTATATATATATATATATTATATATGTATATATATTGTTGACCTCTTACCAGGTTTATGTGTCACTGTATAAACTTAGAGGTGTATATATCAGTGTATATTTACTGAGAAATGTGTATATAGAGGATTATACATCCTATGGTGTATATGTTAAGATAAATTCCTCCTTGTACTGATACTGTTTATGTTAGTCAGCAGCGTCATGTTGCAGTACGATAACTCTAACACAAGCTTCACCTCTGCCCTCTAGCGGTGTCGCCGTGTACTACCACTGCCAGAGACAGCGACCTCTCCCACTCTGACTTCGAAGACGAAATTGACATTGTGGGCGTGCCTGCCGAGCTCCGCCACGCCCACCCATCACACACACACCCTCAGGCCGCCCACTAAACCCTCACGAGGATTCCCTGCTCACGCCCACGCTATCAAGCCTTTCAAAGCCCATGAATCCTACGTCTGGCATCTCTCAAGCCCACACATCGTACCCCTAGCACCTTCCACATCTTTGTGTTTTACGCCCATGGCTGCCCATCTCCATGCCATTATTCTTTAGCAAGAGCTTTTTCCTTCACGATTCATATCTGGCAGCATCATTCTTTACCCCCCACCCCCGCACTTGGTACGGCTGGCACCGCTCACATCCACACATCTTATTCCTGGCACCTCCTAACCTTATGTACTGCAAATAAGCCATACGCCTGGCACCACCTGATCCTACACCTTACACACAAGTCATACGCCTGGCACCACCTGGTCCTACATCATGTACACAAGTCATACGCCTGGCACCGCCTGATCCTACACGTTGTACACAAGTCATACTCCTGGCACCACCTGATCCTACACGTTGTACACAAGTCATATGCCTGGCACCACCTAATGCTACATCATGTACACAAGTCATACGCCTGGCACCACCTGACCCTACACGTTGTACGCAAGTCATACACCTGGCACCACCTGATCCTACACGTTGTACACAAGTCATATGCCTGGCACCACCTAATGCTACATCATGTACACAAGTCATACGCCTGGCACCACCTGACCCTACACGTTGTACGCAAGTCATACACCTGGCACCACCTGATCCTACACGTTGTACACAAGTCATATGCCTGGCACCACCTAATGCTACATCATGTACACAAGTCATACGCCTGGCACCAACTGATCCTACACGTTGTACACAAGTCATACGCCTGGCACCACCTGATCCTACACGCTGTACACAAGTCATACACCTGGCACCACCTGATCCTACACGTTGTACACAAGTCATACGCCTGGCACCACCTGATCCTACACGTTGCACACAAGTCATACACCTGGCACCACCTGATCCTACACGTTGCACACAAGTCATACACCTGGCACCACCTGATCCTACACGTTGCACACAAGTCATACACCTGGCACCTCCTCGCTGTAAGTGTTGTAAATAGCAATATTCTCATTTACATTTAACCAGAAAATTCTCATTCAGTGTTATAAAAAAAATTAATTTTACCTTGTAAATCATGTTAAGATTCCATTTCGTAAAAAAAAAATGTTCATCTATCTACCAGGCGGATCTACGTTCAGTGTGTGTGTGTGTGTGTGTGTGTGTGTGTGTGTGTGTGTGTGTGCGTGTGTGTGTGTGTGTGTGTGTGTGTGTGTGTGTGTGTGTGTGTGTGTGTGTGTGTGTGTGTGTATCATCATCATCATAACAGTAATAATAATTTTGCTGCAGACTCCTCTTAGGGTATTCAATCCTCTCCTTGTCTATCAGTCCTCTAAATTCACCTGAAAAGTCTTGGATTTACCTCCCTTAACCTTTTCTCTCTTATCCATAGAGTTATTTTAAAGTATTGGATCTTGTCTGGCCTCAACGTATCGAACCCTCTTGTTAGAGGGTTTGATCCTCCTTTAATCAAATTTAAAGTGTTGGATTTTTCTCTAGTCATATATAAGGTGTTGGATTCTCCTCTAGTCAAATTAAAAGTGTTGGAATCTACTCTAGTCAAATTTAAAGTGTTGGATTCTACTCTAGTCAAATTTAAAGTGTTGGATTCTCCTTCTAGTCAAATATAAGGTGTTGGATTCTCCTGTAGTCAAATATAAAGCATTGGATCGTCCTTTAAACCCATTTCAAGACGTCTACTACTCATCCTGTTTTTCTAGACAATCCTCACAAACAGCCTAACTGAACAAATAAGTCTCTGCCTCACCACAGTATTTGATTACTAACACTCAACCATTAAATTCTCTTGAGCTTAGAATGATGGTATCTACACACCCACGTTCAGAACTTGACCTTAGAATGATGGTATCTACACACCCACGTTCAGAACTTGACCTTAGAATGATGGTATCTACACACACACACGTTCAGAACTTGACTTTAGAATGATGGTATCTACACACACACGTTCAGAACTTGACTTTAGAATGATGGTATCTACACACACACACGTTCAGAACTTGACTTTAGAATGATGGTATCTACACACACACACGTTCAGAACTTGACCTTAGAATGATGGTATCTACACACCCACGTTCAGAACTTGACTTTAGAATGATGGTATCTACACACACGTTCAGAACTTGATGATAATATATTTAGAATTATTTTCTAGTGTCAAATAAATAATTGATTATTATTACCATTTATATATTTTTCATTGGGGAAATTTAGGTCTCTGACCTGTTTTATTATTATATATTATTATTATTATTATTATTATTATTATTATTATTATCCTTAATATATTAATTTTTATTATTATTATTATTATTATTATTATTATTATTATTATTATTATTATTATTATCCTTAATATATTAATTTTTATTATTATTATTATTATTATTATTATTATTATTATTATTATCCTTAATATATTAATTTTTATTATTATTATTATTATTATTATTATTATTATTATTATTATTATTATTATTATTATTATCCTTAATATATTAATTTTTATTATTATTATTATTATTATTTATTATTATTATTATTATTATTATCCTTAATATATTAATTTTTATTATTATTATTATTATTATTATTATTATTATTATTATTATTATTATTATTATTATTATTATTATTATGTTAATTATTATTATTATCCTTAATATATTAATTTATATTATTATTATTATTATTATTATTATTATTATTATTATTATTTTTGTTATTATTATAAATAATTATTTTCAAGGAATTATACAGCTGAAGGCCTGGTCACAGACCGGGCCGCGGGGGCGTTGACCCCCGGAACTCTCTCCAGGTAAACTCCAGGTATAACCATCACTATAGCAAGTTATTAAGACCTTTCTAAATTTCTTCAAAGTCTTTAACTTAGAAATCTGTATAAGTTTCTAACTTTGATCTCTTAATCTGTCCACTGATCGATGTGGAATTTTTTTTTTTTTTTTCAAAAATAATTTAGAATAGTTTGCATTTTCATGGAAAGCAAAAAATATATATTTTTTTTTCGATGTAAATAATGTATATATATCTATGTTATCTTTTCGGATATTAATAAAGTACGGATAATTTGCTTTTGTTTCTTGTTTCACCTCCGTTCTGAGTCACGTGATGAGGCCCTCTTCAGCAGATGTTGGAGGTTTGAAATGAGAAGGGCTCTTGATCCAAGATTAAACCTCATTGGTTCCAATTCCTCCCTTACGGTTTTAACGCTTATCCATTTTTTTCGGAAAACTGAGAAAGGTCAAAGATTTGCAGGCAGACTAGTCCCAAAGCCTAGGAAGCACATTGTGAGAAGAGACAAGCAACTGAATCTGACGACTCTAGAGGTGGGCAAGGGGAGACATGATTGCGGCGTAGAAAATACTCCAAGGAATTACCCAAACCATACCACGGGAGGAGATTGAACTCATGGCAAGTGGGTCGTAAAACTTTAGACCATCGCCTAAGCCACTGGGACAGCTGGCTACAGTAAGATTCATCCAACTAGGAATATTGATACACTATAGCGAGGGTAGCACAGGCCCCACTGTGACCACAAATGCGTAGTGACCACTGTGACCACAAATGCGTAGTGACCACTGTGACCACAAATACGTAGTGACCACTGTGACCACAAATACGTAGTGACCAGTGACCACAAATGCGTAGTGACCACTGTGACCACAAATACGTAGTGACCACTGTGACCACAAATGCGTAGTGACCACTGTGACCACAAATGCGTAGTGACCACTGTGACCACAAATGCGTAGTGACCACTGTGACCACAAATGCGTAGTGACCACTGTGACCACAAATACGTAGTGACCACTGTGACCACAAATGCGTAGTGACCACTGTGACCACAATTGCGTAGTGACCACTGTGACCACAAATGCGTAGTGACCACTGTGACCACAATGCGTAGTGACCACTGTGACCACAAATGCGTAGTGACCAGTGACCACAAATGCGTAGTGACCACTGTGACCACAAATACGTAGTGACCACTGTGACCACAAATGCGTAGTGACCACTGTGACCACAAATGCGTAGTGACCACTGTGACCACAAATGGGTAGTGACCACTGTGACCACAAATGCTATGACACTGTGACAATGCGAGTGACCACTGTGACCACAAATGCGTAGTGACCACTGTGACCACAAATGCGTAGTGACCACTGTGACCACAAATACGTAGTGACCACTGTGACCACAAATACGTAGTGACCACTGTGACCACAAATACGTAGTGACCACAAATGCGTAGTGACCACAAATGCGTAGTGACCACTGTGACCACAAATACGTAGTGACCACTGTGACCACAAATGCGTAGTGACCACTGTGACCACAAATGCGTAGTGACCACTGTGACCACAAATGCGTAGTGACCACTGTGACCACTGCGTAGTGACCACTGTGACCACAAATACGTAGTGGCCACTGTGACCACAAATGCGTAGTGACCACTGTGACCACAAATGCGTAGTGACCACTGTGACCACAAATACGTAGTGACCACTGTGACCACAAATGCGTAGTGACCACTGTGACCACAAATGCGTAGTGACCACTGTGACCACAAATGCGTAGTGACCACTGTGACCACAAATGTAGTGACCACTGTGACCACAAATCGTAGTGACCACTGTGACCACAAATGCGTAGTGACCACTGTGACCACAAATGCGTAGTGACCATGTGACCACAATACGTAGTGACCATTGTGACCACAAATACGTAGTGACCACTGTGACCACAAATGCGTAGTGACCACTGTGACCACAAATGCGTAGTGGACACTGTGACCATCTGCGTTAGTGACACATGTGACACAATAGTAGATGACCACTGTGACACAAAGGTAAGTAGTACACTGTAGGACCATCGTAGTGACCATGTGACCACAATACGGGTTACACTGTGACCACAAATGGCGTTTGACCATCGTGACACAATGCGTAGTGACTCCTATGTACCACAAATACTGCACCACTTTACACAAATGGTAGTGACACTGTACCTACATTTGCTTAGTACCACTGTGACACAATGGTAGTGACCACTGTGACCACAATGCGATGACCTTGTGACAACAAATACGTAGTGACATGTGACCACAAATGCGTACGTGATCCACTGTGCACGACAAATGCGAGTGACACGGACACAAATACTATGACCAGCTGTGACCACAAATGGAGTGACCACTGTGCACAAATACGTAGTGACCATTGTACCACAAATGCGTAGTGACACTGTGACAACAAATACGTAGTGACACTGTGACAAAGGCGTAGTGCACCACTGTGACCACAAAGCGTAGTGACCACTCGTGTCCACAAATGCGTAGGACACTGTGACCACATGCGTATGTGACCCTGTGACCACAATTGGTGTGATCCACTGTGACCACAATGGTAGTGACCACTGTGACCAATGCTAGTCTAAATTGTTGTTACACTGTGACACGAAATACATAGTTGACATGTGACCAATATGTGCGTTGATGCCATGTGTACATAAATGGTAGTGTACACTGTGTCCAAATATATAACTTGACAATAAATAATAGGACCACTGTACCACAAATACAGTGACCACTGTGACCTAAGCGTATGGGGCTGTAACAAGTAGCTCCTCTCATAGTATTATAAATATACCTATTAGATGAATCTTATTGGAAGTAAGTAGTACTCGTTGTCTGGAAAAGGAAAGTGTTTCCTGACGGGGCTAGATGATGACTCCCAGTGGAGTTTGGTATTGACGAGGACTCGTGGCATACCCATGCACCTTAAAATCAGTTATATTATAACTAGATTTTGATACGATGGAATGGTTCGAACTGAGGCACAGAGAGACACATTTGTTGTCAAGAATAATGTAGTATGGTGAACGTCACCATGCACGGCTCATGTCAGGCACGACAGATCTGTCGGGAACGACAAGCAAGATATGACGGGTGTCCAAAAGGATGGACCAATTTCAAAGCAGTATGCTCGTTAAGGTTGAAATTACGAAAAAAATATTTGATGGTATGGTGAGCGTCAAAGCTGCACTCCAGACCACGTAGTGCCCAGTGTCCACAGCGTCAAGGGGGTATGTGTGTGTTCGTCTGTTCCTATATTGTTCTCAAGTATCTGAGCCCTGTCTCGAGCTAAGTTATTGTTGTTTAAGTTAGGACACGTAAGTAATAAGGTTATATGCAAGTTGTGAGTTTTTGCATATGCTATTTGTATTATATGAGTTTTGTTGTTCAGAGTATATCAACTTAAATAATAAGGACTGTCAGATAGCAGGTAAATGTCTGTAAGTGAGAGTTGTAACAGGGGCTCCCAGGGGGTCTACACTCATTGATGTTCTTTATATATGTTAATAATCTGCAGGAGGGAACTATGTATTTCACTGTGTGCTGATGATGTAGATGTAATGTGAGGAAGTGGATAGATGGAAAGAGATTGATAGATAGAGAGAGAGGGAGATGGAGAGGGCTACAGGAAGACTTGGGCGACCTGCAAGAATGGCCATAATAATTGCTAGCTACTGGAATTCGACCCAAGCAAGCGCAGGGTCATGCATATTGTGGGATGAGGAGAGAAGACTGGAGGTGGAGTACAAATTATGACGCGAGAAACTACAAGTGTCACGCTAGGTCAAGGACCTCGGACGTGAACATCACACCCAACATATCCCCAGAGATACACATAATGTGCGGGTTATTTGTGTATCGTTCCAGTCACGGTATTGTGCCTTTTTTTGTTATTGATGCACACGTCAAGTTAGTCACGGAGTACACAGCACCAGCATGGAGCCCTTACCAAATCAAACATACGATAAGTGGAGAATATCCAGGGATTTACAACAAGCCTAGTCCCAGAGCTGAAGGAACTGACTTATGAGACGTTCTGGTAGCCAGGGTAACTCTCTGGCTTGTTTGATTAATATATATATTCTTGTGCAGTTTTTCTTAACCATGTCATCTGCAAATTTATTTTTATAAATGACGTTTTTAAAGAATAGTCATTAATGAGAAGAGAGCAATAATAGATCCGAAATAATTAATGAGGATATAAGGCAATAATAGATCCGAAATAATTAATGAGGATATAAGGGCAATAAGATATAATCAATAATTATTGAGGATATATATAAGGGCATAACAGAGCCTCAGTAATTAATGAAGATATAAGGGTAATAATATGATTCTGTAATTTAAGACTCACAAGGCTTGATTGACCTTATACTCCCTGCTCAACAATACTTTATTAACCTGCATTTTGAGTTTTTTCCCGGCGCTTTTCTCAAAAACAACTTATTTAGCCATAATCTCGAAATAATTTAGTTTTACCAGAGTGTATTCACTTTTTTTTGGGGGGGGGGGTGGAGAATTGCAATTTTTAATGCAAGAGTGATGTATTTTGTGCGTTATCTCGATGTTGTACAAAATGCGGATACTCTTAACGCACTCTGAAACAGTTTTGAGGTATTTACGAAAAAGTATTGCCAGGTAAAAACACTTTGTCTTGGGACCAAACTCAGCGAAACTTGCACGACAATATACTGGAGTCTCCCTTCATACCCGGGGGAAGAAAACTAGATCTCCTAGGATGTTTATAATTATAATAATAATAATAATAATAATAATAATAATAATAATAATAATAATAATAATAATAATATAATAATAATAATAATAATAATAATAATAATAATAATAATATATTTTATTTCTACAAGTACATGTACAAGGTATACAGACCTAACTGACAACAGTAACATACTACTATATATACATCGACACCATGCCTAACCCTTCTAGGGTAGGGTAGGTGCCTGAGCCCGAGCCTTTAGCTCATAAGACTGTCATTCCCATTATCCCCCTTGTGGTGGGGATGGCAGACCAGAGAGGCCTAGCTTGTGGCTAGGCCTGGGGACAGTTGGTCCCAAAGATGAGGAGGTACTTGTGCCTCCTCCCATGGAGACTAGGTCCAGACTCCCTAAGAGGAGCCAGCAGTCTCAGACACTCCCTAAAGAGGGAGCCAAGGCCGGGCCACCACTTGGAAAAGGCCCGGGCCGGGAGAATACCGGCGAATCTTTAATAATAATATATAATAATAATATAATAATATATATATATATATTATATATATATATATATATATATATATATATATATATATTATATATATATATATATATATATATATATATATATACTGAGACAACACTCTCGGAGTATATATCTTTGATGGGAAGACAAAACAAAATATAACATATATGCTATTCCGATATTGGTCTCAAGATCGGCACTTGGAGGATATTAAAGGTAATAAGGTCGGTGTTGGTTCAGCAACAGCGTAGGTTTACCAGACTTATTATAAACATGGTATTCACCAGTGTGGCACCCCGCCAGGCCCGCCCCGCTGCCACACACTCCCACTACACACATCCACACTACTTGACACTACGCTATTTCATTATATAGCGAACATCTTTGTGTTGTGTCCAGTTTAGTAATATCGGTGCAGTTTCTGACACTTGGTTTTTGATATCTATTTTCGTCACTTTCAGGTTAATAAAATTGTAAATGCTGGCAACGGCATCCTTGCTCGCACATGATTGGTCGGTGCCGGGCAACGAGGCCACGCCCCCCTCCAGCATCCCCCAAAGGAGTAAGGGCGTAACCACCACGCCGCGCCGCGCTAAACCAGCCCTTCAGCATCGGGGGAAATATGCTTAATTTCACATCTAATTGAGCTCGTTTACCATTTCATCCCGTGTAACTAATGAGAGGAGGAAGCCTCAGCATCTCTGGAGGAGGAGGCTGCTGTAACAACGCCGGTATTAACGAGACGACCCACACTAAACACGACCCCCTACACACGCCCTTGTTGCGCTTGAACGCCTAGTCGTAGAGAGTCGTTCATTTTGTCGTATGTAATTAGGAGTTGGCGGTGTTAAAGCCATATCGACGGAGTTAATTAGGAACAGGTGGAAGTAGGAGAGGGGAGGGGGGATAAAGAGGGAGGAGGGATTGTGTTGGAGGAGGAGGGAGATAGTATCTTCTTACCCCTACTGGTTTAGCGATTCCCCTGAATGTAATAATAATAATAACAATAATAATAAGAATTCAGAATTTAAAGAGAAAACTTTTCGGTCCGTCTTGGACCATTATCAGATGTTTCGGTCCGTCTTGGACCATTATCAGATGTTTCGGTCCGTCTTGGACCATTATCAGATGTTTCGGTCCGTCTTGGACCATTATCAGATGTTCGTCGTTGGACCTTAAGATTCGGTCGTTCTTGACATTACAGGTTCGAAACCTTGCTTGACCATACGATGTTTCGGTCGCTTGGCATTATCAGATGTCGGTCCGTTTGGCATTATCAGATGTTTCGGTCCGATTGGACCATTAGTGTGTCGTCCGTTTGGACCAGATCAGGTGTTTCGGCCGCGACATTTCAGATGTTTCGGTTTCCCTCTGGACCGTTATCAGTCGCCCTGCCATATCCGGTTTCGGTCGTCTTGGACCATGACAGATGATTTCGGCCCTCTTCGGACACCTGTCGTCCCTGGACCATATCAGCATGTTTCGGTCCGTCTTGGGACCATTATCAGATGTTTCGGTCGTCTTGACCTATCAGATGTTCGGTCCGTTTGGACCATGATCAAGATGTTCGGTATCTTTAACCATATCATATTTGGACTCTACAGTAGGTTTCTGTAGCAGGTTACAGAAACCTTGCTAGGGAAAAACGTTTCACTCTGCGTAGAGTGAGCGAAATGTGGCCCGTTAGTGTGTTCAGTAATTTCGGAAAGAATTAGTTGGCTGTGTTGATCAGGAGTGTGTTGGCCGACAGTTTCACAGTCATGGTTCAGTTGGTAGCGTTCTCAGTTCGCACATTGAAGGACCGGGGTTCGATTCTTGGACGAGGAGGGTGGGACGTTGGGCGTGTTTCCTTACACCTGCTGTCCCTGTTCACCCAGCAGTGAATAGGTACCTGGATGAACATTGAAATGGTATAAAATACCGACAGATTGTTAGGTAAGACACATATGCAACAGTTAGGTATCTTTATTTCGAAACGTTTCGCCTACACAGTAGGCTTCTTCAGTCGAGTACAGAAAAGTTGATAGAAGCAGAAGATACTTGAAGACGATGTAATCAGTCCATCACCCTTAAAGTTTTGAGGTGGTCAGTCCCTCAGACTGAAGAAGCCTACTGTGTAGGCGAAACGTTTCGAAATAAAGATACCTAACTGTTGCATATGTGTCTTACCTAACAAGGTACCTGGATGTTGGTGTGAGTGGCTTCCTGGGGAGGAGGGAGATTAAAGGAACCCCCAGTGGAAATAAGCCAGGCTGATGACAGTGGCTTTATTGGGTTACTCTGGTTTACTAACCCACCGGGGTGAGTGCTTGTCAGCGCCATCTGTGATCCAGAGGTCGTAGCTCCAAGTATCCGCCTGGGAATGAGGGACTTATCCCCCCCCCCCCTCAAACACTACTTCTTCAGGGTGTGATTGACTGATAACATCATCTACCTGACCGCTGTTTCTACTGTCAGCAATTTTTATTCACCTCTATAGGCGAAACGTTTCAGAAATAAGTGTCGCGCATGTCTCATGCTTATGACTTGTCTGTTTGTTCTTCCTTTGATTTCTTTGTTTACTTCTGGAGGGCGAGGAGAGTCTGAGTGTCATGTAGTCAGCGGGAGGAGAAACCTCAGCAAATTCCACGTATCCTGGAGGAGAAGATGAAGAATCAGACACATGTGCAACATCTGGGTATCTTTATTGTAGACGTTTCGCCATCCAGTGGCTTCATCAATGCAATTTCAAGGACATAATTGGAAGACAGTAGAACTATATACAAAAGATGAGTTAATCAGTCCCTCAGCCTTGGTTGGCTGAGGGACTGATTTCGCTCTCCAGGAGCTTTATCAAGCTCCTGGAGAGCGAAACGTTGCCACAATAAAATATCACATTAGTTGCACTTGTGTCCTTTCACCTAACACATTGTGGGTAATTCTACCAACATTAATACAATACTTGGTACAATTACCGGCACTGTCCTGGTAGAATCTTCTCATTAATTATTGAGGATCTATTATTGCCCTTATATCCTCATTAATTATTGAGGATCTATTATTGCCCTTATATCCTCATTAATTATTGAGAATATACTATTGCCCTTATATCCTCATTAATTATTGAGGATCTATTATTGCCCTTATATCCTCATTATATTGAGAATATACTATTGCCTTATATCATATATGAGAATATATATTGCCCTTATATCCTCATTAATTATTGAGAATATACTATTGCCCTTATATCCTCATTAATTATTGAGGATCTATTATTGCCCTTATATCCTCATTAATTATTGAGGATCTATTATTGCCCTTATATCCTCATTAATTATTGAGAATATACTATTGCCCTTATATCCTCATTAATTATTGAGGATCTATTATTGCCCTTATATCCTCATTAATTATTGAGGATATATTATTGCCCTTATATCCTCATTAATTATTGAGGATCAATTATTGCCCTTATATCCTCATTAATTATTGAGGATCTATTATTGCCCTTATATCCTCATTAATTATTGAGGATATATTATTGCCCTTATATCCTCATTATTGACTATTCTTTAAAACATCATATATAGGACACAGGTGCAAGTAATGAGACGCTCTCGCAACGTTTCGCTCTCCAGGACCATTGTCAAGCCTCAGTTAAATGTCGCATTAGTTGTACTTGTGTCCTTGTACCTAAAATATGTGAAGGCTCTGTGTGCTGACACTGTGAAGGCTCTGTGTGCTGACACTGTGAAGGTTCTGTGTGCTGACACTGTGAAGGTTCTGTGTGCTGACACTGTGAAGGTTCTGTGTGCTGACACTGTGAAGGTTCTGTGTGCTGACACTGTGAAGGCTCTGTGTGCTGACACTGTGAAGGTTCTGTGTGCTGACACTGTGAAGGTTCTGTGTGCTGACACTGTGAAGGTTCTGTGTGCTGACACTGTGAAGGCTCTGTGTGCTGACACTGTGAAGGTTCTGTGTGCTGACACTGTGAAGGTTCTGTGTGCTGACACTGTGAAGGTTCTGTGTGCTGACACTGTGAAGGTTCTGTGTGCTGACACTGTGAAGGTTCTGTGTGCTGACACTGTGAAGGTTCTGTGTGCTGACACTGTGAAGGGCTCTGTGTGCTGACACTGTGAAGGTTCTGTGTGCTGACACTGTGAAGGTTCTGTGTGCTGACACTGTGAAGGCTCTGTGTGCTGACACTGTGAAGGTTCTGTGTGCTGACACTGTGAAGGTTCTGTGTGCTGACACTGTGAAGCCTCTGTGTGCTGACACTGTGAAAGTTCTGTGTGCTGACACTGTGAAGGCTCTGTGTGCTGACACTGTGAAGGCTCTGTGTGCTGACACTGTGAAAGTTCTGTGTGCTGACACTGTGAAGGCTCTGTGTGCTGACACTGTGAAGGCTCTGTGTGCTGACACTATGAAGGCTCTGTGTGCTGACACTGAAAGTTCTGTGTGCTGACACTGTGAAGGCTCTGTGTGCTGACACTGTGAAGGCTCTTTGTGCTGACACTGTGAAAGTTCTGTGTGCTGACACTGTGAAGGCTCTGTGTGCTGACACTGTGAAAGTTCTGTGTGCTGACACTGTGAAGGCTCTGTGTGCTGACACTGTGAAAGTTCTGTGTGCTGATACTGTGAAGGTTCTGTGTACTGACACTGTGAAGGCTCTGTGTGCTGACACAAGGTTCTCTGCTGACACCGTGAAGGTTCTGTGTGCTGGCACTGAAGGGTCTGTGTGCTGGCACTGTGAAGGCTCTGTGTGCTGACACTGTGAAGGCTCTGTGTGCTGACACTGAAGGTTCTGTGTGCTGACACTGTGAAGGTTCTGTGTGCTGACAATGTGAAGGTTCTGTGTGCTGACAGTGTGAAGGCTCTGTGTGCTGACACTGTGACGGTTCTGTGTGCTGACACTGTAAAGGCTCTGGGTGCTGACACTGTGAAGGTTCTGTGTGCTGATACTGTGAAGGTTCTGTGTGCTGACACTGTGAAGGCTCTGTGTGCTGATACAAGGTTCTGTGCTGACACCGTGAAGGTTCTGTGTGCTGGCACTGTGAAGGGTCTGTGTGCTGGCACTGTGAAGGCTCTGTGTGCTGACACTGTGAAGGCTCTGTGCTGACACTGTGAAGGTTCTGTGTGCTGACACTGTGAAGGTTCTGTGTGCTGACACTGTGAAGGTTCTGTGTGCTGACACTGTGAAGGCTTTGTGTGCTGACACTGTGACGGTTCTGTGTGCTGACACTGTAAAGGCTCTGCGTGCTGACTCTGTGAAGGCTCTGTGTGCTGACACTGTGAAGGTTCTGTGTGCTGACACTGTGAAGGCTCTGTGTGCTGACACTGAAGGCTCTGTGCTGACACTGAAGGTTCTGTGTGCTGACACTGTGAAGGCTCTGAGCTGACACTGTGAAGGTTCTGTGTGCTGACACCGTGAAAGCTCTATGTGCTGACACTGAAAGCTCAGTGTGCTGACACTGTGAAGGCTCTGTGTGCTGACACTGAAAGCTCAGTGTGCTGACACTGTGAAGGCTCTATGTGCTGACACTGTGAAAGCTCAGTGTGCTGACACTGTGAAGGCTCTGTGTGCTGACACTGTGAAAGCTCTGTGTGCTGACACTGTGAAAGCTCTGTGTGCTGACACTGTGAAAGCTCTGTGTGCTGACACTGTGAAGCTTTGTGTGCTGACACTGTGAAAGCTCTGTGTGCTGACACTGAAGGCTCTGTGTGCTGACACTGTGAAAGCTCTGTGTGCTGACACTGTGAAAGCTCTGTGTGCTGACACTGTGAAGGCTCTGTGTGCTGACACTGTGAAAGCTCTGTGTGCTGACACTGTGAAGGCTCTGTGTGCTGACACTGTGAAGGCTCTGTGTGCTGATACTGAAGGCTCTGTGTGCTGACACTGTGACAGCTCTGTGTGCTGACACTGTGAAAGCTCTGTGTGCTGACACTGTGAAAGCTCTGTGTGCTGACGCTGAAGGCTCTGTGTGCTGATATTGTGAAAGCTCTGTGTGCTGACACTGTGAAAGCTCTGTGTGCTGACACTGTGAAGGCTCTGTGTGCTGACACTGTGAAAGCTCTGTGTGCTGACACTGTGAAGGCTCTGTGTGCTGACACTGTGAAGGCTCTGTGTGCTGACACTGTGAAGGCTCTATGTGCTGACACTGTGAAAGCTCAGTGTGCTGACACTGTGAAGGCTCTGTGTGCTGACACTGTGAAAGCTCTGTGTGCTGACACTGTGAAAGCTCTGTGTGCTGACACTGTGAAAGCTCTGTGTGCTGACACTGTGAAGGCTCTGTGTGCTGACACTGTGAAAGCTCTGTGTGCTGACACTGTGAAGGCTCTGTGTGCTGACACTGTGAAGGCTCTGTGTGCTGATACTGAAGGCTCTGTGTGCTGACACTGTGAAAGTTCTGTGTGCTGACACTGTGAAAGCTCTGTGTGCTGACGCTGAAGGCTCTGTGTGCTGACACTGTGAAAGCTCTGTGTGCTGACACTGTGAAAGCTCTGTGTGCTGACACTGTGAAGGCTCTGTGTGCTGACACTGTGAAGGCTCTGTGTGCTGACACTGTGAAGGCTCTGTGTGCTGACACTGTGAAGGCTCCGTGTGCTGACACTGTGAAGGCTCTGTGTGCTGACACTGTGAAGGCTCTGTGTGCTGACACTGTGAAGGCTCTGTGTGCTGACACTGTGAAGGCTCTGTGTGCTGACACTGTGAAGGCTCTGTGTGCTGACACTGTGAAGGCTCTGTGTGCTGACACTGAAGGCTCTGTGTGCTGACACTGAAGGCTCTGTGTGCTGATACTTCTGGCCGGTGACGCCCAACCATTTGTAGTGTGTTGCGGAAATGTGAAAAAATGAATTTGGAATAGCCTTAATTGCATTGTAATTATGACATATGAGAGTGAATCATTCATGACAGTAGCTAGTTGCGTGATGAGTTAGACACATGTGCAGTAGTTAGGTATCTTAATGTGGCCAGTCCCTTGAGGGACTGAGCATATCAGAACTACGTCTTCGACGGTGATGGGCTGGTGACATCGTCTCTACGTCTCTGCTTCTGCTCAGTCGTCTGTACCCGACTGAAAAAGCCTACTGTTTGGCGAAACGTTTGGGAATAAAGTTACCTAACTGCTACACATGTGTCTTATTATCAACCTGTGGGTATTGTATAACATTATCATATTCAACAACAGAAGTGTCAGTATGTGGTCTAGTTTTGTTACTTTGTTACTCAACATGTGGTTGTTTACTCTCCGTCTACCTCCACTAGCTTCACTTTGTTACTCAACATGTGGTTGTTTACTCTCCGTCTACCTCCACTAGCTTCACTTTGTTACTCAACATGTGGTTGTTTACTCTCCGTCTACCTCCACTAGCTTCACTTTGTTACTCAACATGTGGTTGTTTACTCTCCGTCTACCTCCACTAGCTTCACTTTGTTACTCAACATGTGGTTGTTTACTCTCCGTCTACCTCCACTAGCTTCACTTTGTTACTCAACATGTGGTTGTCTACTCTCCGTCTACCTCCACTAGCTTCACTTTGTAAGTAAAGTGAAAGCTGTGTTTCCATGTTTTCTTGTGGCCTTCTTCAGTGCACATTGGTAACCTGTGTGGAGCTGCTCCCACTCCATCTCTGTCCAGTCCAACTTTGTCCACTCCAACTCTGTCCACTCCATCTTTGTCCACTCCAACTCGTACCACAACAGAACAGAAATCTTGAAAAGGAAAATGGGTATACAATACCGACACTTGTTGTAAGATGGTTATAACTATAACCATAATTGCTAAAGGGGTGGACCGGTAAGCCAATGGAAGGCCTCGGTCAGATGGCCAAAATCTTCAATGGCAGGTCATCATCTGACTAAGACCCGCGTTAGGAAACACTTGTCCTTTTATCTGACGAACCTAGCCTAACCTTGTAGATTCGCCGGTATAATCGCCCGGCTCGGGTCTTGCAAAAACAATACCGACAGGTTGGTGAGATATGCAACAGTTAGGTATCTTATCAGACCGAAATGTTGTCATGATGTTGCTCTCTCCTAAGTACAGTTTTTGGTGGATAGGTTCATGATCTAGTGAGTTTTTAAGTTACAGTTTAACGACTAAGAAGGTGAAAACGTGTAGCATAGAACCGCGTAGCGTATCCCGCTAGGCTGCTGTTGTGGCTCGCCACGTATCCCGCTAGGCTGCTGTTGTGGCTCGCCACGTATCCCGTTAGGCTGCTGTTGTGGCTCGCCACGTATCCCGCTAGGCTGCTGTTGTGGCTCGCCACGTATCCCGTTAGGCTGCTGTTGTGGCTCGCCACGTATCCCGTTAGGCTGCTGTTGTGGCTCTCCACGTATCCCGTTAGGCTGCTGTTGTGGCTCGCCACGTATCCCGTTAGTCTGCTGTTGTGGCTCTCCACGTATCCCGGTAGGCTGCTGTTGTGGCTCACCACGTATCCCGTTAGGCTGCTGTTGTGGCTCGCCACGTATCCCGCTAGGCTGCCGTTGTGGCTCGCCACGTATCTCGCTAGGCTGCTGTTGTGGCTCGCCACGTATCCCACTAGGCTGCCGTTGTGGCTCTCCACGTATCCCGTTAGGCTGCTGTTGTGGCTCGCCACGTATCCTGTTAGGCTGCTGTTGTGGCTCGCCACGTATCCCGCTAGGCTGCTGTTGTGGCTCGCCACGTATTCCGCTAGGCTGCCGTTGTGGCTCGCCACGTATCCCGCTAGGCTGCTGTTGTGGCTCGCCACGTATCCCGCTAGGCTGCTGTTGTGGCTCACCACGTATCCCGCTAGGCTGCCGTTGTGGCTCGCCACGTATCCCGCTAGGCTGCTGTTGTGGCTCGCCAAGTATCCCGCTAGGCTGCTGTTGTGGCTTGCCAAGTATCCCGCTAGGCTGCTGTTGTGGCTCGCCACGCATCCCGCTAGGCTGTTGTTGTGGCTCGCCACGTATCCCGCTAGGCTGTTGTTGTGGCTCGCCACGTATCCCGCTAGGCTGTTGTTGTGGCTCGCCACGTATCCCGCTAGGCTGTTGTTGTGGCTCGCCACGTATCCCGCTAGGCTGCCGTTGTGGCTCGCCAAGTATCCCGCTAGGCTGCTGTTGTGGCTCGCCAAGTATCCCGCTAGGCTGCTGTTGTGGCTCGCCAAGTATCCCGCTAGGCTGCCGTTGTGGCTCGCCAAGTATCCCGCTAGGCTGCTGTTGTGGCTCGCCAAGTATCCCGCTAGGCTGCCGTTGTGGCTCGCCAAGTATCCCGCTAGGCTGCTGTTGTGGCTCGCCAAGTATCCCGCTAGGCTGCTGTTGTGGCTCGCCAAACACAATAATTGTTGAAAACGGTATAAAATACCGATAAGTTGAAGACTGGACACAAATATAACTAATCCAAGACACGTCCAACAGATGGGTATCTTCATTGATGAAATGTCTCACCTACACAGTCGGCTTTTTTAGTCAAATACAAAGGCAGCAGTAGTGAGGAAACAAAAATGATGTAATCAATCCATCAGCCTTGGAGAAAAAGTGCTCCAGCACAACGGTATCTGCTGGTTGTGAGTGAGGATAGATCCCAGAGGGACCTGCCTTCTACTGGTGGATTTCGTCTCCTACAACATCTACGATGGAAATGGTATAAAATACCGACACAATGGAAATATAAACGCATGCAGTATAATGTGATCCTTTATTGACAACGTTTCGCCCACACAGTGGGCTTTTTCAAGTCACAAACAGATCTGCCTGGGGTGGAAGGTGCGCGAGTATTTATAGTCAGGTTCAGAATGCTGAGGTCAGGTGGAGAATGTATCTGATGATGTACCGAGTGGGGTTATAGAGTCTAAAATCTTGGGTAGCTTGGAAGGGAGATTGGATAAGTTTGTGAGCAAGCTACCCAAGATTTTAGACTATAACCCCACTCGGTACATCATCAGATGCAGCATTCTCCACCTGACCTCAGAATTCTGAACCTGACTTTAAATACTCGCGTACCTTCCACCCCAGGTAGATATGTTTGTGACTTGAAAAAGCCCACTGTGTGGGCGAAACGTTGCCAATAAAGGATCACATTATACTGGTATTTTATACCATTTTAATGTTCACAACGTCTACGAGTTCTGCCACCTCACATTCGACATTATTTAAGACTTCGTTCTCATGCTTCACCAGGTGAACGACCAGAACAGTGCTTGAGCAGCATACGTTGCAGCATCGCAGAACCCTTTTTCCCTGGGGAGCCAGAGACGGGTCATGGCAAGATTAAGACCCGTGCCAGGACCCCGGTCTTGGCGAGCATTGTACATACTTGCTTAAGCTTCATGTTGTTCCAGACCATGGTGCTGAACTCTTCTCCAGGCTGAGGGACTGACCACCTCAGATACTTTTTCTCCGAGGTTGATGGACTGATTACATAATCCTTACTGCCTTTGTATTTGACTGAAGAAGTCTACTGTGTAGGTGAAACGTTTCGTCAATAAAGATACCCAACTGTTGCACATGTGCCTTAATCTTCGACAAAATAATTACCCAGTCTTGCTGCTTAGGATGCCAAACATTTCGCCGATACAAGGCTGTCGTACAACCTGTGCCTGCGTTGCTTCTGCGCTTACTGCTTGATGACGGAGGACTGATGCGCTTACTGCTTGATGACGGAGGACTGATGCGCTTACTGCTTGATGACGGAGGACTGAGTTAAGCTTGGAGTCATTTAGAGGTTAGTGGCAAACAGTTCATTATACAGCCGGAGAAAAGGGCGTTGGTAGGTGGGTAGTATGTGGTAGGAGGTGAGAGAACGCTGGTGAGGGAGGGTTTTGAGGAAGGGAGAGAAAGAGGAACAATTGAAAAGAATAATGAATTGGATAACTGGAGAGAATGAGAGAAGCAGAAGTGAAAGTGTGGGATAGGGGGAGGAGAGGTCGAGGAAGGCTAGAGGAAGAATGGTAGGATGGGGGGAGGGGGAGGGGTTCCCCCCACACACTGCACTCATTTACTATGTAATTCAATAATGGAGTTCATCAGATGCATTATCACCAAGTTGACGGTCTCTGGTACACACTCTTTGATCTGCACCTCCGCCGCGCTAGGCACTAATTGTTGAGAGCACCTCATCCACTCCCTCCCTCCACTCCCTCTCTCCACTCTTCCCCTCCAATCCCTCCACACCCTCCCTCCACTCACTCCTTCCACACCCTCCCCTCCCACTCCTTCCCTCCACTCCCTCTCTCCACTCCCTCCTTCCACACTCTCCCTCCACTCCTACCCTTCACTCCCTCCTTCCAGACCCTCCCTCCACTCTTTCCCTTCACCTCCCACTTTCTCTTACTCAGCCTCTAACACTCTCCTCTACTCCTCCATTCCTTCTCATTTTCGTCTATTGGATTCCACTCCCTCTCACTTTTTCCCTCTTTCGGTGAGTGGAACAGTCAACCTAGTAGCGTTAAATAAATACATGAGTGAGAGGGGATGGATGTGAGTGGGATTTATTCATGAGTTAAGCTTATCAAAGATTATTCCTCGAGTACCATTAATGGGTTGGGCAAATATTTCTATTAAGTGAGTTTGGACCTGCCTAGTATGGACCTGTAGGCCTGCTGAAGTGCTCCTCCTTTCTCCCTCTACCCAAATATACGTACATGAATAATAAAAATAACAGTCTTTAGTTCTGCAAGTACAGGTACATGGTATACAGTCCCAGGTGACATCAGTGACATACTATATAGAAAGCCGCTTGTTATGCTGAGCATTTCGGGCAGATGTGACCCACACCAGTCGACTAACACCCAGGTTTTTCATTATACTGATGGGTGAACATGGACAGCAGGTGTCTTAAGGAAACACGTCCTAATGTTTTCCAGCTGTACCGAGGGATCGATCCCCGAACCTCAGTGTGTGAGTGCTCTAGCGATCCATCTACGGGATACCGTCATTACCACAGGTGTGTCACCATCATTACCACAGGTGTGTCACCATCATTACCACAAGTGTGTCACCATCATTACAACAGGTGTGTCACCATCATTACCACAGGTGTGTCACCATTACCACAGGTGTGTCACCATCATTACCACAAGTGTTTCACCATCATTACCACAGGTGTGTCACCATCATTACCACAGGTGTGTCACCATCATACCACAAGTGTTTCACCATCATTACAACAGGTGTGTCACCATCATTACCACAGGTGTGGCACCATCATTACCACAGGTGTGGCACCATCATTACCACAGGTGTGACACTCATTACCACAGGTAATCATATTACCACAGGTGTGGACTCAGTATTACCACAAGTGTGGACCCAGTATTACCACAGATGTGGACTCAGTATTACCACAGGTGTGGACCCAGTATTACCACAAGTGTGTCCTCAGTATTACCACAGGTGTAGACTCAGTATTACTACAGGTGTGGACCAAGTATTACCACAGGTGTGGACCCAGTATTACCACAGGTGTGGACCCAGTATTACCACAGGTGTGGACTCAGTATTACCACAACTGTGGCCCCAGTATTACCACAGGTGTGGCCCCAGTATCACCACAGGTGTAGACTCAGTATTACTACAGGTGTGGACCCAGTATTACCACAGGCGTGGACCCAGTATTACCACAGGTGTAGACTCATTATTACCACAGTTGTGGACCCAGTATTACCACAAGTGTGGACCCAGTATTACCACAGGTGTGGACTCAGTATTACCACAACTGTGGCCCCAGTATTACCACAGGTGTGGCCCCAGTATTACCACAGGTGTGGCCCCAGTATCACCACAGGTGTAGACTCAGTATTATTACAGGTGTGGACCCAGTATTACCACAGGCGTGGACCCAGTATTACCACAGGTGTAGACTCATTATTACCACAGTTGTGGACCCAGTATTACCACAAGTGTGTCCCCAGTATTACCACAGGTGTAGACTCAGTATTACTACAGGTGTGGCCCCAGTATTACCACAGGTGTGGACCCAGTATTACCACAAGTGTAGACTCATTATTACCACAGTTGTGGACCCAGTATTACCACAAGTGTGGACCCAGTATTACCACAGGTGTGGACTTAGTATTACCACAACTGTGGCCCCAGTATTACCACAGGTGTGGCCCCAGTATTACCACAGGTGTGGCCCCCAGTATCACCACAGGTGTAGACTCAGTATTACTACAGGTGTGGACCCAGTATTACCACAGGCGTGGACCCAGTATTACCACAGGTGTAGACTCATTATTACCACAGTTGTGGACCCAGTATTACCACAAGTGTGGACCCAGTATTACCACAGGTGTGGACTCAGTATTACCACAACTGTGGCCCCAGTATTACCACAGGTGTGGCCCCAGTATTACCACAGGTGTGGCCCCAGTATCACCACAGGTGTAGACTCAGTATTACTACAGGTGTGGACCCAGTATTACCACAGGCGTGGACCCAGTATTACAACAGGTGTAGACTCATTATTACCACAGTTGTGGACCCAGTATTACCACAAGTGTGTCCCCAGTATTACCACAGGTGTAGACTCAGTATTACTACAGGTGTGGACCCAGTATTACCACAGGTGTGGACCCAGTATTACCACAAGTGTAGAGTCATTATTACCACAGTTGTGGACCCAGTATTACCACAAGTGTGGACCCAGTATTACCACAGGTGTGAACTCAGTATTACAACTGTGGCCCCAGTATTACCACAGGTGTGGCCCCAGTATTACCACAGGTGTGGCCCCAGTATCACCACAGGTGTAGTCTCAGTATTACTACAGGTGTGGACCCAGTATTACCACAGGCGTGGACCCAGTATCACCACAGGTGTAGACTCAGTATTACTACAGGTGTGGACCCAGTATTACCACAGGTGTGGACCCAGTATTACCACAGGTGTAGACTCAGTATTACTACAGGTGTGGACCCAGTATTACCACAGGCGTGGACCCAGTATTACCACAGGTGTAGACTCATTATTACCACAGTTGTGGACCCAGTATTACCACAAGTGTGGACCCAGTATTACCACAGGTGTAGACTCAGTATTACCACAGGTGTGGCCCCCAGTATCACCACAGGTGTGGACCCAGTATTACTACAGGTGTGGACCCAGTATTACCACAGGTGTGGACCCAGTATTACCACAAGTGTAGACTCATTATTACCACAGTTGTGGACCCAGTATTACCACAAGTGTGGACCCAGTATTACCACAGGTGTGGACCCAGTATTACCACAGGTGTGGACTCAGTATTACCACAACTGTGGCCCCAGTATTACCACAGTTGTGGCCCCAGTATTACTACAGGTGTGGACCTAGTATCACCATAGGTATGGCCACAGTATTTCCACAGGTGTGGCCCCAGTATTAAGTGGATTAACGACAACAAAAGCAACAACAGTGGCGAGCTTCACCACACCGTCACTTCCCGCGTAAAAAAAAAGATAAACAAGTTATAGCCACCAAAAGCGCGCGAAAAAAGGTAAACAAATTTTAACCTCTAAAAAGCGCGCGAAAAAATGGGGAAACTCTTTAAACTGCATTTTCGCCTCTAAATGAGTGAGGGACTGAGGACCCCCTTGCTAAATTAACACGTTACTTCCCTTAACACGTTACTAACTCATCTGTAACGCGTTATCTGCTATATACACGTATTTTTTTCACGCTGTAAAATTCACTACGCTTCCCGCTCGACCGTTTCATTTGTTTTTCCATTCGAAATTGAGCACCAGAATTGAAAATCAAGACACCTGTAGGAGAATCAGCTTTTGCTGTAGCAACGTTTCGCTCAAAGATAGCTTTTTCACTAGTCAGGAAAGGTTTCCTTAGTCGAAATGTTGTCACAACGTGAAGGGTTGTTAGAGCAGTTTGTTAGGCTTGTTTAAGAATGCCAGAATTGTGTGAAACAAACCTGGATTTTATATAGTTAAACGTCTCAAGGTTAACTTCATAGAGATATTTGTATATGGCTCTATATACACTAGGTTAAACATTAAAAGTTGTTTATCAGTGTATATACACTAAGTGTATATATAATAGATTAAATATTAAAATAAAAGGACACAAGTGCAACTAATGTGACATTTTATTGTGGCAACGTTTCGCTCTCCAGGAGCTTTATCAAGCCATTACAAACAATACATGGACACAGAGGGTATTTAAAGGCTCAGAGTGAGGTGCAATACTAGTGAGGTACCATTTAGATGTTCATTAGTGGTAGTAGTAGTAGTAGTAGTGACAAAAGTAGTAGTAGTAATACAATATGGTAGAGCAATTAATTCGTACATGAGTAAAAGGATATAAAAGCTATTATCCTTTTACTTATGTACGAATTAATTGCTCTACCATATTGTATTACTACTACTACTTTTGTCACTACTACTACTACTACTACTACTACTACTACTACTACTACTACTACTACTACCACCACCACTAGTGAACATCGAAATGGTACCTCACTAGTATTGCACCTCACTCTGAGCCTTTATATACCCTCTGTGTCCATGTATTGTTTGTAATGGCTTGATGAAGCTCCTCGAGAGCGAAACGTTGCCACAATAAAATGTCACATTAGTTGCACTTGTGTCCTTTTACTTTACATATTGTCGGTAATTCTTCCAGCATTATTACAATAAATATTAAAAGATGGATATATCGGTGTTTGGATTTAATAAGGATCTGCCCATCATGGACCAGTAGGGCTGCTGCAGTATTCCACCTTCCTTATGTTCTTATATCTCAGCACATATACAAAGTTGTATACATCAAAATGTGAATATCTCAGTGTATATACACTGAGAATTGACCTTATTTTCTCTAATTGGTGGTCAAACTACTTTTCCTGGTATTGTCCAGGTGAATCGAAGCCTTAATGGCCATTTGACAATCGATTGGCTTGAAACCTAACCTAAACTGGTGCAGTGGTGGTCCAGTGGGGTGGTCCAGTGGGGAAACAGGTGTAGACAAGGACATGCAAAACCCAATGTTACAAACTAGCAATACCACTGGAGATAGTAAACAAGGGGATGCCCCAAAGAATAACGAAGATACACAACCGGAAAATACTGGTGAAGGCACCATTGTTGGTACAAGTGCTAAAGACAGTAAAGAAACAGAAAAAAACACGCACCAGTAGGGAATGCACTCACGAAAAACCAAGGCAAACAGAAATCGTATCTATATCTGCAGGCATGGAATATCTGGAAAAACAGATGGGACGTGCAACTTTGACCACCCCAGAAAATGCCGTACCCATATGACAACAGGAAAATGCAACCTTCCTTCCGGTAAGCTTTTCCACCCTGAAATGTCACTCTTCAGTTCAGGAAAGACAATGTTATAACTTATATTGTCAGTCACACCACCTAAAGGGAACAAGAAGACACAGAACATCCAGACCGTGGGAAAACCAGCGTAGCCACAGACACTCCAGAGAGAGGTCTTTTAGCGCCAGGAAGGAAAAAAAAGCTGGCAGGAAATGACAGAAATCGTACACCAACTCAGATCACTTCTGGAATGGAATCACAGTCAGTGGCTTTCACTCCAAAACAACAGATATTAGTGCCAGGAAGAAAAAACCTCTCACATACCATCAATACGACGACATTCATCTTTGCAAATATACAAGGAGGGTCTAAAGCCAGCAACGAACAACAAAATACCTTTCATCCGTGGACTGCTCACAAAGTTAAACACAATGTTCACGGTTTTCACAGAGACCCACATAAAGGACCATTTTAACAATGAAATATGGATTCCGGGTTACAACCTATGCAGATACGACAGAGTGAACAGGCAATAGGGGATGGGGAGTCACAGAGTCATTGATATACTCGGAACTACTAAACACCTCGACTGATGTTGATGTTTTGGCAATAAAGATTGAGAACGAAAACCTGGTCATTGTGGTTGTATACAAATCTCCGGATGCAACTTCCCAACAATTCGAGGAACAGCTTTGACCACTGACTGAAAAATCTTCCGGCTGCTACTCCAAACATCCTGCTCCTGGGGGAGTTCAACCTAAGGCACTTAAAATGAAGGAATGTAGCAAATAATACTGTAGCAGAGATAACCCCAGGAGGCAGTTCAGATGAAAACTCATACACACGCGAACATATAAATCTACTTACCAGTTTCACCTTAAACCAGCAAATAATAGAGCCAACAAGATTGGAAATACACTAGATCTCATCTTCACTAACAATGATGATCTGATACGAAATATTACCTTATCAAAAACAATATACTTAGATCACAAGATAACAGAAGTTTAGACATGTATGCGCGGAGCCCCAGAGCAACAAAATATAATCGGTCATTAGGGAACCTTCACCAACTTCAAGTTCAATAACAAGAACATACGGTGGGACCAAGTCAACCAGGTCCTAAATGATATAAACTGGGAAGATATCCTAAGCAACACTGATCCAAACCTATGTCTAGAACAAATTAACTCTGTGGCACTCGAGGTATGCTCAAGGCATATTTCCGTAAGGAAAATTAAGAGAAGGTGTAAACTACAAAGAGAGAGGCGCTCCCTATACACACAAAGACAAAGAATAACAGAGCACATAAAAGAGGCCAATGTATCTGTAATACGAAGGGAGACACTGGTGAGAGAAATAGCAACATCTAGTATTGAACCCCGACTTAGACGAGATGGGTCCTACACAGATGACGACAAGGAAATGAGTGAGCTACTCAAGTCCCAATATGATTCAGTTTTAGCGAGCCGCTAACCAGACTAAGAGTCAAAGACCTAAATGATTTTTTTTATGACCGAGACTCAGAATTTGGTAAATTCAAATCTATCTGATATTATCTTAACACCAAATGACTTCGAAAAGGCGATAAATGATATGCCATGCACTCTGCCCCAGGGTCATTCGTGGAAATCCGTGTTCATCATGAACTGGAAGAAACCCCTATCATGTGCTTTTAGCATCCTATGGAGAGGGAGCATGGCCACGGGGGTCATCCCACAGCTGCTAAAAACAACAGACACAGCCCCACTTCACAAAGGTGGCAGTGAAGCAATAGCAAAGAACTACAGACCGATAGCACTAACATTCCATAAGATAAAAATCTTTGAAAGAGTTCTAAGAAGCAAGATCACCAGTCATCTAGATACCCATCAGCTACACAACCCAGGGTAATAGGGGTTTAGAGCAGGTCGCTCCTGCTTGTCCCAGCTACTGGACCACTATGACAAGGTCCTGGATGCTCTTGAAGACAAACAAAACGCAGATGTAGTATACACAGACTTTGCAAAAGTCTAGTGAAATAGCGCACAAAATGCTTGATAAAGGAATAACAGGAAAAGTTGGTAGATGGATCTATAATTTACTAACAAATAGAACACAAAGAGTAATAGTGAGTAAAGTCCGAGGCAGCTACAGTGAAAAGCTTTGTTCCACAAGGCACAGTGCTCGCTCCCATCCTGTTCCTCATCCTCATATCTGACATAAACAGGGATGCAAACCACAGCACCGTGTCTTCCTTTGCAGATGACACCCGAATTTGCATGACAGTGTCCTCCATTGAAGACACTGCAAGACTCCAGGCGGACATCAACCAAATCTTTATATGGGTCGCAGAAAACAGTATGAAGTTCAACGATGAGAAATTTCCATTACTCCGATAAGGAAAACGTGAGGAAATTAAAACTATATTGGAGTATAAGACAAATCCCAACCACATAATAGAGCGAAAAACTAATGTAAAAGACCTGAGAGTGATAATGTCAGAGAATATCACTTTCAAAGTCCACAACATTGTATCAATCGCATCTGCTAGAAAACTGACAGGATGGATAATGAGAACCTTCAAAACTAGGGATGCCAAGCCCATGATGACACTCTTCAGGTCGCTTGTTCTATCTAGGCTGGAATATTGCTGCACACTAACAGCACCTTTGAAGGTAGGTGAAATTGCTGATCCAGAAAATGTACAAAGAACCTTCACTGCACACATAACTGCGATAAAACACCTCAGTTACTGGGAACGTTTGAAGTTCTTCAACCTGTACTCCCTGGAACGCAGGCCGGAGAGATACATGATTATATACACTTGGGAAATCCTAGTGGGACTAGTACCAAACTTGCACACGAAAATCACTCACTACGAAAGCAAAAGACTCGGCAGACGATGCAACTTCCATCAATGAAAAGCAGGGGTGCCACTAGCACGAAAAGAGACAACACAGTAAGTGTCTCCCAGAATACATAAGGGGGATTACCAATAGACCCCTGACTGTCTTCAAGCAGACACTGGACAGGCACCTAAAGTCAGCACCTGACCAGCCGTGCTGTAGTTCGTACGTTGGGTTGTGTGCGGCCAACAGTAACAGCGTGGTTCATCAGGCCCTGATACACAATGAGGCCTGGTCACAGACCGGGCCGCGTAGGCATTGACTCCCGAAACCCTCTCCAGGTATACTCCAGGTAAATTGATGATACAGTATCTGGGTGGAACACCAACCCTGCAAGCACACAAGGAACACAGAAGAGTCACATACACATAAACATCACGAACACAGGAACATCACAAACACAAGAACATGATAAACTCAAGAACATCACACACACAGGAACACACCAAACACTGACTCCAAGTATACACACACTGAAGTAGAGATCAGATAGCCAGACAATGGCTGAAGCAGTAGCAGAGAGATAGAGAGAAAAGAGAGATAGTGGAGGGAGGAAGAGAAAGAGGGGGAAGAGAAAGAGAGGATGGGGGAGGAGAAGGGGGTATTGTAGGGGGTAGGTGTATTCCCCCACCACAGGTTGGCTACTACCACGCTTGCCTTGGTTCCCCCCCAAAAATTGTAATGACTCAATTAAGGCAATTAAACGATCAGTGACTCGTTGTGCGGTAGTTAGCTGAAGTTGTGAAGTTGGGTGGGCAGCCGAGTGGGCGGCCGGGTGGGCAGCCGGATGGGCGGCTGGGTGGGCGGGCCTGGGGGGGTAAACAAAGTTGGTAGATGGCAGTTTTGAGCTCTGGAGGAGTTCGTTGCCTGATGGAGTAAACTGGAGTGAAGCAGTGGTCTCAGTCTCTGGAGGAGTTCGTTGCCTGATGGAGTAAACTGGAGTGAAGCAGTGGTCTCAGTCGCTGGAGGAGTTCGTTGCCTGATGGAGTAAACTGGAGTAAAGCAGCGGTCTCAGTCGCTGGAGGAGGAGGAGTTTGCTGCTGTTACCAAGGTAAGAGGCTCAAACCAGAGACCATTAGAACATGAACCTCACTAAGAACCCCGGCTTAACCTTACCATACTGGAACAACAAGCAATTAGAACAAATGTGGATAAAACAATTGAAGAGCTCTGCTAGCATACAATTAAAGTTATATATATATATATATATATATATATATATATATATATATATATATATATATATATATATATATATATATATATTTATATAAAGAGAGCAAATGAGTGGGTGAGATGTTACCAACAAATTTTTTTGAAATAAGAGTGTTGGAGGAGATTAATAAGTTGAGAAAGCCTGGGAACAACTGGATTTGACAGTTGAAAGTAGGAGAGGAGAGTTATTAAATGGAGAGTTAGAGGTATCGGGAAGATGGAGGGAATAATTTGAGGAATTGTTAAATGTTGATGAAGATAGGGAAGCTGTGATTTCGTGTATAGGGCAAGGAGGAATAACATCTTGTAGGAGTGAGGAAGAACCAGTTGTAAGTGTGGGGGAAGTTCGTGAGGCAGTGGGTAGAATGAAGGGGGGTAAGACAGCTGGGATTGATGAGATAAAGAAACGTTAAAAATAGGTGGGGGTATAGTTTTGGAGTGGTTGGTGCTTTTATTTAATAGTATGCAGAGTTCCTTTGTATAAAGGAGAAGGGGGCAAAGGAGAGTGAAAAAATTATAAGGGAATATGTCAGTTGAGTATACCTGGTAAAGAATATTGTAAAGTTCTTATTGAAAGAATTAAGAGTAAGTGGGGGAGTAGGATAGCAGATGAACAAGGAGGTTTTAGGAAGGTAGGGGGTGTGTGGATCAAGTGTTTACAGTGAAGCATATAAGTGAACAGTATTTAGATAAGGGTAAAAAGGTTATTGTGGTATTTATGGATTTGGAAAAGGCGTATGACAGGGTGGATAGGGGGGGGCAATGTGGCAGATGTTGCAGATGTACGGAGTATTAGGTAGGTTATTGAAAGCGGTGAAAAGTTTTACAAGAATAGTGAGGCTCAGGTTAGAGTATGTAAGAGAGAGGGAGATTGTTTCCCAGTAAAAGTAGGCCTTAGACAAGGATGTGTGATGTCACCGTGGTTGTTCAATATATTTATAGATGGGGTTGTAAGAGAAGTGAATACTCTAGTGTTGGCAAGAGTTGTAGAGTTATAAGATAACGAACCTAACACAAAGTGGGAGTTGTCACAGTTGCTCTTTGCTGATGACGCTGTGATTTTGGAAGATTCTGAAGAGAAGTTGCAGAGGTTGATGGATGAGTTTGGTAGGGTATGTAAAAGAAGAAAATTAAAAGTGAATATAGGAAAGAGTAAGGTGTTGAGGATAACCAAAAATTAGGTAAAAAAAATGGATATCAGATTGGAGGGAGAGAGTATGGAGGAGGTGAATGCATTCAGATATTTAGGAGTGGACGTGTCAGCAGATGGGTCTATGAAGGATGAGGTGAATCATAGAATTGATGAGAGGAAAAAGGTGAGTGATGCACTGAGGGAGTCTGTGGAGACAAAGAACTTTGTCCATGGAAGCAAAGAGGGGAATGTATGAGAGTATAGTTATACCAACGCTCTTATATGGGTGTGAAACATAGGTGGTGAATGTTGCCACAAGGGGAAGGCAGTGGAGGTGTGTCTGAGAGCAATGTGTTGTGTGAATATAATGCAGAGAATTCGTAGTTTGGAAATTAGGAGGAGGTGTGAGATTACCAAAATATTATCCAAAGGGCTGAGGAAGGGTTGTTGAGGTGGTTCGGACATGTTGAGAGGATGAAACAAAACAGAATGACTTCGAGAGTGTATAAATCTGTAGTGGAGGGAAGGCGGGGTAGGGGTCGGCCTAGGAAAGGTTGGAGGGAGGGGGTAAAGGAGGTTTTGTGTGCGAGGGGCTTGGACTTCCAGCAAGCATGCGTGAGCGTGTTAGATGGGAGCGAATAGAGACAAATAGTGTTAAGGACTTGACGTGCTGTTGGAGTGTGAGCAAAGTAACATTTATGAAGGGATTCAGGGAAACCAGCAGGCCGGACTTGAGTCCTGGAGATGGGAAGTACAGTGCCTGCACTCTGAAGGAGGGGTGTTAATGTTGCAGTTTTATAACTGTAGTGTAAGATGATGCGGAAGATTCACGAAAATCACTAAATCACTTCAGGAACACGAGAATAAATTTGAGTCAAAAGATGGGTGTGATTAATGTGGGTTTCAAGTCTATCGACTACATGAAGGGTCATCAGTGATGCTCGTGACCATTTCTCCCTAGACAAGAATTCTTTCAGGCCGTAAATTTACGGTTAAAACCGAAGGACATACACCTCACTTGTATATATCCTGTTTAGGTAAGTGTAGGTAAGTGGCGTGTAAAAATGAGAGAAAACGGTAAGTGGCAACGTAAACTATATAATGTGTGAGTGTACTCATCTAATTGTGGTTGCAGGGGTCGATTCACAGCTCCTGTGCGTGTGTGGGTGAAAATGTTGCAAGCGTTGGAGAGGTGACAGTGTTTCACTATTTGGAATTTTTATTATGTCAGGTGTAGCTATTTATCATGTTTCGCTCTGTGTAGAGCTTTATTTTGTCACGACGCAGTAAAGCTCTACACAGAGCAAAACGTTCTCCCGTTCTAAAGCCATATTTTTTTATATATGAAATTACAGAAGAGTCACCGGAAGGCCATTTAAATATGGTGACAAACACACATCCTATCCTACGCACCCTAAATATCCTACACATCCTACACTGTCCGACTTTAAAATAATTTTTGGATACTCGTATTTATGGTCAAAAATTAATGCGTTTTGGCCGCATTTATAAATCCACGTGCTTAAAAAATCGACTCCGAAAAACCTATAGAATAGTTCTCAGAGTTTATATATATATATATATAAATATATATATATATATATATATATAAATATATATATATATATATATATATTATATATGTTACGACTTAATCTTCACCGTAACATAGGGGCACAAATAACTCCCATTTTTTTTGTTAGTTTTATTTTATTACCAATCGTTTAGCTTCATTGGTATTTGGTTAGTGAATTAAAATAACCACAAGCAATTATAAATGAAACACTATACAGCAAGAAACCCAATCTTACGTTCAAATTCTCATTAACAGAGTATGATACAATAATTTCAATTAATAATCTACTCTTTTAGAAAGGTCTAGGGTAACGAAATAGTTATCTTTCATAAGTGACATGAATTACCAGACTAATGGCAAAGGCAAGACTTGGTATAAAGTTTTAGTTTAAGCTAGGAGCTTTGGGTTGAAGACCCGTACCGAGTCAGAGCTAGGAGCTGACTGACTCACTCAATTACTTCATAGTATGACTTCAGCTCGGCCAGAAGGCGACGCGTGGCGTCAATTCTAGAACCACCAATTGGTCACTACAGTAGTGGTTACACATTCGTAATACCTAACCTAATAATAATATAATATAATATTATAGTTATAATAATCATGGGGAAAGATATAATATAATACAATATAATACAAAGAGTACTTTTGATGGGATGCCCAAGGACTGTTACAGCATTGACTTTTCTAAAATCCGTGCACATACGGGAGGTCCCATCTGGTTTGGGGACTAGAATGCACGGGGATGCCCAAGGACTGTTACTTGGTTTTATCAACCCATGTGAGAGTAAGAAGTTCACCTCTGCCTCTAGCTCACCTTGTTTCTTGGGACTCACTCTGTAGGGAGATTGCTTGATTGGAGTAGGTTCTCTGAGAGTAACATCGTGCACACCCAACGTACACGGTTTTGGGACGTCATTGAATAGGTGGAGATTTGCCTTAATCAGGGATTTTATTTCGTGTCCTTTGTCCACTTCCAGATTTATCAGTAGAGAATTTAAATTCTTTAAGGCTGTCGAATTGTTTAGAAGAACTGGTATTCCTATCATTTCATCCGAACTTACTGGAACCCGTTCTTGGTTCAGAGGAGTTATAGTAGAAACTGGTGAAACGATTCCTGAATAGGGTTTAAGTTGGTTAATGTGATACGTCCGTTGTGAGTTCCTCTTCTTCGGCGTCCTTACCAAGTAGTTCACGTCATTTAGGCGCTTCACGATTTCTAAAGGACCTTCAAATTTGGGCTGTAGAGCATGTCCCTGATGAAATCGTTGAACCAGAACTTGATCTTTTGGTTCAAATGAACGAAGTTTAGTTCGACGATCGTATTCCTCCTTCATCTTACTCGGTGCTTGTCGTAAGTTTTCGGCGGCCAATTCTCTAGCTAGGCTCAGGCGTTCTTTCATTAAGGTAGGAGAGCTCCTAAAAGTCGGCGTTTCTTCCCCGTCCAAGCTTCTTTGAGAACCTGTACTGGTCCTCTAATTTGATGCCCATATATTAACTCAAATGGCGAAAACTTCAAGTTGTCTTGTTCGCTTTCTCTTAGGGCAAACAAGAGTAGTGGAATACCTTCATCCCAATTTTTGGGAAAATACTGTAAACAATAGGACCTCATCATAATCTTCAAAGTTTGATGGAACCTTTCCACCACGCCTTGTGATTGGGGTCGATAGGCCGTCGCGTAAACCGTCTTGACCCCTAACTGAGCCAAGGCTTCACGGAAAAATTTTGAAGTAAAATTCGACCCTTGATCCGATTGAACTTCTCTTGGAAATCCAAAGTGAGAGAAGAACTTAATCAGTGCTCTCACTATTAGGCGAGCATTAATCCTCCTGAGAGGAACTGCTTCCGGGTTTACCTGGTGACTGTGTCCATGATAGTGAACAGGAACTGGTTGCCCTGCCGAGTCTTGGGTAGCGGGCCGACACAGTCGATCACCAGACGTGAAAAGGGTTCGCCTGTTACTTGTATAGGGTTCAACGGCGCAGGTGGTGGATTATGTGCAGGTTTGCCTACTAGTTGACACACTGAACAGCTTCTTACATACCGTTCCACTTCTTCCTTCATTTTTGGCCATGTGAAGTGCTTAGCAATTTTTCTAAAAGTCTTCTTTTGTCCCAGATGTCCACCTTGAGGACTGTCATGAGCAAACTTACATGCTAAATTTCTAAACGGGGTAGGCAAGACCACTAGATGATCACTTTTAAGAGATCCTAGTTTCTTTTTCAGTAAGTCCTTCTCCCAATAGTAAGAGCTGTCACTTTAAGGGCTTCTTCTCCCAACACAGCAAGCTTCCTGAGGTCACTTAAGGAGGGGTCCTATTCGGAGTTCTCTTACTAGATCCTCCTTCGAGAATAAATCTATTTCGGAAACCACCGACTTAGGAACTGGTATCGGTTCTGGTGGATTGTTGGCTCTACACTCGAGCTTTCGTTGAATATGTCTCTTACTCCTACGTCGACGTCGTCCATGACTTCCTCCGATACCAACTGAGAACGCGACTGTTTGGTCATCGCCCGGGTTACTACGCTCAAGGAAAGGGGGTAGGTTCCGTTCGTCGGGCTTCGATGACGTAATTTTCCTCGGTTGGATTTTCCATAACTATGGGCTCTTTCCATATTCCTTCTTCCGCTAAGTCGTTCCCAATCAATAGGTCTACGTCTTTTAGGGGGAAGTTAGTTGGAGACACTCCGATTGACGTCCAGCCTGTAAAAATAGGAGTTTCAACATATAACTTGTACAGGGGTACTCGCGTAGTGGAGTCACCATAAGCTTCCAACAGAGCGTCGAAACCCGTATATGATCTGGCGGGGAATGATAACAGTCCTTCTCTTAATAATGTTAAGTAGGACCCCGTATCCCTAAAGGAATTTACTTGCAACAACTGGCTATCGGTAATTCCTACTTTGCTTTTGGAAAAGTAAGGACTCATAGCTCTTGACAAGTTTGACGATGATACCCATATTCTGCTTAGTCAACTAGGAGGATCTGTTCCTTTTCCTTGGGACCGAGCGTCTACTCTTGGCTCGGACTTCCTTGGATGACTCGTAGAGGATATGATTTGTGTGGGCAATCTATAGGATGGACTCCTTCCCTGGTCCCTATCACGCTTAAAGCATTGTGATTTGAAATGCCCCCAGCTTCGAACAGTACGAACATTTAATTTTTTCCCATGACCTATCTGGTCTATAGGATGAGCTCGATTGAATTTGGTGTTTTACTTCGGGTTTACTTGTTACACGGAAGTGAACGGGTTGGGTAGGTCGCTTACCGAAAGGCTTCGCAGGTTCGGGTCTCGTTGCTGGTTTGATAACCTGGCTGCTTTCAGATTGTACCAACCTCTGGGAAATCTCGAAGTTGTCTGCCAGCGCGGCAGTCTCTAACAACGTCGTTTGCGGATGGCCAACAAGATACTGGCGAACTCCCTCTGGAAAATTTGCATACAAATCTTCTAGTAACATTAATTGTGATAGATCTTTTAAAGTCGTGACCCGAGAAGCTCGACACCAACGTTCAAACGCCACTGCTTTCCCTCGGGCAAAATCTAAATAAGTTTGTCCTATTTGCCGTTTCATGGAACGAAAAGCTATTTGGTAACTAATAAGGAGCATGTCATATGCTTCTAAAATAGTTCTCTTTACTACGTCGTACTGGACATAAAACTCATATGGTAAGGAGGCGACACAAGACTGCGCCTTTCCATATAGAGACGTGTGCAGCAATGTGGCCCATTTGTCTTTGGGCCAGCCCATTGAACGTGCCTGGTTCTCAAAAATTTCAAAGAGTTCATCTAAGTCTGTTTCGTTAAACTTAGGTACCATTAGAGCTGCTTTATGCAAGTCAAACCCGGTTACCCTGCTCTTCACGTCTCTTCTTCCGGAACTCCCTTCTGCTTTGTTTCAAAACGAAACCTTTCACGCCTAAATTCTTCCTCGTTTAGACGTCTTCTAGCTTCGATTTGAGAGTTTTGTAATAGTAATATGCGTTCTATTCTCTCTAGTTGTTCGGACGTGAAATTCCCAAGAGGTAATGACACCGAAGGGAATTCGGGCGTCTTCTCCGGAAGTATTTTGGGACGAGCACCAGTCCTAAAATTATCCCCGTCATTTGACTGAGGGTTCGTTCCAACCACCGATACATACTCCGGGGAAATGAACGGGGGAGAGCTTTGAGACTGGACTGAGTAGTAAGGCCTTGTAAACCCTGGTTCAACTTCATTATTTAAGGCAGTTCCCGTCCGTGGGATTTCTACTTCCTCAAACTGAGAAATAAAACTATCTTCCGAATCTAGTTCTGGCATTGCTTGGGTTTTCGGAAATAATCTATCCTTAATTAGGGACCTAAGAGTCTCTGCGCTATGGTATCTATTATAAGGTATATCTAACTGTCTAGCTATTTGCCAACACGTCTGTAATTTTAAAGTGTCAAGAGTATTATTATTATTATTATAATCAAGGGGGAAGCACTAAACCCGTAGGATTATACAGCGCCTATGGGGGGATGGAAGGCATTCAGGCTTAATTCAGGGAACTGGAGCACAGATCCAATTCCCTAGATCAAGAGCCCCTCACCAGCGTCAAGGAGCCTTCCTTGAGGAGTGTGTCAAGAGTAGCCTCTGTTAATTCATCTAATAATGACTTAATTTCTGGATCCATTTTCTTAATTCTCGCAAGGGAGCTTAATTTTAATGCAAAACAAATATGTACTTCAGGGTAAGTAGCTCCCGGACAGACAACCCATTTGTTACGACTTAATCTTCACCGTAACAATAGGGGCACAAATAACTCCATTTTTTTTTGTTAGTTTTATTTTATTACCAATCGTTTAGCTTCATTGGTATTTGGTTAGTGAATTAAAATAACCACAAGCAATTATAAATGAAACACTATACAGCAAGAAACCCAATCTTACGTTCAAATTCTCATTAACAGAGTATGATACAATAATTTCAATTAATAATCTACTCTTTTAGAAAGGTCTAGGGTAACGAAATAGTTTATCTTCATAAGTGACATGAATTACCAGACTAATGGCAAAGGCAAGACTTGGTATAAAGTTTTAGTTTAAGCTAGGAGCTTTGGGTTGAAGACCCGTAAACCCAGTCAGAGCTAGGAGCTGACTGACTCACTCAACTACTTCATAGTATGACTTCAGCTCTGCCAGAAGGCGACGCGTGGCGTCAATTCTAGAACCACCAATTGGTCACTACAGTATGGTTACACATTCGTAATAACCTAACCTAATAATAATAATAATATAATATTATAGTTATAATAAATCATGGGGAAAGATATAATATAATACAATATAATACAAAGAGAGTACCTTTGATGATTCATACTGTACCCGATAATAATATATAGTCGAACCTGCTTTATCTAGCTAGTAAAAAGTGGTTCGCGATATATTATTACAGAACTTATTTTTAAACCCGGCCTTTTATTTTTGTATATAATGGAGTGAAGTAGGGGCGCGTAACAATATATATATATATATATATAATATATATATATATATATATATATATATATATATATATATATATATATATATATATATATATATAATATATATATATATATATATATATATATATATATATATATGTAAAGTTTAGAAGGCTGAAAAATGTGAGGCTAATGATGGGCTCTTCATCCGGGGAACTGCAGCTGCTTTCCCTCTCTCCCCTTGTTTGTAACAAAGATGATCACCTGCCATATTAAGAATAATAATAAATAGGAAGTTCGCCAAGCTGAACAAACGAGGTGTTCTTACAGTGCACCAGCAGGTGCTGTACACTATACACACAAAACGGGAAGAAGTATAAAAGCTGGATACATCAAAGGCAATGAGACCTGACAGGATGTCACCGTGGATTCTGAGAGAGGGAGCAGAAGCACTGACTCACCCACCATCTGTCACTGGACACGGGACACTTACCAGAGATCTGGAAGACAACGGATGGTGTCCCGATATTTAAAGGGACAGACAGAAAGTGCTGAACTACAGACTAATATCACTGAAATGTATAATATGCATGGTAATGAAGATAATATAATCACTAGGAGAGTTGGGGAGCAATTAGAGATAGTTTTATAAGCATTAACCAGCTTAGGTTCAGAGATGGCAAATCTTGTCTTACAAACCTGCTAGAATTTAACAAAGTAACAAGCATAACATGAGATATGGAAAGGTAGATTGTATATTTTTCGACGACAGGAAGCATTTTATACTGCTCCCCGTAAGGGAAGTAACTTGGGCAAAACTTGAAGTGCAGACAGGAATAACAGAAAACGTACTCCTGGATCAAAGGATACCTTGGGGGGACGGTAGCAAAGAGTGATTGTCCTGGAAGAGATATCAGAATGGGAGGGAATGACCAGCGGGGTTCCACAAGGATCAGTATTAGGACAAGTTCTTCTTGGGTTATGTGAACGACATACCAGATGGGATTGAGTCGGAGAGAGAGGAAAAAGGGTAAACGGATCTGAACAAACTGCATACAACACAACACAAAACACACACACACACACACACACACGCACAGACACAGACACACACACACACACACACACACACACACACACACACACACACACCACACACACACACACACACACACACACACACACACACACACACACACACACGCGCGCGCGCGCGCGCGCACACACACACACAATCCACACACAGTCCACACAGCCCCCACCCCACACTATGCCGTAGAATCCCACACCAAACTGCCAAGTCCCCCACCCCCACAGACCCCCAGAACACAGTGTTAAAGAGAAAACTGAAGGTATGGTACACCAACGCTGATGTAATAAATAAGTGGGAGGAGTGACATGAAATAATCAAACAGGCGTCACCGGACATCATAGCTCTCACGGAAACCTACCTCATGGGAATGATAACAGATGCCATCTTTCCAACGGGATATAAGATCCTGAGAAAAGACAGAAGGAACAGAGGGAGTGTAGGAGTTGCACTGCTCATCAAAACCAATGGCATTTTGATGAGCTGGATAGAGGAGACAGAGGAGAAGCAAGAGACTACATAATAGGAACACTTCAGTCTGGAGGTCCCAAGCTGGTAATTGCAGTGATGTATAACCCACCACAGAACAACAGGAGGAGAAGGCAAGAGTATGATGAGAGTAACGGAGTGATGGTTGATACACTGGCTGAAGTAGCCAGAAGGGTTTATGTGAGCAGGGCCACATGGGGGCCCAGAAAGATGAAGGTAATACTGGAAAGCCTCATGTATTAACACATAATGGACACTACCAGAGAGAGAGGAGAGGATGAACCAGCAAGACTGGACCTAGTATTCACCTTGAGTAGTATAGATATTGAGGACATCACATATGAAAGACCCCTCGGGACCAGTGATCACGTGGTTCTGAGCGTCGAATACACAGTAGAGTTACAAGTGGAGAGGGAAGCAGGAAGGGCAGGACGAATGAAACCAAACTACAAAAGAGGGAACTACACAGGCATGAAGAATTTCCTGCACAGGGTTCAGTGGGACAGAGAATTGGCAAGGAAGTAAGTAAATAAGATGACAGAATATGTGACAGCAATATGCAAAGAAGCTGAGGAGAGGTTTGTACCGAAGGGTAACAGAAATAACGAGAAAACCAGGATGAGCCCTTCGTTCACCCAAAAGTGTTGAGAGGCCAAAACCAAGTGTGCTACAGAATGGAAGAAGTATAGAATTCAAAGGATCCAGGAGAATAAGGAGAGTAGTTGTAGAACAAGAAATGAATATGCACGGGTAAAAAGGGAGGCTCAATGACAATACGAAAATGACATAGCAGCGAAAGCCAAATCTGACCCGAAGCTGTTGTACAGCCACATCAGGAAGAAACAACAGTCAAGGACCAGGTAATCAGGCTGAGGAAAGAAGGTGGGTAGTTCACAAGAAACGACTGAAGTATATGAGGAACTCAACAAGAGATTCAAAGAAGTGTTCACAGAGGAGACAGAAGGGACTCCAGAAAGACAGAGAGGTGGGGTACACCATCAAGTGTTGGACACAATACATACAACCGAGGAACAAATGAATAGGCTGCTAAGCGAGCTAGATACCTCAAAGGGGATGGGGCTGGATAACATCTCTCCATGGGTCCTGAGAGAGGGAGCAGAGGCGCTATGTGTACCACTAACAACAACCTTCAACACATCTATTGAAACAGGGCGACTACCTGAGGTATGGAAGACAACAGATGTAGTCCCACTTTTTTAAAAAAAGGAGACAGACATGAAGCACTAAACTACAGACCAGTGTCACTGACATGTATAGTATGCAAAGTCGTGGAGAAGATTATCAGGACAAGAGTGATGGAACACCTAGAAAGAAATGAGCTTATCAACGACAACCAGCACGGTTTCAGGGACGGGAAATCCTGTGTCACAAACCTACTGGAGTTCTATGACAGGGTGACAGCAGTAAGACAAAAGAGAAAGAGGGGGGTGGGTAGATTGCATTTTCTTGGACTGTAAGCAGGAATATGTAACAGTTCCACACAAGAGATTAGAGCAAAAGCTTTAGGACCAGGCAGGGATAACAAGGAAGGCATTGCAATGTATCAGGGAATACCTGTCTCGAGAAGACAACAGCAAGTCATGATATGTGATGAGGTGTCAGAGTGGGCGCCTGTGACGAGCGGGGTTCCACGGGCCAGTCCTAGGACTGGTGCTATTTCTGGTATGTGTGAACGACATGACGGAAGTAATAGACTCAGAAGTGTCCCTGTTTGCTGATGATGTGAAGTTGATGAGAAGAATTCAATCGCACGAGGACCAGGCAGAACTACAAAGGGATCTGGACAGGCTGCAGGCCTGGTCCAACAATTGGCTCCTGAAGTTCAACCCAAAGTGCAAAGTCATGAAGATTGAGGAAGGGCAAAGAAGACCGCAAACGGAGTACAGTCTAGGTTGCCAGAGACTACAAACCTCACTCGAGGAAAAGGATCTTGGGGTGAGTATAACGCCGGGCACATCTCCTGAAGCGCACATCAACCAAATAACTGCTGCAGCATATGGGCGCCTAGCAAACCTCAGAACAGCATTCC
>NC_069438.1:24085423-24103817 GCF_026875155.1 Cherax quadricarinatus
CAAGCATTTGTTTGGCGTGAGGTTGGTCGCTTCTTCCTCTGCATATTCTTGTTAATAATGAACGTGTTATGTATTCCTGTCTCTTCGCCACGGAAAGCTTGGGCGGTGTTTTAGTGCTAAGTGAAAGTTGAAAACACCAGACTGCTGGGAGCAGTGCTTATACAGCACAAGCCGTCATAGCCCTTAAATACCAACAACAACAAAACACATTGTTGGGGGTTTATAGGGCCACTGTGAGTTTACGCCGTATCGAGCCCTAACAACAACTCAACTCCTCTCCTGACTCACTTTGTCTGCCTTTTTTTCGGTTATCCTATAGATAATTTACATATATGTTACTATGTAAGATTAATTTGAGTGACTGTATTTATATGTACCTGTACCTAAATAAATAAAAAATAAACTGACAAGGTAAGATAACCTAACAGTCAACTTGTTCTTCGATGTTTTGTCCTGTCTTGTCTTTGACGTAAGTTATTATTGTTTCATGGATACCATAAGATAAAATGGTTATAATCAAAACCATAATTTTTAAAGAGGTGAGATAACCAAAACCTCCAGCTGCGGGTCATCATATAACTAAGACCAACGTCAGGAAACACTTGTCCTGTTTCCTGATGAAACTTACCTAATCTAGCCTAGATGACTTTGGATGTTGACTGGAAAAGACGCGACGAGGGAGTAATAATCGTGTTATGAAAGCCTCAAGTAACTTCTCTTCTGTGATTATTTCGCCTTCAGCGACTTAAGTTTGCTTGGTCTAATAGCTTCTGTTGTTGGTCTAATAGCTTCTGTTGTTTCGCCAGTTCTAGCTGTGACCTGGTCAGCTACATAGCAAACTAGTTCTACATTATGTTATCAGGTCTAGCTGTGACCTGGTCACACAGAGGAGGACGTCTGAAGAGAGAAGGTCTGAACGATGGAGCTGAACGAGATACCCAGGAATTCTGGGAGTAACATGTGTCTGTGTCTGATGATGGTTTCTAGCAAGCTGGAAATATACGCGTTAATTTTTCTTCAGCACTGTTGAATGTGGGTTATCCCTATATATCAGCCGTACTGTCTCTGTCAACTGGAAGGTCAACTGTTACATCCGTTTCTTGGAGACGACGCATTTACCTCCAGTCTTTACTACCATGTCTTCAGTTGACCTTTGAGACGCCTCACATCCTTCATTGTTTGATAACATATAATAATGACGACTTGAGGAATTAGATACAGGACGAAATTAATATATACTTTCAAGACTGAGGGACTTGCAAAGCCTCACCTTCCATCTTCTTCAAGACTGGAAGGCGAAACGTTCTCAGAATAAGGACACCCGGGTGTTAAACGTCCTCAGAATAAGGACACCTGGGTGTTAAACGCCCTCAGAATAAGGACACTTGGGTGGTAAACGTCCTCAGAATAAGGAAACCTGGGTGTTAAACGCCCTCAGAATAAGCACACTTGGGTGGTAAACGTCCTCAGAATAAGGACACCCGAGTGGTAAACGTCCTCAGAATAAGGACACCTGGGTGGTAAAGTCCTCAGAATAAGGACACCCGAGTGGTAAACGTCCTCAGAATAAGGACACCCGGGTGGTAAACGTCCTCAGAATAAGGACACCCGGGTGGTAAATCTCCTCAGAATAAGGACACCTGGGTGGTAAACGTCCTCAGAATAAGGACACCCGAGTGGTAAACGTCCTCAGAATAAGGACACCTGGGTGGTAAACGTCCTCAGAATAGGGACACCTGGGTGGTAAACGTCCTCAGAATAAGGACACCTGAGTGGTAAATGTCCTCAGAATAAGGACACCTGGGTGGTAAACGTCCTCAGAATAATAACACCTGGGTGGTAAACGTCCTCAGAATAAGGACACCTGGGTGGTAAACGTCCTCAAAATAAGGACACCCGGGTGGTAAACGTCCTCAGAATAAGGACACCCGGGTGGTAAACGTCCTCAGAATAAGGACACCCGGGTGGTAAACATCCTCAGAATAAGGACACCCGAGTGGTAAACGTCCTCAGAATAAGGACACCTGGGTGGTAAACGTCCTCAGAATAAGGACACCTGGGTGGTAAACGTCCTCAGAATAAGGACACCCGGGTGGTAAACGTTCTCAATAAGGACACCTGGGTGGTAAACGTCCTCAGAATAAGGACACCCGGGTGGTAAACGTTCTCAGAATAAGGACACCCGGGTGGTAAACGTTCTCAGAATAAGGACACCCGGGTGGTAAACGTTCTCAGAATAAGGACACCCGGGTGGTAAACGTCCTCAGAATAAGGACACCCGAGTGGTAAACGTCCTCAGAATAAGGACACCCGGGTGGTAAACGTCCTCAGAATAAGGACACCTGGGTGGTAAACGTCCTCAGAATAAGGACACCCGGGTGGTAAACGTCATCAGAATAAGGACACCCGGGTGGTAAACGTCCTCAGAATAAGGACACTCGGGTGGTAAACGTCCTCAGAATAAGGACACCCGGGTGGTAAACGTCCTCAGAATAAGGACACCTGGGTGGTAAACGTCCTGAGAATAAGGACACCCGGGTGGTAAACGTCCTCAGAATAAGGACACCCGGGTGGTAAACGTCCTCAGAATAAGGACACCCGGGTGGTAAACGTCCTCAGAATAAGGACACCTGGGTGGTAAAGTCCTCAATAAGGACACCCGAGTGGTAAACGTCCTCAGAATAAGGACACCCGGGTGGTAAACGTCCTCAGAATAAGGACACCCGGGTGGTAAACGTCCTCAGAATAAGGACACCCGAGTGGTAAACGTCTCAGATAAGGACACCCGGGTGTTAAAACGTCCTCAGAATAAGGACACCCGGGTGGGTAAACGTCTCAGAATAAGGACACCCGAGTGGTAAACGTCCTCAGAATAAGGACACCCGAGTGGTAAACGTCCTCAGAATAAGGACACCCGGGTGGTAAACGTCCTCAGAATAAGGACACCCGAGTGGTAAACGTCCTCAGAATAAGGACACCCGGGTGGTAAACGTCCTCGGGAAATAAGGACACCCAGGTGGTAAGCGTCCTCAGAATAAGGACACCCGAGTGGTAAACGTCCTCAGAATAAGGACACCCGAGTGGTAAACGTCCTAGAATAAGGACACCCGGGTGGTAAAACGCCCTTTCAGAATAAGGACACCCGAGGGGTAAAGTCCTCGGGAAAAGGACACTGAGTGGTAAACGTCCTCAGATTAAGGACACCCGAGTGGTAAAACGTCCTCAGAATAAGGACCCCGAGTGGTAAATTTCCTCAGAAAAAGGGGACACCCGAGTGGGTAAACGTCCTCAGAATAAGGACACCCGAGTGGTAAACGTCCCCCGAATAAGGACACCTGGAGTGGTAAACGTCCTCAGAATAAGGGACACCGAGTGGTAAACGTCCTCAGAATAAGGACACCCGAGTGGTAAACGTCCTCAGAATAAGGACACCCGAGTGGTAAACGTCCTCAGAATAAGGACACCCGAGTGGTAAACGTCCTCAGAATAAGGACACCCGAGTGGTAAACGTCCTCAGAATAAGGACACCCGGGTGGTAAACGTCCTCAGAATAAGGACACCCGAGTGGTAAACGTCCTCAGAATAAGGACACCCGGGTGGTAAACGTCCTCAGAATAAGGACACCCAGGTGGTAAGCGTCCTCAGAATAAGGACACCCGAGTGGTAAACGTCCTCAGAATAAGGACACCCGAGTGGTAAACGTCCTCAGAATAAGGACACCCGAGTGGTAAACGTCCTCAGAATAAGGACACCCGAGTGGTAAAACGTCCTCAGAATAAGGACCCCTTGAGTGGTAAACGTCCTCAGAATAAGGACACCCGAGTGGTAAACGTCCTCAGAATAAGGACCCCGAGTGGTAAACGTCCTCGGGAATAAGGACACCCGAGTGGTAAACGTCCTCAGAATAAGGACACCCGAGTGGTAAACGTCCTCAGAATAAGGACACCTGAGTGGTAAACGTCCTCAGAATAAGGACACCCGAGTGGTAAACGTCCTCAGAATAAGGACACCCGAGTGGTAAACGTCCTCAGAATAAGGACACCCGAGTGGTAAACGTCCTCAGAATAAGGACACCCGGGTGGTAAACGTCCTCAGAATAAGGACACCTGAGTGGTAATAATGTGACGTAGTCATAAGTCTGTTTTGTTTATTTTATATCTGATTGTTTCCATTCCATCTCTGTTAACAAGAGTCCAGGATAACAAGAGTCCAGGATAACAAGAGTAAAGGATAACAAGAGTCCAGGATAACAAGAGTAAAGGATAACAAGAGTCCAGGATAACAAGAGTCCAGGATAACAAGAGGAAAAGGGGATAACAAGAGTCCAGGATAACAAGATTTAAAGGTAACAAGAGTCCAGGAAAACAAGAGTAAAGGGGATAACAAGAGTCCAGGATTAACAAGAGTCCAAGGAAAAACAAGATTTAAAGGATAACAAGAGTCCAGGAAAACAAGAGTAAAGGGATAACAAGAGTCCGGGGATAACAAGAGTCCAGGATAACAAGAGTAAAGGATAACAAGAGTCCAGGATAACAAGGTCCAGGATAACAAGGGGTCCAAGATAACAAGAGTCCAGGATAACAAGGGGTCCAGGATAAAAAGAGTCCTGGAAAACGAGATTTCCAGGATAACAAGAGTCCAGGATAACACGAGTCCAAGATAACAAGAGTCCAGGATAACAAGAGTCCAGGATAAACAAGAGTCCAGGATAAGAGTCCAGGATAACAGACCTTGATAACAAGAGTCCAGGATAACAAGAGCCCAGGATACAGTCCATGATTAACAAGAGTCCAAGATACAAGAGTCCATGATAACAAGAGTCCAGGATAACAAGTGTCCAGGATAACGGTCAATGATAACAAGAGTCCAAGATAAGAGTCCAGGATAACAAGAGTCAAGGATAACAGTCCATGATAACAAGAGTCCAGGATAACAGTCAATGATAACAAGAGTCCATGATAACAAGAGTCCAAGATAATACGAGTCCAGGATAAGAGTCAAGGATAACAGTCCATGATAACAAGAGTCCAGGATAACAGTCCATGATAACAAGGATCCAGGATAACAGTCCATGATAACAAGAGTCCATGATAACAAGAGTCCAGGATAACAGTCCATCATGATAACAAGAGTCCAGGATAACAGCCCACGATAAGAGTCCAGGATAACAGTCCATGATAATAAGAGTCCATGTAACAAGATTCCAGGATAAGAGTACATGGTAACAAAGAGTCCATGATAACAAGAGTCCAGGATAGCAAGAGTCCAAGATAACAAGAGTCCAAGATAACAAAGAGTCAAGGATAAAAAGAGTCCATGATAAAAGTCCAAGATAAAAAGTGTCCATGATAACAAGAGTCCAGGATAACAAGAGTCCATGATATGAGTCCAGGATAACAAGAGTCAAGGTTAAAGAGTCCAAGATAACAAGAGTCCATGATAATGAGAGTCCAGGTTAACAAGAGTCCATGATAAAAAGAGTCCATGATAAGAGTCCATGATAAGAGTTCAGGATAACGAGTCCATGATAAGACTCCAGGATAAAAGTTCATGATAGCAAGAATCCATGATAACAAGAGTCCGGGATAACAAAAGTCCAGGATAACAAGAGTCCCTAATATAAGTCCAGGATAAAAAGAGTCCATGATAACAAGTCTCCAGGGTAAAAGTCTGTAATAACAAGAGTCCAGGATAACAAAAGTCACTGATAAAATTCCAGGATAAAAGTATACAATAAGAATCCATGATAACAAGAGTCCAGGATAACGAAAGTCCAGGATAAGAGCCCATGATAAAAGTCCAGTGTAAAAAAGTCCATGTATATAATAAGACTCGAGGATAAAAGTCCATGAAAAAAGAGTCCAAGATAACAAGAGTTCGGGATAACAAAAGTCCGTGATAACAAGTCCATGATAAGAGTCCTGGATAACAAAAGTACAGGATAACAAGAGTCCTTGTTAGGAGTCCAGGATAAAAGTTCATGATAACAAGAGTCCAGGTTAACAAGAGTCCATGAAAAAAAAAAAGAGTCCATGATAACAAGAATCCAGGATAATAACAGCCCAGGGTAACAAGAGCCATGATAATAAGAGCCAGGATAACAAGAGTCCATGATAACAAGTGCCCAGGATAAGAGTCCAGGGTAACAAGAGCCAGGATAATAAGAACCCAGGGTAACAAGAGCCAGGATAATAAGAACCCAGGGTAACAAAAGCCAGGATAATACGAGCCTTGATAACAAGAGCTCGGGATAGCAAGACCCAGGATAATAAGAGCCCAGGGTAACAAAAGCCCATTATAGCAAGAGCCAGAATAATAGCCCACGATCAGAGAAAGGATATAAGAGCCCAGGATAATATGAGTCCAGGATAACAAAAGTCAGGATAATGAGACCCTAAGATAAGACCCAGAATAATAACTCAGTCCAGGATAACAAGAGCAGGATAATAAGAACCCAGGATAAGAGCCAGGATAATAAGAACTCTCAGCGCCACGGACAAACCATCGATCGCAGCAGATAGATAAAAAATTAAATGTCGCTTAAATTGGCTAATTCATCAAACCAGGGAGATTATAAAGAAGGAGGGAGGGAGGAGTGCGGGAGAGAGAGAGCTACGGAGGGAGAAAGAGAGAGAGAGAGAGAGAGGGATGAACTTATTCCTCCTCTAAACGGACAGATTGGAGACATCTCTACTAGCAGTCAGGAGAAAGCTGACCTCTTTGACTAATACTTTACTTCTAAGATGCAAGTTCATGATCCAGCAAGGGACTCTCCTTGGCTAGCTGCAAGAACTGTGGCAAATCTGTCAGTGGTGACAGTAAGTCAGGAGGAAGTGCATCTTAAATCGCAGGACCAAGAAAAGGCTGTGGATCCAGATAAGTTGAGCCCAAGATTGCTGAGATGTGCAGACCAGCTAGCAGCACCTCTAACTCGCATCTATCAGCACTGCCTAGTACAGTGTAAATGGCCTTTTCTGTGGAAAGAGGCAAATGTAGTCCCTGTTCGCAAAAAGAAGAGCAGAGCAGAAATCAGCAACTACAGACCAGTGTCACTCCTGTCAGTCACTGGCAAGATCCTTGAGACAATAATCTCCCGGTAGATGACAGTTTTTCTGTTACCACTCGCTTCGTTGTGACTGTCAATATGGCTTCAGGAAAGATTACTCTGCTACTGATCTGTTGTTAACCTCTCCACTAAGTGGCACCAGTCACTGAGTGAATCCAAAGTCAGTTGTGTGGTAGCACTGGACATTGCTGGTGCTTTCAACCGAGTATGGTACCAGGAACTCTTGTCAAACTCTTGTCAAAATTCTAAGCGTAGTTCTCAACGGGACAGAGTCAGCAAGACATACTATTGGTGCAAGTGTTCCACAGGGAGGTATACTTGGGCCATTGTTATGGAATGTCTACTTCAGTGACCCTCTTCATATCATCCCAGAATTCCATGCATATGCAGACGACTGTACTCTGACATTTACTTATCCAAGAGAGGAAATTCCAGCTGCTCTAAGTTACATCAATCACCAGTTTACAGCTGTATCAACCTGGGGAAAACGATGGCAGGTAATATTTCCTCCTGAGAAAACACAAATGATGATGGTCTCTTGGCACCATGATGGTACTGCCGAAGCAGTAGTAAATATGAATTGAAGAGTGTTGGTACCCTGGGATGAAGTTGATATTCTTGGGGTGAAATTTGACTCCCAACTGACCATGAAGAACCACGTTGTAAATCTTGCAAACAAGACAGCCAGAAAACTTACAGCACTTACGTAGGTGTATCTCACATCTGCTTGACGCCCCTGAAGGGAGGTTCCTTGACACTGGTGAGGGGCTCTTGATCTAGGGATTTGGATCTGTGTTCCAGTTCTCTGAATTGAGCCTGAATACCTTCTACCCCTCCCCTTCCCCTACAGGAGCTGTATAATCCCTACGGGTTTAGCGCTCTCTATGATTATAATTATAATTGTTCGACAGTAGAGGCTGCAAGATTCTGTACGAGGTACAAGTACGCTCACACCTTGAGTATACTCCACTTTCTTGGTTTTCCTGCCCCCCCCCCCCTTCATCTGCGACTGCTTGACAGAGTAGAGAACAGAGCATGACGTCTCATCTCTCGCCTGGACCCATCCTGGATAGATCTGTCATTTCATCAGAGCCTTCAACACAGGAGGGATGTGGGTGGCCTTACTGTTATGTACAAGGCCAATATTGTCAAAGTACCACACTTGGATCCACTTCGAGGATAGCGAGAAGTGAGCCTCTACACAACAAGACGGGCAATCAGCAGCAATTTTACTCGGGCTGTAATCTTCTCCAGACCATCAAGATGGCTCCAACTTGATCCTGTTCCCTACTTGTATGTCTCATAACAATAAAAACGCTTTTAAATGAGCTGATGTAGGTAACAGCTCTCAGCTTGTCAATAAAGTTAGGAACCTTAACCAATCACTGTAAAGAGAAAGAGAGAAAGAGAGAGAGAGAGAGAGAATTTTTTTAAGTCAAAATTATTTTTAGCCAAATAATGTGTATTATTATTATTATTATTATTATTATTATTATTATTATTATTATTATTATTATTATAATTATTATTATTATTATTATTATTATTATTATTATTATTATTATTATAAGTATTATTATTAGTAGTAGAAGTAGTAGTATCATCATTATTCTTAGTATTATTGTTGTTGTTGTTGCTTTTACATTAAAACAGCAAGCGCTAAATACTCATGGGTCTTTAGTTCTATTTCTAATGAGAGACGGTGATTATCCTGAGAGATGGTGATTATCCTGAGAGATGGTGATTATCCTGAGAGATGGTGATTATCCTGAGAGATGGTGACTATCCTGAGAGATGGTGATTATCCTGAGAGATGGTGACTATCCTGAGAGATGGTGATTATCCTGAGAGATGGTGATTATCCTGAGAGATGGTGATTATCCTGAGAGATGGTGACTATCCTGAGAGATGATGACTATCCTGAGAGATGGTGACTATCCTGAGAGATGGTGACTATCCTGAGAGATGGTGACTATCCTGAGAGATGGTGACTATCCTGAGAGATGGTGACTATCCTGAGAGATGGTGACTATCCTGAGAGATGGCGACTATCCTGAGAGATGGCGACTATCCTGAGAGATGGTGACTATCCTGAGAGATGGTGACTATCCTGAGAGATGGCGACTATCCTGAGAGATGGTGACTATCCTGAGAGATGGTGACTATCCTGAGAGATGGTGACTATCCTGAGAGATGGGACTATCCTGAGAGATGGTGACTATCCTGAGAGATGGTGACTATCCTGAGAGATGGTGACTATCCTGAGAGATGATGACTATCCTGAGATGGTGACTATCCTGAGAGATGGCGACTATCCTGAGAGATGGTGACTATCCTGAGAGATGGTGACTATACTGAGAGATGGTGACTATCCTGAGATGGTGACTATCCTGAGAGATGGCGACTATCCTGAGAGATGGTGACTATCCTGAGAGATGGTGACTATCCTGAGAGATGGTGACTATCCTGAGAGATGGTGACTATCCTGAGAGATGGTGACTATCCTGAGAGATGGTGACTATCCTGAGAGATGGTGACTATCCTGAGAGATGGTGACTATCCTGAGAGATGGTGAATATCCTGAGAGATGGTGAATATCCTGAGATATGTTACTATCCTGAGAGATGGCGGCTATCTTCAGAGATGGTGACTATCCTGAGAGATGGTGACTATCCTAAGAGATGGTGACTATCCTGAGAGATGGTGACTATCCTGAGAGATGGTGACTATCCTGAGAGATGGTGACTATCCTGAGAGATGATGACTATCTTCAGAGATGGTGACTATCCTGAGAGATGGTGACTATCCTAAGAGATGGTGAATATCCTGAGAGATGGTGACTATCCTGAGAGATGGTGACTATCCTGAGATGGTGACTATCCTGAGAGATGGTGACTATCTTGAGAGATGGTGACTATCCTGAGAGATGGTGACTATCCTAAGATGGTGACTATCCTGAGAGATGGTGACTATCTTGAGAGATGGTGACTATCCTAAGAGATGGTGACTATCCTGAGAGATGGTGAATATCCTGAGAGATGGTGACTATCTTGAGAGATGGTGACTATCCTGAGAGCTGGTGACTATCCTGAGAGATGGTGAATATCCTGAGAGATGGTGACTATCTTGAGAGATGGTGACTATCCTGAGAGATGGTGACTAACCTAAAAGATGGTGACTATCCTAAGAGATGGTGACTATCCTAAGAGATGGTGACTATCCTGAGAGATGGTGACTGTCTTGAGAGATGGTGACTATCCTAAGAGATGGTGACTATCTTGAGAGATGGTGACTATCCTAAAAGATGGTGACTATCCTAAGAGATGGTGACTATTCTAATAGATGGTGACTATCCTAAGAAATGGTGACTATCCTGAGAGATGGTGACTATCCTGAGAGATGGTGACTATCCTGAGAAATGGTGACTATCCTGAGAGATGGTGACTACTGAAGTCTCCCAGCTCAGACTGACACTACTGAAGTCTCCCAGCTCAGACTGACACTACTGAAGTCTCCCAGCTCAGACAGACACTACTGAAGTCTCCCAGCTTAGACTGACACTACTGAAGTCTCCCAGCTCATACTGACACTACTGAAGTCTTCCAGCTCATACTGACACTACTGAAGTCTTCCAGCTCAGACTGACACTACTGAAGTCTCCCAGCTCAGACTGACACTACTGAAGTCTCCCAGCTCATACTGACACTACTGAAGTCTTCCAGCTCAACGGACACTACTGAAGTCTCCCAGCTCATACTGACACTACTGAAGTCTTCCAGCTCAGACTGACACTACTGAAGTCTCCCAGCTCAGACTGACACTACTGAAGTCTCCCAGCTCAGACTGACACTACTGAAGTCTCCCAGCTCAGACTGACACTACTGAAGTCTTCCAGCTCAGACTGACACTACTGAAGTCTCCCAGCTCAGACAGACACTACTGAAGTCTCCCAGCTCATACTGACACTACTGAAGTCTTCCAGCTCAGACTGACACTACTGAAGTCTCCCAGCTCAGACTGACACTACTGAAGTCTCCCAGCTCAGACTGACACTACTGAAGTCTCCCAGCTCAGACTGACACTACTGAAGTCTTCCAGCTCAGACTGACACTACTGAAGTCTCCCAGCTCAGACAGACACTACTGAAGTCTCCCAGCTCAGACAGACACTACTGAAGTCTCCCAGCTCAGACAGACACTACTGAAGTCTCCCAGCTCATACTGACACTACTGAAGTCTTCCAGCTCAGACTGACACTACTGAAGTCTCCCAGCTCAGACTGAAACTACTGAAGTCTCCCAGCTCAGACTGACACTACTGAAGTCTCCCAGCTCAGACAGACACTACTGAAGTCTCCCAGCTCAGACAGACACTACTGAAGTCTCCCAGCTCAGACTGACACTACTGAAGTCTCCCAGCTCAGACAGACACTACTGAAGTCTCCCAGCTCAGACTGACACTACTGAAGTTTTCCAGCTCAGACTGACACTACTGAAGTCTCCCAGCTTAGACTGACACTACGGAAGTCTTCCAGCTAAGACTGACACTACTGAAGTCTTCCAGCTCAGACTGACACTACTGAAGTCTTCCAGCTCAGACAGACACTAATGAAGTCTCCCAGCTCAGTCAGACACTACTGAAGTCTTCCAGCTTAGACTGACACTACTGAAGTCCCCCAGCTCAGACTGACACTACTGAAGTCTTCCAGCTTAGACTGACACTAATGAAGTCTCCCAGCTCAGACTGACACTACTGAAGTCTTCCAGCTCAGACAGACACTAATGAAGTCTCCCAGCTCAGACTGACACTACTGAAGTCTTCCAGCTTAGACTGACACTACTGAAGTCCCCCAGCTCAGACTGACACTACTGAAGTCTTCCAGCTTAGACTGACACTACTGAAGTCTCCCAGCTCAGACTGACACTACTGAAGTCTCCCAGCTCAGACTGACACTACTGAAGTCTTCCAGCTCAGACAGACACTAATGAAGTCCCCCAGCTCAGACTGACACTACTGAAGTCTTCCAGCTCAGACAGACACTAATGAAGTCTCCCAGCTCAGACTGACACTACTGAAGTCTTCCAGCTTAGACTGACACTACTGAAGTCCCCCAGCTCAGACTGACACTACTGAAGTCTTCCAGCTTAGACTGACACTACTGAAGTCTCCCAGCTCAGACTGACACTACTGAAGTCTCCCAGCTCAGACTGACACTACTGAAGTCTCCAAGCTCAGACAGACACTACTGAAGTCTCCCAGCTCATACTGACACTACTGAAGTCTTCCAGCTCAGACTGACACTACTGAAGTCTCCCAGCTCAGACTGAAACTACTGAAGTCTCCCAGCTCAGACTGACACTACTGAAGTCTCCCAGCTCAGACAGAAACTACTGAAGTCTCCCAGCTCAGACAGACACTACTGAAGTCTCCCAGCTCAGACTGACACTACTGAAGTCTCCCAGCTCAGACAGACACTACTGAAGTCTCCCAGCTCAGACTGACACTACTGAAGTTTTCCAGCTCAGACTGACACTACTGAAGTCTCCCAGCTTAGACTGACACTACGGAAGTCTTCCAGCTAAGACTGACACTACTGAAGTCTTCCAGCTCAGACTGACACTACTGAAGTCTTCCAGCTCAGACAGACACTAATGAAGTCTCCCAGCTCAGTCAGACACTACTGAAGTCTCCCAGCTCAGACAGACACTACTGAAGTCTCCCAGCTCAGACTGACACTACTGAAGTCTCCCAGCTCAGACTGACACTACTGAAGTCTCCCAGCTCAGACTGACACTACTGAAGTCTCCCAGCTCAGACTGACACTACTGAAGTCTCCCAGCTCAGACAGACACTACTGAAGTCTCCCAGCTCAGACTGACACTACTGAAGTCTCCCAGCTCAGACTGACACTACTGAAGTCTCCCAGCTCAGACTGACACTACGGAAGTCTTCCAGCTAAGACTGACACTACTGAAGTCTCCCAGCTCAGACTGACACTACTGAAGTCTCCCAGCTCAGACTGACACTACTGAAGTCTCCCAGCTCAGACAAACACTACTGAAGTCTCCCAGCTCAGACTGACACTACTGAAGTCTCCCAGCTCAGACAGACACTACTGAAGTCTCCCAGCTCAGACTGACACTACTGAAGTCTCCCAGCTCAGACTGACACTACTGAAGTCTCCCAGCTCAGACTGACACTACGGAAGTCTTCCAGCTAAGACTGACACTACTGAAGTCTCCCAGCTCAGACTGACACTACTGAAGTCTCCCAGCTCAGATTGACACTACTGAAGTCTGCCAGCTCAGACTGACACTACTGAAGTCTCCCAGCTCAGACTGACACTACTGAAGTCTCCCAGCTCAGACTGACACTACTGAAGTCTGCCAGCTCAGACTGACACTACTGAAGTCTCCCAGCTCAGACTGACACTACTGAAGTCTCCCAACTCAGACTGACACTACTGAAGTCTCCCAGCTCAGACTGACACTACTGAAGTCTCCCAGCTCAGACTGACACTACTGGAAGTCTCCCAGCTCAGACTGACACATCTAGAAGTCTCCCAACTCAGACTGACACTACTGAAGTCTCCCAGCTCAGACTGACACTACTGAAGTCTCCCAGCTCAGACTGACACTACTGAAGTCTCCCAGCTCAGACTGACACTACTAATGTCTCCCAGCTCAGACTGACACTACTGAAGTCTCCCAGCTCAGACTGACACTACTGAAGTCTCCCAGCTCAGACTGACACTACTGAAGTCTCCCAGCTCAGACTGACACTACTGAAGTCTGCCAGCTCAGACTGACACTACTGAAGTCTCCCAGCTCAGACTGACACTGGAGTTTACCTGGAGTTTACCTGGAGAGAGTTTCGGGGGTCAACGCCCCCGCGGCCCGGTCTGTGACCAGGCCTCCTGGTGGATCAGCGCCTGATCAACCAGGCTGTTGCTGCTGGCTGCACGCAAACCAACGTACGAGCCGCAGCCCGGCTGATCAGGAACTGGCTTTAGGTGCTTGTCCAGTGCCAGCTTGAAGACTGCCAGGGGTCTGTTGGTAATCCCCCTTATGTGTGCTGGGAGGCAGTTGAACAGTCTCGGGCCCCTGACACTTATTGTATGGTCTCTTAACGTGCTAGTGACACCCCTGCTTTTCATTGGGGGGATGGTGCATCGTCTGCCAAGTCTTTTGCTTTCGTAGTGAGTGATTTTCGTGTGCAAGTTCGGTACTAGTCCCTCTAGGATTTTCCAGGTGTATATAATCATGTATCTCTCCCTCCTGCGTTCCACTACTGAAGTCTCCCAGCTCAGACTGACACTACTGAAGTCTCCCAGCTCAGACTGACACTACTGAAGTCTCCCAGCTCAGGCTGACACTACTGAAGTCTCCCAGCTGAGACTGACACTACTGAAGTCTCCCAGCTCAGACTGACACTACTGAAGTCTCCCAGCTCAGACTGACACTACTGAAGTCTCCCAGCTCAGACTGACACTACTGAAGTCTCCCAGCTCAGGCTGGACACTACTGAAGTCTCCCAGCTCAGACTGACACTACTGAAGTCTCCCAGCTCAGACTGACACTACTGAAGTCTCCCAGCTCAGACTGACACTACTGAAGTCTCCCAGCTCAGGCTGACACTACTGAAGTCTCCCAGCTCAGGCTGACACATTACATCATGTATGTGACCCGTCCTACATGTTGGAATTTAAAAGGATAACATAGCTTATGTTCCCACTGTGTAGCTATCATATAGAACAGTGTAGCAACACACTGCTGGTGTTCCCACTGTGTAGCTATCATATAGAACGGTGTAGCAACACACTGCTGGTGTTCCCACTGTGTAACTATCATATAGAACGGTGTAGCAACACACTGCTGGTGTTCCCACTGTGTAGCTATCATATAGAACGGTGTAGCAACACACTGCTGGTGTTCCCACTGTGTAACTATCATACAGAACAGTGTAGCAACACACTGCTGGTGTTCCCACTGTGTAACTATCATATAGAACAGTGTAGCAACACACTGCTGGTGTTCCCACTGTGTAACTATCATATAGAACGGTGTAGCAACACACTGCTGGTGTTCCCACTGTGTAACTATCATATAGAACAGTGTAGCAGGACACTGCTGGTGTTCCCACTGTGTAACTATCATATAGAACTGTGTAGCAACACACTGCTGGTGTTCCCACTGTGTAGCTATCATATAGAACGGTGTAGCAACACACTGCTGGTGTTCCCACTGTGTAACTATCATACAGAACAGTGTAGCAACACACTGCCTGCTGGTGTTCCCACTGTGTAACTATCATATAGAACGGTGTAGCAACACACTGCTGGTGTTCCCACTGTGTAACTATCATACAGAACAGTGTAGCAACACACTGCTGGTGTTCCCACTGTGTAACTATCATATAGAAACGGGTGTAGCAACACACTGCTGGTGTTCCCACTGTGTAACTATCATATAGAACAGTGTATAGCAGGACACTGCTGGTGTTCCCACTGTGTAACTATCATATAGAACAGTGTAGCACACACTGCTGGTGTTCCCACTGTGTAACTATCATATAGAACAGTGTAGCAACACACTGCTGGTGTTCCCACTGTATAACTATCATATAGAACAGTGTAGCAACACACTACTGGTGTTCCCACTGTATAACTATCATATAGAACAGTGTAGCAACACACTGCTGGTGTTCCCACTGTGTAGCTATCATATAGAACAGTGTAGCAGCACACTGCTGGTGTTCCCACTGTATAACTATCATATAGAACAGTGTAGCAACACACTGCTGGTGTTCCACTGTGTAGTATCATATAGAACAGTGTAGCAGCACACTGCTGGTGTTCCCACTGTGTAGCTATCATATAGAACAGTGTAGCAGCACACTGCTGGTGTTCCCACTGTATAACTATCATATAGAACAGTGTAGCAACACACTGCTGGTGTTCCCACTGTGTAGCTATCATATAGAACAGTGTAGCAGCACACTGCTGGTGTTCCCACTGTATAACTATCATATAGAACAGTGTAGCAACACACTGCTGGTGTTCCCACTGTGTAACTATCATATAGAACGGTGTAGCAACACACTGCTTGTGTTCCCACTGTGTAACTATCATATAGAACAGTGTAGCAGCACACTGCTGGTGTTCCCACTGTATAACTATCATATAGAACAGTGTTAGCAACACACTGCTGGTGTTCCCACTGTGTAACTATCATATAGAACGGTGTAGCAACACACTGCTGGTGTTCCCACTGTGTAACTATCATACAGAACAGTGTAGCAACACACTGCTGGTGTTCCCACTGTGTAACTATCATATAGAACAGTGTAGCAACACCACTGCTGTGTTCCCACTGTGTAACTATCATACAGAAACAGTGTGTAGCAACACACTGCTGGTGTTCCCAGTGTGTAACTATCATATAGAACAGTGTAGCAACACACTGCTGGTGTTCCCACTGTGTAACTATCATATAGAACAGTGTAGCAACACACTGCTGGTGTTTCCACTGTGTAACTATCATATAGAACAGTGTAGCAACACACTGCTGGTGTTCCCACTGTGTAACTATCATATAGAACGGTGTAGGAACACACTGCTGGTGTTCCCACTGTGTAACTATCATATAGAATAGTGTAACAACACACTGCTGGTGTTCCCACTGTGTAACTATCATATATAACAGTGTAGCAACACACTGCTGGTGTTCCTACTGTGTATCATATAGAATAGTGTAGCAACACACTGCTGGTGTTCCCACTGTGTAACTATCATATATAACAGTGTAGCAACACACTGCTGGTGTTCCTACTGTGTATCATATAGAATAGTGTAGCAACACACTGCTGGTGTTCCCACTGTGTATCTATCATATAGAACAGTGTAGCAACACACTGCTGGTGTTCCCACTGTGTAACTATCATATAGAATAGTGTAGCAACACACTGCTGGTGTTCCCACTGTGTAACTATCATATAGAATAGTGTAGCAACACACTGCTGGTGTTCCCACTGTGTAACTATCATATAGAATAGTGTAGCAACACACTGCTGGTGTTCCCACTGTGTAACTATCGTATAGAATAGTGTAGCAACACACTGCTGGTGTTCCCACTGTGTAACTATCATATAGAATAGTGTAGCAACACACTGCTGGTGTTCCCACTGTGTAGCTATCGTATAGAATAGTGTAGCAACACACTGCTGGTGTTCCCACTGTGTAACTATCATATAGAATTAGTGTAGCAACACACTGCTGGTGTTCCCACTGTGTAACTATCATATAGAATAGTGTAGCAACACACTGCTGGTGTTCCCACTGTGTAACTATCATATAGAATAGTGTAGCAACACACTGCTGGTGTTCCCACTGTGTAACTATCATATAGAATAGTGTAGCAACACACTGCTGGTGTTCCCACTGTGTAACTATCGTATAGAATAGTGTAGCAACACACTGCTGGTGTTCCCGCTGTGTAACTATCGTATAGAATAGTGTAGCATCACACTGCTGGTGTTCCCACTGTGTAACTATCGTATAGAGTCTTTTCGGTAGTTACGTTGTGGGAACACTGGCTGTGAGGTTAGAGGGAGGGGGCAGGAGATTGGAGGGAGGGGGAGTAGATTGGAAGGAAGGGGAAGAGATTGGAGTGGGGAGGAGGTTGGAGGGAGGGGAGGATATTGGAGGGAAGGGAGGAGATTGGAGGGAGGAGAGGAGATTGGAGGAGGGGGAGTAGATTGGAGGGAGGGGGAGTAGATGCGAGGGAGGAGGGAGGAGATTGGAGGGAGGGGGAGGTGATTGGAGGGAGGGGGAGTAGATTGGATGGAGGGGGAGATTGGAGGGAGGGGGGAACGGCTAAAGTGGAAGCTGGGGGTTGGAAGATGAGGAGGGGGTGTTGCAGGGGTGGTGGTTGGTTGGGAGGGGGTGAAAGAGCTTCGGGGGGGGTGGAAGAGCTTGGGGGGGACAATCCGATCAGCAGTCTTGTTAGGAAGTTAGGAGGCATTGCGACCCTTGTCTAAGACCCAATTATATTCGACAACGCTGGGTGACCTGGCCGTGTACGTGTGCGTTGTATGTACATGTGCGGTATGTACGTACGTGTGCGTTGTATGCATGTGTGCGTTATATGTGAGATCTCTACCTGTGAATGTGTACGTGCATATCTATATACGTATATGGGGTGTGTATACATATATACATTATGTGTATCTGCATGTATACGAACATATACTTGTATGTATACACACGGCTAAGTTATACCTACATTATTATTATTATTATTATTATTATTATTTTATTATTTTAATTTTT
>NC_069438.1:24104317-24106817 GCF_026875155.1 Cherax quadricarinatus
ACTCACCTATTTGTTGTTGCCAAGGGCGAGTCTACCCCGGCCCCGCCTCTTCCTGATTGCTACTAGGTCCTCTATCCCGCCCATGACTTTATCAAAATTTCCCCTTTGAAACTATTTTGGTTCCCGCCCCCCACTCGTCACTTTTAGGCATTCCACGGCTTGACACTCTATGACTGAAGAAATACTTCTTAACATCCCTTTGATTCATCTGAGTCTTCAACTTCCAATTGTGACCTCTTGTGTCTGTGTCCTTTCTCTGGAACATCCAGTCTTTGTCCATCTTGTCTATTCAGCGCTGTATTATTTATGTCGTTACCATGTCTCCCCTGACCCTCCTGTCCTCCAGTGTCGTCAGGCCGATTTCCCTCAACCTTTCTTCGTAGGACAATCCCCTTAGCTCTGGGACTAGTCTTGTTGCAAACCTTTGCACTTTCTCTAACTTCTTGGCGTGCTTGACTAGGTGTGGATTCCATACTGGTGCTGCATATTCCAGTATGGGCCTGACGTAAATGGTATACAGAGTCGTGAACGAATCCTTACTGAGGTATCGGAACGCTATCCGTAGGTTTGCCTGGCGCCCGTATGCTGCAGCAGTTATCTGATTGATGTGCGCCTCAGGAGTTATACTCGGTGTTATACTCACCACTAGATCTTTTTCCCTGAGTGAGGTTTGCAGTCTTTGGCCACCTAAACTATATTGTGTCTGCGGTCTTCTTTGCCCTTCCCCAATCTTCATGACTTTGTATTTGGCAGGGTTAAACTCAAGGAGCCAGTTGCTGGACCAGGCTTGTAGCCTGTCCAGGTCTCTTTGTAGTCCTGCCTGATCCTCATCCGATTTGATTCTTCTCATTAACTTCACATCATCTGCAAACAAGGACACTTCTGAGTCTATCCCTTCCGTTATGTCATTCACATATACCAAGAACAGCACAGGTCCTAGGACTGACCCCTGTGGAACCCCGCTAGTCACAGGCGCCCCCTCTGACACCTCGTCACGTACCATGACTCATTGTTGCCTCCCTGTCAGGTATTCTCTGATCCATTGCAGTGCCTTTCCTGTTATGTGTGCCTGATCTTCTAGCTTTTGCAGTAACCTCTTGTGAGGAACTGTGTCGAAGGCCTTCTTGCATTCCAAAAAAATGCAGTCGATCCACCCCTCTCTCTCTTGTCTTACTTCTGTCACCTTGCCATAAAACTCCAGTAGGTTTGTGACACAGGATTTTCCTTCCCTGAGACCGTGCTGGTTGTCAATTATACACTTGTTTCTTTCCAGGTGCTCCACCACTCTCCTCCTATGATCTTCTCCATGACTTTGCATACGTTAGTGATACAGGTCTGTAGTTTAGTGCCTCATGTCTGTCTCCCTTTTTAAAAATTGGGACTACATTTGCCATCTTCCATACCTCAGGGAGTTGCCCAGTTTCAATTGATCTGTTGAAGATCTTTGTTCATGGCACACACAGTATCTCTGCTCTCTCTTTAAGAACCCACAGAGAGATGTTGTCTGGTCCCACCGCCTTTGAGGTGTCAAGTTCGCATAGCAGCTTCTTCACCTCCTCCTTGGTTATATGTACCTCATCCAGCACTTGCTGGTGTACCCCCCCCCCCTGTTCTGATTTCCTGGAGTCCTACTGGTTTCCACTGTAAATACTTCTTTAAATCTCGTGTTGAGCTCCTGACATACCTCTTGGTCGTTTCTTGTGAATTCCCCATCACCCTTCCTCAGTCTGATTACCTGGTCCTTGACTGTTGTTTTTACTTTTGATGCTATGTCATTTTCATATTGTCGCTGAGCCTCCCTTCTTATCTGTGCATATTCGTTTCTGGCTCTTCGGCTAATCTCTTTATTTTCCTGAGTTCTGTGTCTTCTGTACCTTTTCCATTCTCTAGTGCACCTAGTTTTTGCCTCCCTACACCTTTGGGTGAACCAAGGACTCGTTCTGTTCTTCCCATTATTTCTTTTTCCCTTGGGAACAAACCTCTCCTCTGCCTCCTTGCATTTTGTTGCCACATAGTAAATCATTTCTTGTACTGGTTTTCCTGTTAGTTCCCTCTCCCACCGAATGTCTTGCAGGAAGTTCCTCATGCCTGAGTAGTTCCCCCTTTTGTAGTATAGTTTTTCCCAACCTATTCCTGCTATTCTCTCCACTTGAAGCTCAACTATGTAGTCGAAGCACAGAACCACATGATCACTAGCTCCCAGGGGCCTTTCATACATGATATCCTCGATGTCTGAACTACTCAAGGTGAATACAAGGTCCAGTCTTGCTGGTTCATCCTCTCCTCTCTCTCTCTGGTAGTGTCTCTAACATGTTGATGCATGAGGTTTTCCAGTACCACATCCATCATCTTGGCTCTCCATGTTTCGGGACCCCCATGGGGCTCCAGGTTTTCCCAGTCAATCTCCTTGTGTTTGAAATCACCCATAAATAGTAACTTTGCTCCCCCCACGTGTGCTCTCCTGGCCACCTTGGCTAGTGTGTCGACCATTGCTCTGTTG
>NC_069438.1:24114317-24168334 GCF_026875155.1 Cherax quadricarinatus
GCACAATATTATTATTATTATAATCAAAAAGAAGCGCTAAGCCACAAGGGCTATACAGCATACCGCACAATAACCTAGCCACATTGACAACAAAATCTAAATTCTAATCTCACAAATAAGTCCCAGGCTCTCGAAAAAATAAAAAAAATATAAGAAATTCTTCAACTTCCAAAAAAAAAAAAAAAAAAAAAATAAAACAAAAAAAAAAAAAAAAAAAAAAAAAAAAAAATGCAGAAAAATACTACGTAACTGAAAGAAACAAATGGAAAGAGAATGATTTAGTCTCTTGGGGACGCCTGTAGCTGATGCAGCTGGAGAGGCAAGTGGTTTGGTAAACCTTGACAACAGCTGCGCTACGCTCTGACACGTAAAAAGCTATTTGTCCATGCTTTTTTTTTTTTATGATATATAAAGTTTTTTTTTGTTTTACTTAGAGCTTTTGTAAAGATAATGTATTCTAGTTTTTTTTTTATCTTAGTTATGCCCCGGTAATATAACCCTGGAACAATAAGGTCTGTTATCTAGGTGTAAAGAGGAGCAAGGAAGGCAGATCAAACATAGCTGATTGACTCTGATTTATATTTTCCTATCTCAAAGTGTGATTATAAGTATATGCAAGTATGTACACTATCTACAGTTGGAAATATGTGTACAACACGTAAATCAAGAGGCAGAGGACACAGCCTGAAGGACAGAATGGAACAACCGGGTTCAACTAGCTCTTGAAATGGAAATGACAGGGGTGGAAACATGAGTGGTGACACGCCACTCACAGCTGCCAGACCCACCTTCTAATTGGCTGTACCTACGTACTTTGATCTGGACAATGGGCCTCGTTCGTACCCTTAGCTCCGTTTCAATGGTTGGGAGGTAGCCTTTAATGAGGGTGTGTACATGCCCACAGTAGTTATTTTAATATGGCTTTTCTGCTTTTTTGAGAGAGAAGAGATTTGGATACTACGCCCCCACGAAGTCGGAGTTATGAACTGTAAAAAAATGACGCTGAGGGTAACGTTAATGTTGTTGAGTGTCCAGAGTCTGTCCTCTCTGTCCCTCCATAAGTATGCTAATTTAATAAGTTTATTCAGGTATACACAAATACAGTTACAAGATTATCATTCATAGCAGCTATGTGTAGTGAACCTGTGATAACTCAGAAAAGTCCCCCCGGTTCACTACCATTCTTCTCTTCTATACCTTTGTATTCTCCCATCTTTCCATCCTAATCCTATATCCTCTCCTATTCATACTTCTCCTATCCACTCACTCATATAACAACACCCCTTCTTTTTCCCACAATCCTGCAATATGCCTCCCCTCCCCCCAACCTTCCTATCCCCCTCTCAGCAATTTTCCCTTCTCCATCCAAACAACCTTCCTATCACAGGACTCTTACTTCATTATTGTCCAACAACATTCATTTCCTTCCATACGTTACCCTCCTTCTCACCCTTGAGGGGGGTGGAGTGCTTCGATGCTCCCTGGCTCAGTGGTAGTCCATTGGGCTCTGCATCTGAAGCGTCCCTGTTGATACTGAACAAGTGGAATCACTGGGAGCAGGTGGTCCTTTGCACTTGTTGTCCCTCTTCACCTAGTGTAAGTTAGGTACCTAGGTGCTAGTTGATAGGTGTGGGTTGGCATCCTGGGGAGAGGATGAACGGTAAACAACATCATATATATATATATATTTATTTATATATATATATATATATATATATATTATATATTATATATTATATATATATATATATATATATTATATATATATATATAGTGACTATATAATATTATATATATATATATATTTATTTATATATATATATATATATCTATATATATATATTTATTTATGAAAATTATAGATAATATAAACTAAGTCAAGAATGTCAGGGGACTCGAACCACGGGTTAGTGAGCGCCTGCAAAATTCACAATGAGGGTTGTAAAAGAATGACGTTAGTTATGCCATGATTTTGTGTGACCTGTCTGTGTCAGTCAACACCTCGTGAGGCTACTTGTGTGAGATGACTGGGTCCACTCTCCACTTGTGGGCTACTTGTGTGTGCTGAGTGTCAATCACACCTGTGAGGCTACTTGTGTGACCTGACTTGTGTCAGTCAACCACCTGTGAGGCTAATTGTGTGACTGACGGTTTGTCACTCAACACCTGTGAGGGTCTTAATTGTGTGACATGACTGTGTCAGTCACCACCTGTGAGGCTACTTGTGTGACCTGACTGTGTCACTCACCACCTGTGAGGCTACTTGTGTGACCTGACTGTGTCAGTCACCACCTGTGAGGCTACTTGTGTGAGCTGACTGTGTCACTCACCACCTGTGAGGCTACTTGTGTGACCTGACTGTATGTCATCACCTCTGTGAGCGCTACTTGTGTGATCTGACTGTGTCAGGTCACCTTCCTGTGTGGCTACTTCTGAGACGTGACTGTGTCAATCACCACCTGTGAGGCTACTTGTATGAACCATGACTGAGTCAGTCACACCGGTGAGGAACTTGTATTTGACCTGACTGTGTCTGTCACCACTGTGAGGAATACTTGTGTGAACTGACTGTGTCACTCACACACCTGTGAGGTACTTGTGTGATCTGACTGTGGTCAGTCACCACTGTGTGGCTTACTTGTGTGACTGAGTGGTCAGTCTCAACATGTGGGTTACTTGATGTGGACCTGAACTGTGTCAATTCACCAAATGTGAGGTTAACTTGTGTAACCTGACTGTGTCAGTCACCACATGTGAGGCTACTGTCTTATGTACAGGCTAGGGTAGGTGGTCGGAATGAGGGACATGATAGATGGAAGAGCGAGGGAGGACGATAGATGGATAAATGAAGGGACGATATATGGACGAATGAAGGAGACGATAGATGGATGAGTGAGGCGAGCCGATTGATGAAGTGATGAGGGGGAGAGTAACGGTAGGACAGAGGGAAAAATATATGGAGAGTGAAAGAGGCGAGCCAGCAGGAGATGAGTGAGAGGGGAGAGGGGAAGGCAGAGGGGAGAGGGTGTGAGGGAAGTGGGAGGGGAGGTAGGGAGGGGAGAGGTGTGAGTGGAGGGTGGGGAGGGAGGAGGGAGGGGAGGTTGGGAGGGGGAGAGGTGTGAGGGGAGGGACGCGGAGGGGGTGAGGGAGGGGGAGAGGTAGGGAGGGGAGAGAGTGTGTGGGGAGGAGGGGAGGTTCGCTACGGTAGTTAAGACAGTATTTGCATTTAGAACGCTTTAATTAGTCGAGGCGAAAAGTGTGGGTTACAGAACAGGTGGAGGAGGAAAGTTTGTCCATGTTTCTTGAGTTGAGGGGTGGAGGGCAGCGAGTGGAGGGGGTGTGAGCGGAAGGGGGAAGTGATGGAGGAGGGAAGGATGAGGTGGGGGAGGTGAGAGTGAGGAGGCATGGGAGTGATTGTGCAAATTCAGCAAGTGGTGTTGACTACACTATTCTGAATGATAGTTGTATACAGTGGTAAACACCAGCAGTGTTGTGCTACATTCTGTATGTATAGTTATACAGTGGTAACACCAGCAGTGTGTAGCTACACTATTCGTATGATAGTTTATACAGTTGGTAACACCAGCAGTGTGTTGCTACACTATTATGTATGATAGTTACACAGTGGGAATCACCAGCAGTGTGTTGCTACATATTCTGTATGTAGGTATACAGTGGAACACCAGCAGGTGTAGCTACACTATTCTGTATTGATAGTTATACGTGGAACAAACAGTAGTGTGTTGCTTACACTATTCTGTGTGATAGTTATACATGGAAACAACAGCATGTGTTGATACACTATTATAGTATGTTTGTTACACAGTGGGAACACCAGCTGTGTGTTGCTACACTATTCTGTTATGATAGTTTACACAGGTGGGAACACCAGCAGTGTGTTGCTACACTATTCAGTATGTTATGTTATACAGTGGTGAACACCAGCTGTGTGTTGCTACACTATTCTGTATGTTAGTTATACAGTGCGGACACCAGTAGTGTGTTGCTTCACGACTTTCTGTATGATAGTTATACAGTGGGAAACACCAGCAGTGTGTTGCTACTCTTTTCTGTATGTTAGTTTCACAGTGGGGACAAAATAAAAAACAAAAAAACTCCAGCACAGGTGTTGCTACTATTCTGTATGATATTATACAGTGGGAAACACCAGCAGTGTGTGCTACACTATTCTGTATGATGTAACACAGTGGGACACCTGAAGTGTGTTGCTACACTATTCTGTATGATAGTTATCCACAGTGGGAAAACCAGCAGGTGTTGCTACACTATTCTTGTATGATAGTTACACAGGTGGGAACACCAGGCGGTTCCAGCAGAGAGATGCATAACACTATTCTGTATTTAGTTACACAGTGGGAACACCAACAGTGTGTTGCTACACTATTCGGTATGATAGTTACTCAGTGGGGAACACCAGCGTGTGTTGCTACACTATTCTGTATGATAGTTATACAGTGGGAACACCAGCAGTGTGTTGCTACACTTTTCTGTATGTAGTTACACAGTGGGAACAACCAGAATGTGTTGCTACACTATTCTGTTTGATAGTTACACTGTAGGGAAAACACAAGCAGTGTGTTGCTACACTATTCCTGTATGATAGTTATACACGTGGAACACAGCAGTGTGTTGCTACACTATTCTGTATGATAGTTACACAGTGGACACAGCAGTGTGTTGATACACTATTCTGTATGATAGTTGCACAGGTGGAAACACCAGCAGTGTGTTGATACCACTATTTGTATTGATTAGTTACACAAGTGGGAACCACACGGCAGTGTGGTTGCTACATAATCTGTATGATAGTTATTAAGTGGGAACACAGACAGTGTGTGACCTTAATATTCTGAATGATAGTTATTCAGTGGGGGGGAACACAGCAGTGTGTTGCTACTCGATTTATGTATGCTATTTACACAGTGGGAACTCCAGTGTGTGTTGCTACAATTTCTATTGATTGGTTATACTGTGGGGAACACAGGAGTGTGTTGCATACACTAATCTGTAATGATAGTTACACAGTAGGAACACAAAGTGATGTGTTGGTACACTATTCTATATGATTTAGTTATACAGTGGTAAACACCAGTGTGTGTTAGCTACACTATTCTATATGATTAGTTACACAGTGGTAACACCAGTAGGTGTGCTACACTATTTCTATAGATTGTTACACAGTGGTAACAATCAGTAGTGTGTTGCTACAGTATTCTATTTGATAGTTATAAACTGGGAACACAGCAGTGTGTTGCTACACTTTTCATTATGATAGTTACACAGTGGAAACACCAGCAGTGTGTTGCTACACTATTCTATATGATAGTTACACAGTGGTAAACACTGTAGTGCGTTGCTACACTATTTGTATGATAGCTACACACAGTGGAATAAAAAATTCACCAGGAGTGTGTGGTATACTATTCTATGTGATAGTTACACAGTGGGAAACCTGTAGTGTGTTGCTTCACTATTCTGTATATAGTTACACAGTGGGAACACCAGATAGTGTGTTTCTACACTATCTGTATGATAGTACACCAGTGGGAAACACAGTAATTTGTTGCTACACTATTCTATATGATAGTTACACAGTGGGAACACCAATGAGGGTGTTGCTACACTATTCTATATGATAATTTACTCAGTGGAAACACAGTAGTGTGTTGCTACACTATGCTATTGTTAGTTTCACAGGGGAACACAGCAGTGTGTTGCTACCACTTTTCTAAATGATAGCTACACAGTGGGAAACACAGCAGTTGTTACTTCCTATTCTATATGTTAGTTACCACAGTGGGAACACCAGCATGTGTGTTTGATACACCATTATATATTGTAGTTTCACGTGGAAACACAGCGTGTGTTGCTACACTATTCTATATGATAGTTTCACAGTGGCGTAACACCAGCAGTGTGTTAGCTACACTATTCTTTATGGTTAGTTCCACCGTGGACGTCAACACCCCCAGCACTTGTGTTGCTACACTATTCTATATGATAGTTTACACAGTGGGAAAAACCAGTAGTGTGTTGTACAACTATTCTATTTGATACGCTACACAGTGGGAACACCCGTCAATGTGTTGCCTACCTATATTCTTTGATAGTTATTAAAGTGGGGACACGAGTAGTGTGTTGCTACACTATTCTATATGATAGGTTTTCACAGTGGGGAACCCAGCAGTGTGTTGCTACAACTTTTCTATTATGATAGTTACCACAGTGGGAACAACAGAAGTGTGTTGTTACACTATTCTGTATGATAGTTTCACAGATGGGAACCACTAGCAGTGTGTTGCTACACTATTCTGTATGATGTTACACAGTGGCAACACCTCTGTGCTGTAGCTTTCAATATTATGTATGATAGTTACATCAGTGGAAACACCAAGCAGTGTGTTGCTCAACTATTCTATATGATAAAGTTACACAGTATGGGAAACACCGCAGTGTAGTTGATACACTTTTCTATATGATAGTTACACAGTGGAATCACAGTTGTGTGTTGCTACACTATTTATGTGAAGTTACACAGTGGGAACAACCAGCAGTGTGTTGCTACACTATTTATTATGATATTTGCACAGTGGGAGCATGCTAGGTATGTTCACTCTTATATTCCATGGACACAGGCTGGTGCTTCATACTGGGTTTATTTGAAATGTGTCTGTGTGAGTTGGGAGAATTTGTAGTGTCAGCCTGTGTTGGGAGAATTCCGTAGTGTCAGCTGATCTAGGAGACTTCAATAGGTCAGGCCTGAGCTGGGAAACTTCAGTGTGGTTAAGCTCTAAGCTGGCAGACTTAGTAGGTTCGACTAAGATGGCAGACTTCAGTGTGTCAGCTAAGATGGCAGGACATCAGTATTCATCAAGGTAATCAGCTTCCAAGGTTGCCTTCATCAAAAGCCTCGCTATTGCGGCCCGTGCGGAACGTGCTGCGCAGTAGCTCCTGATGCGTTGGCATTTGCGCAGTGTTGACGTGTTTACCTTGAGATCTGTGAAGACCCTGTTTGCGCGCTCTCTAGAATGAAGCAAGATGGACACTCAATCGAGCACTTTACCAACAGCCTTAAGGAAAGAAATGAGGTTGGCGGATTTGGAAATTCGGCGATTGACCGAGGAGACAAGAAGATTTCGTATGTAGTCCTCTGTTTTGAGTCCTCAGGTCAAGATGGGAAACTGGTCAGTGGCTGGACAGTCAGGGAAAGAAGTTGACGATCCAAGAAGGACGAATGGAAAGGTAGAAACGATGTAGATAGATAGAGGGACTGCCGTGGGAAAACTGTTGTGGTAACATCCAATACATTCTCAGTGGCTACCGACGAATGTGAGTTGACTATGGGAAACGACACGGACGAAAGACATTAAGGAAGGTAAGAATATTGTTGTTGAGGGGGATAGCCAAGGTTGTATATGGATAGGGCGTTCTGCTTGAGGACAGGAGTAGGGATGACAGAGAGTTTGCTTTTCCTGGGGATGGGCTGGAGGATTTTGTTAGTCCGTCTGGATGACAATCATGGACGGGAATAGGAGCAATCATATTATCTGTCTCAGTCTGGAGGCACAACGATGTGGCAGACGTTGGAGTGACGGACCGATTAGCAGGTATAGGTCTGCAATAGAAATAATTTGAAGTAAGGAGTGGGAACCCTCTCATATGTGGTATTTTGCCAAGGAGGGGAGTTGGAAGTTTATGGTTTTTCCAGCGGCAATTGGTGTCAATTGCTGGCTGGACAAATACTGTAGGAAAATGCGGGTAAAATTCATTGACACTGGGACTCTTCTATGGCCGAAAGATGTATGCTAGGGATGGGTTCACTTATCTAGGTGTGGGGTGGAGAGCCACTGGCACTGCAGTGGATGAAGGGAGCAGTTAGGACTTTAATCTAGGAATAGTAGTGGTATGGGTTTTGGCAGGTAAACAGTGATAAGTCCAGTGTAGTATATTACGTGTTCTGGGGGCACTAGTAATTAATAAGTACGAGATAGATATTGACAAAGCCAGGGACCTTGGTGTGATAAATGACGGTAATAGGTTTAGTAGAAAAATAGGGAATGAGCAGGAAGGGTAAAAGAGAAAGGAGAGGTCTTTCATTGTTTATTATGTAATTGCCGTAGTTGCTAGGATTAAGGATGATGGAGAGTTGAGATTAGTTGCTAGTGTAGGTAATCATTGATGTATTTTGGCCTTAACTGAGAGTGGTTTAATTCAAAAAGTCGGGTATGCCTGCGGAATGTCATATTCAGGGTTTTAAATTGTTCAAGAAGATAGAAGTATTACTGGAGGGGGGGTGGGGGGGGTTGGGCGTGGCATTGTACGTCCGAGGTTCGCTTGAACTGTTGAATAAAAAACGGGTATTAAGTCTGAGTACACACATACAGAGTCTGTTTGGATAGAAATTTTAAGAGGGGCATGAAAAACTGATTTTAGGAGTGATTATACCGTCACCCTTACTTAGATAGGACAACGGGAAACTATATGGGAGGAAAATTGTTATGGCACAAAGGCACGATAATAAGTAATTCTAGGGAGACTTTTTTTAACTTTAGTCATGTTGTTTGGATTTACTTGTTCGGGGAATTTAGAATCGTACGTCTTCTTAGAAAGTATTTCAGGATTGTTTTTTGAAGCAGTTTGTGACAGAACCTACAAGGGGAAAATAACCGCTTGCTTAGTTTTGGCCAATGAATCCTTGTTTAATAATTTAGAAATTTCAGAGGAAAGGGTGCTAGCGACCCCCAAATAATTTTTTTAGATTGAAGGAAGTCGATGTGCGTAACTAGTAACAGTCCCCGATTTTCGTTTGCAGATTACGATGGGCTTTAAGAACACTTATATCTGTTGTGGGGGGGGGTTTAACCCCAAAACCCCCCCAAAAAAAAACAAAAATAGAAAAGAACCCAAAATGGAAAAATAATGGCCCAATATCTAAAATGGGCAAAAAAGAATGGGAAAAATTTGGCGTTTTTCAAAAGAGGTGAGGGTCATCTTATGAAATCAGTATTTGCATTAAGAGGGAATTAAAAAAAGGGGTAAGAAAAAGCTAAAAAGGGGGCTAGAAAATTAAGTTTTGGGATTTAAAACTAACCAAAAAGTTTTTTCGGTCTTAGAAAAAAAAGTTGAGATAAAATAGGTCCCCCAAAATAACATGGGCCCTTTTCTGACAATGAGAATGAAATGTGCTTGATTTTAAATAATTATTTTCTCTCGTTTTTACACGGGAAAGACACTACAATTTTTCAGTAATTAATTTTTTTTACAGTGGGCTAGAGAAGAAAAAATTTATGTAACTCACAGCCCTGTGAGTGGTTGTGAGGCAGATAGACGATGAAGCAAAATAAGTCCCCGGGGTTTAAAAGGGGTTTTTTTAAAGGGTTCTTAAGGAATGCAAAATGGAACTCTGTGAACCATTAAATAATATTTTTAATTTATCTCTTAAACGGTGTGTGTCTGTATGTGGAAAGGGCTAATGTAATCCTATTTTTAAAACAGGGGGAAAATGTTCCGTCAAAAAAACCCCCCAATAAGCCCGACCTCAATTTTAGGCAAATTATAGAGTCAATTTTTAGCTGGATTTTAAGAAGCCATCTCGTAACATAGCTTGATTAGGATATCAGCATGGGTTCCCAAAGAGGCCCCGGTCTTGTTAACTAATTTATTAACTTTTTCAGTAAAGTTTTGAGGCTGTTGACACAATAAAAGAATTTGTATTATTTACTTGATTTTAGAAGGGGTTTTTTGATAGAGTTCCGCCCTAGATGAAAAAAAGGGGGAAACCCCATGGCATTGGGGGAAAAGTCTCTGTGGATCGGTCATGGCTCACTGACGGGAAGCAGAGAGTGCCAAAAATGGGGTTAAACCCGGTGGGGATCTGTAAAAAGTGGCGTTCCCGGGATCGTCTTGGGTCTTGGGTTGTTTATAATATATACAATGATCTTGATGAGGGAATTATGTGATTGAGCAAATTCCCCGATGACACAAGATAGGTAGGATAATTGATTCAAACGTAGATGTTAGGAACTTAAAGGAGGACTTAAACCAAACTCTATTCTTGGTCAGAAAAGTGGCAGATGCAGTTCATGTAGATAAGTGCAAGGTTCTGAAGCTTTGGGAGTGCCCATAACCCTAGTACTTATAAATTAAATGATGTAGAACTTAGCCATACAGATTGCGAAAAGGACTTGGGGGTTATGGTGAGCAGCAACCTTAAACCAAGACAGCAATGCCTAAGCGTCTAGTAATAAGGCAAATAGATTACCGGGATTTATATATCAAGAAGTGTAAGCAACAGAAGTCCAGAGGTCATACTGCAGCTTTATACATCATTAGTAAGGCCTCACCTTGATTATGCAGCTCAGTTCTGTCTCGTATTACAAAATGGACATAAATTCGTTAGAAAACATTCAGCGTAGGATGACTAAATTATAATACATGCATCAGAAATCTTCCTTATGAGAAAGATTGAAGACTCTTAAGTTACATTCACTTGTTAGACGAAGAATGAGGGGAGGAGGACCTGATCGAAGTGTATAAGTGGAAGTAGAGTATTAATAAAGGGGATATTAATAAGGGTCTTGAGGATGTCTCTCCAAGAGAGAACCCGCAGTAATGGATTTAAATTAGATAAGTTTAGATTTAGAAAGGACATAGGAAAAGTATTGGTTTGGAAATAGGGTAGTTGATGAGTGGAACAGTCTACCTAGTTGGGTTATTGAGGCTAGGACTTTGGGTAGTTTCAAATCTAGGTTGGATAAGTACATGAGTGGGAAGGGTTGGATTTGAGTGGGACTTTCACATCAGAGCTTATTTCTTGGGTAGCATTGAAAATTGGGTTGGGTAAATGTTTTGTTAGTGGGATGAATTGTAAAGGACCTGCCTAGTATGGGCCAGCAGGCCTCCTGCAGTGTTCCTCCTTTCTTATGTTCTTATGTTCTTATGAGTTACTATCACTTGATAGTTACTATCCCAGGATGGTCTATCTCACAGACAGGACAAATATCTTTTACCCCGAAGCTGTCTCCATCAAGACAGCGAGGCTAACAGCAGCTGTATACAGGAGACCGGAAAAAGATTGGAGGGCGGGAGAGGAATGTGTATGACATACATAGTTGAATATAGTAACATAGAACAGTCGAGAGTTAGTATGTGTGTGAGAAGACATGTGTGTGGCATCCTGGCGACAACCAGCCAAGACAATGTTTGTGTCATCCTGGCGACAACCATCCAAGACATGTTTGTGTCATCCTGGCAACAACCATCCAAGACATGTTTGTGTCATCCTGGCGAAAACCAGCCAAGACATGTTTGTGTCATCCTGGCAACAACCATCCAAGACATGTTTGTGTCATCCTGGCAACAACCATCCAAGAAATGTTTGTGTCATCCTGGCAACAACCATCCAAGAAATGTTTGTGTCATCCTGGCAACAACCATCCAAGACATGTTTGTGTCATCCTGGCGAAAACCAGCCAAGACATGTTTTGTGTCATCCTGGCAACAACCATCCAAGACATTGTTTGTGTCATCCTGGCGAAACCAGCAAGACATGTTTGTGTCATCCTGGCAACAACCATCCAAGACATGTTTGTGTCATCCTGGCGATAAACCATCCAAGACATGTTTGTGTCATCCTGGCAACAACCATCCAAGACATGTTTGTGTCATCCTGGCGAAAACCAGCCAAGACATGTTTGTGTCATCCTGGCAACAACCATCCAAGACATGTTTGTGTCATCCTGGCAACAACCATCCAAGAAATGTTTGTGTCATCCTGGAAACAACCATCCAAGAAATGTTTGTGTCATCCTGGCAACAACCATCCAAGACATGTTTGTGTCATCCTGGCGAAAACCAGCCAAGACATGTTTGTGTCATCCTGGCAACAACCATCCAAGACATGTTTGTGTCATCCTGGCGAAAACCATCCAAGACATGTTTGTGTCATCCTGGCAACAACCATCCAAGACATGTTTGTGTCATCCTGGCGAAAACCAGCCAAGACATGTTTGTGTCATCCTGGCAACAACCATCCAAGACATGTTGTGTCATCCTGGCGAAAACCAGCCAAGACATGTTTGTGTCATCCTGGCAACAACCATCCAAGACATGTTTGTGTCATCCTGGCAACAACCATCCAAGAAATGTTTGTGTCATCCTGGCAACAACCATCCAAGACATGTTTGTGTCATCCTGGCGAAAACCAGCCAAGACATGTTTGTGTCATCCTGGCAACAACCATCCAAGACATGTTTGTGTCATCCTGGCAACAACCATCCAAGACATGTTTGTGTCATCCTGGCAACAACCATCCAAGAAATGTTTGTGTCATCCTGGCAACAACCATCCAAGACATGTTTGTGTCATCCCGGCGAAAACCAGCCAAGACATGTTTGTGTCATCCTGGCACAAACCATCCAAGACATGTTTGTGTCATTCCTGGCAACAACCATCCAAGACATGTTTGTGTCATCCTGGCAACAACCATCCAAGACATGTTTGTGTCATCCTGGCGAAAACCAGCCAAGACATGTTTGTGTCATCCTGGCAACAACCATCCAAGACATGTTTGTGTCATCCTGGCAACAACCATCCAAGAAATGTTTGTGTCATCCTGGAAACAACCATCCAAGAAATGTTTGTGTCATCCTGGCAACAACCATCCAAGACATGTTTGTGTCATCCTGGCGAAAACCAGCCAAGACATGTTTGTGTCATCCTGGCAACAACCATCCAAGACATGTTTGTGTCATCCTGGCAACAACCATCCAAGACATGTTTGTGTCATCCTGGCAACAACCATCCAAGAAATGTTTGTGTCTTTCCTGGCAACATCCATCCAAGACATGTTTGTTCATCCTGGCGAAAACCAGCCAAGACATGTTTGTGTCATCCTGGCAACAACCATCCAAGACATGTTTGTGTCATCCTGGCGAAAACCAGCCTCGATTTTGTCATGAAACTCAACTTAGAGTGACAATACCGGGACTGGAACAGTTGAGCAGACCCTCGGGTCATGACATCTTTTCGCCCCGTTCCTGGACCATCGTCAAGTTGCAACTCACACTTGTACACTGTAAGAGACACTTATTGTATATTGACTCAGGATACCTGAATTCGTCAGAGGTTACACCCATATATGTATACTCTTATGTACACCTGAACATGTACACTGTTACACATACACATTTTACACATACACATGTTGTGTAACTTCTCACCCTTCCTCTCCCCAGACAGGTGCCATGGCTCACACAGTTGCCGTAAAACATTCTGGCACAATGTCAGAAAAGGTAGTCTGGCACTGCACCTGCGCGCTAAAACTCCCGGCTACACTTTTTCTCCCCTGTCAAAAGTGTCAGGATTTGTAGCTAAATTTGTGAAATATGTTGACGTTTTTGTCAAGGATTAGTGGTATACAGTGTGTGTGTGTGTGTGTGTGTGTGTGTGTGTGTGTGTACTTACTTATTTGTGGTTGCAAGGGTCGAGTCACAGCTCCTGGCCCCGCCTCTTCGCTGATCGCTATTAGATCCACTCTTTCCCTGCTCCATGAGCTTTATTATACCTCTTCTTAAAACTATGTATGGATCCTGCATCCACTACATAACTCTCCAGATTGTTCCACTTCCTGACAACTCTGTTACTGAAGAAATACTTCCTAACATACCAGTGACTCATCTGAGTTTTCGACTTCCATCTGTGACCCTTTGCTGCTGCGTCCCATCTCTGGAACATCCATCCTACGGGTTTAGCGCTCCCCCATGATTATAATAATGATAATCTGGAACATCCTGCCCCTATCCACCTTGTCAATTCGTCTCAGTATTTAATGTCGTTACCATGTTCCCCATATCTCTCCTGTCCTCCAGTGTCGTCAGGTCCCTTAACCTCTCCTCGTAGGACTTACCCCTTAGCTCTGGGACTAGTCTTGTTGCAAACCTTTGCATTTTCTCTAGTTTCTTTACCTGTTTGGCTAAATGTGGGTTCCAAACTGGTGCCGCATACTCCAATATGGGCCTAACGTACACAGTGTACAGGGTCCTGAACGATTCCTTATTAAGATGGCGGAATGCTGTTCTGAGGTTTGCTAGGCGCCCATATGCTGCAGTAGTTATTTGGTTGATGTGCGCCTCAGGAGATGTGCCTGGTGTTATACTAACCCCAAGATCTTTTTGCTTGAGTGAGGTTTGTAGTCTTTGGCCCCCCTAGACTGTACTCCGTCTGCGGTCTTCTTTGCCCTTCCCCAATCTTCATTACTTTGCACTTGGTGGGGTTAAACTCCAAGAGCCAATTTGCTGGACCAGGCCTGCAGCCTGTCCAGATCCCGTTGTTGAGTCTATTCCTTCCGTCAACAGCACTGGTCCTAGGACTGACCCCTGTGGGACCCCGCTGGTCACAGGTGCCCACTCTGACACCTCGCCTCGTACTATGACTCGCTTCTGTCTTCCTGACAAGTATTCCCTGATCCATTTTAGCGCCTTCCCTGTTATCCCTGCTTGGTCCTCCAGTTTTTGCACCAATCTCTTGTGTGGAACTGTGTCAAACGCCTTCTTGCAGTCCAAGAAAATGCAATCCACCCACCCCTCTCTCTCTTGTCTTACTGCTGTCACCATGTCATAGAACTCCAGTAGGTTTGTGACACAGGATTTCCTGTCCCTGAAACCATGTTGGCTGCTGTTGATGAGATCATTCCTTTCTAGGTGTTCCACCATTCTTCTCCTGATAATCTTCTCCATAACTTTGCATACTATACATGTCAGTGACACTGGTCTGTAGTTTAATGCTTCGTGTCTGTCTCCTTTTTTAAAAATTGGGACTACATTTGCTGTCTTCCATGCCTCAGGCAATCTCCCTGTTTCGATAGATGTATTGAATATTGTTGTTATGGGTACACAAAGTGCCTCTGCTCCCTCTCTCAATACCCATGGGGAGATGTGTGTGTGTGTGTGTGTGTGTGTGTGTGTGTGGTGTGTGTGTGTGTGTGTGTGTGTGTGTGTGTGTGTGTGTGTGTGTTTTAGTGCGCACTTTTATCTCTTCATTCAAGGAATTGGAGGTGCTCTCTTTTTCTGATCAGACTCCCATGCTCTCTAAAACCCTCGCGGGTTTAGTACTTCCTCTGAATATTATAATAATAATAATAATAATAATAATAATAATAATAATAATAATAATAATAATAATGGAACATCTACTTAAGCAGTTGGAAGGTTGGCACAACTGCCCCTGTGGTGTCGGTAAGGTTGGTGCCCCTGCATTTATGGTGTCGGTAAAGTTGGTACGCCTACATTTGTTCTGTCTTGTGTGGTGTTGTCAATGTTGGCACACCTGTATGTGTGGTGTCGTCAAGGTTGGTATACTGGTATGCGTTGTGTCGGCAAGGTTGGCTCACCTGCATTTGTAGTATCGGTAAGGTTGGCACACCTGCATGTATGGTGTCCGAATGGTTGGCTCACCTGCATTTGTAATATAGGCAAGGTTGGCACACTTATATGTATGGTGTCAGCAAAGTTGGCTCACCTGCATTTATAGTATCGGCAAGTTTGGCACACTTGTATGGTGTCGGGTATGTTGGCCTACCTGCATGTGTTGTGTTGCCAGTGTTGGCACACCTGTACCAGCAGTGCTAACAAGGTTGGTACGCTTGCTCAGGTTTGTTTACAAACAGATCAAACAGCCGCCGCCTGCGCCACCTAGTCGTCGTCACCGCCGCCGCCGTCGCCGCCGTCGCCGTCGTCGCCGCCGCCGCCATCACTTATTATAACTAGTAATGATACTGAAGCCAACATAATGTTTACATTTAGTGACCTGAGAAACACTGGCGAGGAAGGAAGGAAGGAAAGGGAGAGTAGCTTCAGTTACTTAGATGAGGAGGGAAAATATAAAGATGTTATCTCCCTCTCTCTCTCTCTCTCTCTCTCTCTCTCTCTCTCTCTCTCTCTCTCTCTCTCTCTCTCTCTCTCTCCTCCTCTCTCTCTCTCCCCCTCTCTCTCTCTCTCTCTCTCTCTCTCTCTCTCTCTCATCTCTCTCTCTCCTCTCTCTCTCTCTCTCTCTCTCATCTCTCACTCTCTCTCTCTCTCTCTCTCTCTCTCTCTCTCTCTCCCTCTCTCTCTCTCTCTCTCTCTCCTCCTCTCTCTCCTCTCCCCTCTCTCTTCTCTCTCTCTCTCTCATCTCTCACAAGTTATTTCCACTTTTCTCCATAGTTTTTTTCTGTTTAATTAATGTACAGATTATACGAGTCATGGACGATCTTCTAACCCGGATTTAAGGGAACAACTGCTGCATCATTCTCAGTGTCTGATTCACATGGATTCTCATACACCAGAACTGCTGCATCATTCTCAGTGTCTGATTCACATGATTCTCATACACCAGAACTGCTGCATCATTCGCATGATTCTCATACACCAGAACTGCTGCATCATTCACATGATTCTCATACACCAGAACTGCTGCATCATTCGCATGATTCTCATACACCAGAACTGCTGTATCATTCACATGATTCTCATACACCAGAACTGCTGTATCATTCACATGATTCTCATACACCAGAACTGCTGCATCATTCGCATGATTCTCATACACCAGAACTGCTGCATCATTCACATGATTCTCATACACCAGAACTGCTGCATCATTCACATGATTCTCATACACCAGAACTGCTGCATCATTCACATGATTCTCATACACCAGAACTGCTGCATCATTCACATGATTCTCATACACCAGAACTGCTGTATCATTCGCATGATTCTCATACACCAGAACTGCTGCATCATTCGCATGATTCTCATACACCAGAACTGCTGTATCATTCACATGATTCTCATACACCAGAACTGCTGTATCATTCACATGATTCTCATACACCAGAACTGCTGCATCATTCGCATGATTCTCATACACCAGAACTGCTGTATCATTCACATGATTCTCATACACCAGAACTGCTGCATCATTCACATGATTCTCATACACCAGAACTGCTGCATCATTCACATGATTCTCATACACCAGAACTGCTGTATCATTCACATGATTCTCATACACCAGAACTGCTGTATCATTCGCATGATTCTCATACACCAGAACTGCTTCAAAATTCTAAATTGTGACGTATATAAAATACCATCAAAAAACTGGCAATAAAAATCACCAAAATGTCGTCTACAATATATAATTCAAATATAAATAATATAAATCAAATTAATATCAATTTAAACGCGAATGTTGTGCCAATCCGGATTTTTTATGAGCGGAGAATCCGGATCTCTGGAACTTTTTTTCTTTTATTGTTATATATATAAAAACGAGATTTCTGTCCAGCATCCCGGATATTTTTTTTTTTTTTTGGGGTGTTGCCGTCGTGTCCATGACAGAGAACGGAGACCAGAGGATGAAAAAAAACGGGAATGGCGTCTGTTTGTGGCAACTGTGACAGAAAACGGATGCAGAGGAAAAACGGGAATTCCATGAGACATCCCGTTTTTTGTTGTGGTGAGTGAGGGATGACTTAACAGAAACTGATGATATATGTTAGAGAGAGAGCGTCGTGTATGTAGTTTATTCCCATCTCTCTCTCTCTCTCTCTCTCTCTCCTCTCTCTCTCTCTTCTCTCTCTCTCTCTCTCTCTTCATGGGAAACTGTGATAAATGCGTCAACATGATCGAATTTGATAGTTCAGGGAAAACAATGTATATTATCAAATTTTTCGTTCATTATAGCTGTAATATTGTTCATTATAGCTGTAATATTGTTCATTATAGCTGTAATATTGTTCATTATAGCTGTAATATTGTTCATTATAGCTGTAATATTGTTCATTATAGCTGTAATATTGTTCATTATAGCTGTAATATTGTTCATTATAGCTGTAATATTGTTCATTATAGCTGTAATATTGTTCATTATAGCTGTAATATTGTTCATTATAGCTGTAATATTGTTCATTATAGCTGTAATATTGTTCATTATAGCTGTAATATTGTTCATTATAGCTGTAATATTGTTCATTATAGCTGTAATATTGTTCATTATAGCTGTAATATTGTTCATTATAGCTGTAATATTGTTTATTATAGCTGTAATATTGTTCATTATAGCGGTAATATTGTTCATTATAGCTGTAATATTGTTCATTATAGCTGTAATATTGTTCAGTATAGCTGTAATATTGTTCAGTGTACATAAGAACATAAGAAAGAAGGAACACTGTAGAAATAAATGGTATAAAATACCGACACAATGGAAATATAAACACAAATGCAGTATAATGTGATCCTTTATTGACAACGTTTCGCCCACACAGTGGGCTTTTTCAAGTCACACACTTGAAAAAGCCCACTGTGTGGGTGAAACGTTGTCAATAAAGGATCACATTATACTGCATTTGTGTTTATATTTCCAGGAACACTGTAACAGGCGGAGCAGGTCCATGTCCCCCCAAAATTAGACCAATGACCCCCCCCAGATTAGCCCAGTGACCCACCCAGTCTGGTCACCTCCACTCAAGGAAGGAGCACGGCACCAGACGCAGCAGCACAAGCTAGTCAGGTCCAACTCACACCCACCATGTATTTATCTAACCTATTTTTAAAACTACACAACGTTTTAACCTCTATAACTGTACTGGGGAGATTGTTCCACTCATCCACAACTCTATTACCAAACCAGTGCTTTCCTATATCCTTCCAGAATCTGAATTTTTCCAACTTGAAACCATTGCTGCGAGTCCTGTCTTGGCTGGAAATTTTCAGCACGCTATTTACATCCCCTTTATTTATTCCTGTTTCCCATTTATAAAGGAGGGAGGGAGGGAATGATGGAGGAAGGGAGGGGGGAGGGAATGATGGAGGGAGGGAGGGAATGATGGAGGGAGGGAGGGAATGATGGAGGGAGGGAGGGAATGATGGAGGGAGGAAGGGAATGATGGAGGGAGGGAGGGAATGATGGAGGGAGGAAGGGAATGATGGAGGGAGGTACGGAGGGAGGGAGGGAATGATGGACTGAGGGAGGTAAGGAGGGAGGGAGGGAATGAAGGAAGGAGGAGGGAGGGAATAATGGAGAATGGAGGGAATGAAGGAGGGAGGGAATGATGAAGTGAGGGAGGGAATGATGGAGGGAGGGAGGGAATGATTGAGGGAAGGAGGGAGGAATGGAGGGAGTGATTGAGGGAAGGAGGGAGGAATGGAGGGAGGAACGCGTGCTAAAGGAATAACAGGAAAAGTTGGTAGATGGATCTATAATTTCCTCACAAACAGAACACAGAGAGTAGTAGTCAACAGAGTAAAGTCCGAGGCAGCTACGGTGAAAAGCTCTGTTCCACAAGGCACAGTACTCGCTCCCGTCTTGTTTCTCATCCTCATATCTGACATAGACAAGGATGTCAGCCACAGCACCGTGTCTTCCATTGCAGATGACACCCGAATCTGCATGACAGTGTCTTCCATTACAGACACTGCAAGGCTCCAGGCGGGCATCAACCAAATCTTCCAGTGGGCTGCAGAAAACAATATGAAGTTCAACGATGAGAAATTTCAATTACTCAGATATGGTAAACACGAGGAAATTAAAATTTCATCAGAGTACAAAACAAATTCTGGCCACAAAATAGAGCGAAACACCAACGTCAAAGACCTGGGAGTGATCATGTCGGAGGATCTCACCTTCAAGGACCATAACATTGTATCAATCGCAGCTGCTAGAAAAATGACAGGATGGATAATGAGAACCTTCAAAACTAGGGACGCCAAGCCCATGATGACACTCTTCAGGTCACTTGTTCTATCTAGGCTGGAATATTGCTGCACACTAACAGCACCTTTCAAGGCAGGTGAAATTGCTGACCTAGAAAATGTACAGAGAACCTTCACGGCGCGCATAACGGAGATAAAACACCTCAATTACTGGGAGCGCTTGAGGTTCCTGAACCTGTACTCCCTGGAACGCAGGCGGGAGAGATACATGATTATATACACCTGGAAAATCCTAGAGGGATTAGTACCGAACTTACACACGAAAATCACTCACAACGAAAGCAAAAGACTTGGCAGACGATGCACTATCCCCCCCAATGAAAAGCAGGGGTGTCACTAGCACGTTAAGAGACCATACAATAAGTGTCAGGGGCCCGAGACTGTTCAACTGCCTCCCAGCATACATAAGGGGGATTACCAATAGACCCCTGGCAGTCTTCAAGCTGGCACTGGACAAGCACCTAAAGTCGGTACCTGACCAGCCGGGCTGTGGCTCGTACGTTGGTTTGCGTGCAACCAGCAGTAACAGCCTGGATGATCAGGCTCTGATCCACCAGGAGGCCTGGTCACAGACCGGGCCGCGGGGGCGTTGACCCCCGGAACTCTCTCCAGGTAAACTCCAGGGAGGAAATGATGGAGGGAGGGAGGGAATGATGGAGGGAGGGAGGGAATGATGGAGGGAGGGAGGGAATGAAGGAGGGAGGGAATGGTGGAGGGAGGGAGGGAGGGAATGATGGAGGGAGGGAGGGAATGATGGAGGGAGGAGGGAATGATGGAGGGATGGAGGGAATGATGGAGGTAGGGCAGTAGAGAGGGAATAGAGGTAGGAAGAGGGAGGGAATGAAGGAAGAAGATAGGGAGGGAGGTAATGAAGGAAGAGAGTATGGAAGGAGGGAATGAAGGAAGAGAGTAGGGAGTGAGGGAATGAAGGAAGAGAGTAGGTAGGGAGGGAGAGGATGAAGGAGGGAGGGAGGGACTGAAAGAATTAAGAAGGGAGAAATGGAAGGAAGGAAGGAGGGAGGGAGGGAGGGAGGGAAGAAAGGGAGTCATTGCCATGATCGCCAGTCAACTTAACGAGAGGGAAACATGGCGTCAGTACCTCCTTCTCGTTATCCTTCTCGTTAAACTCTTCGTCTTCGTTATCTCATTATTATTGTCTCGTTATTGACTCCCCCCCCTCTCTCTCTCTCTCTCCCTTTACCTCTCCCTCCTCTCTCTCTCTCTCTCTCTCTCTCTCTCCCTTTACCTCTCCCTCCTCTCTCTCTCTCTCTCTCTCCCTTTACCTCTCCCTCCTCTCTCTCTCTCCCTTTACCTCTCCCTCCTCTCTCTCTCTCTCTCTCTCTCCCTTTACCTCTCCCTCCTCTCTCTCTCTCTCTCTCTCCCTTTACCTCTCCCTCCTCTCTCTCCTCTCTCTCTCTCTCTCTCTCTCTCTCTCTCTCTCTCTCTCTCTCTCTCTCCCTTTACCTCTCCCTCCTCTCTCTCTCCTCTCTCTCTCTCTCCTCTCTCTCTCTCCCTTTACCTCTCCCTCCTCTCTCTCTCTCTCTCTCTCTCTCGCCCTAAAAATTAAAGCTAGCTCAAGAAGAGCCCGTGAAGCTAGCTTTTTTCACCTCATAACCCACGCCACTGAGTCAACCCATGCAAGATCTGCTTTAATGGTCCATAATGGCTGTGTTATACACCTGATGGCGCCATTAATGGTGGTGGGTGCCAGCAGGGGAGAGAGAGAGAGAGAGAGAGAGAGAGAGAGAGAGAGAGAGAGAGAGAGAGAGACAGACAGACAGACAGACAGATAAACACACAGACAGACAGACAGACAGACAGATAAACGCACAGACAGACAGACAGACAGAGACAGAAACAAAGAAAGAGAGACAGAGAGAGAGAATGAAGGGACAAAAATGAGGAAATTATGAACAACTTCCCTCTCTCTCTCTCTCTCTCTCTCTCTCTCTCTCTCTCTCTCTCTCTCTCTCCCTCCTCTCTCTCTCTCTCTCTCTCTCTCTCTCTCTCTCTGGGTTATTTTAGGTCAAGTGTGACAGACATCAAAGAGTTTTCTTGTGCTGATCAAGACTGTACCACTGGAAGACTCTTTAATTTCACTCGGTTTTTGTGAGCTTGTGGGAATTTATTGGCACGAGACTGAGAGGACGAGTGCAAGAGAGTGCCCAAAAAAATGTCTCAAGTGCAGCAAACTGCCGAGAGTGTCTCGAGTACAAGAGAGTGTCTCAGAAGTATGAGAGGTCTCAGAGTACAAGAGAGTGCCTAGAGTACAACCAGTGGGGCACGGAGTGCAAAAAGACGTGTCTCAGTGAAGAGAGTTTTCTCAGAGTACAAAGGAGAGTGTCTCAAGCGAATGTTAAGAAGAGTGTCCAGAGTCAAGAGAGTGCCCAGAAGTAAAATGTCTCAGAGTCAAGAGAGTACAACAGTGTCTCAGAGTGCAAGAGAGTACAACAGTGTCTCAGTGCAAAGAGTGCCCCAGAGTAAACAGAGTGTCCCAGTGCAAGAGTGTCCAGAGTACAACAGAGTGTCTCAGAGTGCAAAAGAGTGCCCCAGAGTACAACAGAGTGTCTCAGAGTGCAAGAGAGTGCTCCAGAGTACAACAGAGTGTCTCAGAGTGCAAGATAGTGCCCAGAGTACAACAGAGTGCCCAGAGTACAACAAAGTGTCTCAGAGTGCAAGAGAGTGCCACAGAGTACAACAGAGTGTGTCTCAGAGTGCAAAAGAGTGCCCCAAAGTACAAAAGTGTCTCAGAGTGCTAGAGAGTGCTCTAGAGTACAACAGAGTGCCTCAGAGTGCAAGATAGTGCCCCAGATTACAACTAGAGTGCCTCAGAGCGCAAGATAGTGCCCCAGAATACAACAGAGTTCCTCAGAGTGCAAGATAGTGCCCCAGAGTACAACAGAGTGTCTCAGAGTGCAAGATAGTGCCCCAGAATACAACAGAGTGCCTCAAAGTACACGATAGTGCCCCAGAGTACAACAGAGTGCCTCAGAGTGCAAGATAATACCCCAGAATACAACAGAGTGCCTCAGAGTGCAAAAGAGTGCCCCAGAGTGCCTCAGAGTGCCTCAGAGTGCCTCAGAGTGCCTCAGAGTGCCTCAGAGTGCCTCAGAGTGCCTCAGAGTGAAGACAACAAGGTGCCTGTTGGTACTTCCTCTTGTGTATAAAGACAAGAGGTTGAAGAGTCTCGGTTCCTTTGCACTTATTGAATTATCTATCAAAACGACCATTATTTTCTAGTACAAAGCTATATACAGTCTATTACTAACCTACTGTCTCGACGGAGACCATCTACTGTCATCTACATGGTATAGACAAGGATGGTAAAGCAGAGGGGTCTCTTCTCACCCTCCAGTGTTAGGTGGAAGGCAAGTGCTGCCATCTACAGCTGCGTCTGTCACTAACTCTACCTCTGATGTTTTGTGCACTGGTTGTAAGTGATCAGTGGAAGAGAAAGATGGGGGAGGAGAGAGGAGAGAGAGAGAGAGAGAGAGAGAGAGAGAGAGAGAGAGAGAAGATGAGCAGAGGTTAGGTTAGGCTGAATGAAGGGAGGAAGAGAGAGTAAGGGAAGAGAGTGAGGAAAGGGAGGGTGTGGGGAAGGGAGGGTGAGGGCGATTGAGCGAAGGGAGAGTGTGTGGGGGGGGGGATAAAAGGAAGGATGGGAGGGGGGTTGAAATAAGGTGATCTTTCTTGTTCTTAATAAGATTCAGTGATGTATGGTCTGTCATGACGGCTGAGGGTAAGAGAGGACTGTGTCCCTGAGGGCATGAGGGGAGGGGTTGAGGGGTGAAGTGGGGGGGGAGTGGAGAGAGAAAAGATGGAGTAAGGGCCTCCTGTTTGCATTGAGTTTGTTGCCTGCCAGTGAAACACTGTTCTCCATGGTGATGTTATTTACCAAGTGAACTCCTTCACTAAACACATTCATCTCTGACACAGGTACAGCCTTGATCAGCAGTGTGTAACCCAGCCTTCACTTGTCACCAACACAGGTACAGCCTTGATCAGCAGTGTGTAACCCAGCCTTCACTTGACCAACAGTGTGTAACCCAGCCTTCACTTGGTCACCAACACAGGTACAGCCTTGATCAGCAGTGTGTAACCCAGCCTTCACTTAGTCACCAACACAGGTACAGCCTTGACCAGCAGTGTGTAACCCAGCCATCACTTAGTCACCAACACAGGTACAGCCTTGACCAGCAGGGTGTAACCCAGCCTTCAGATCAGCCATGGTTTGGCTGTAGAGGCCGCTGCTGCTAGGTGTAAGGCTTGAAGAAGGTACAAGAAGCATCCTACTTTCTTCAGTGGACACGTGATGGTAAAATGGACATTCTGTAACAGGAGGAATTACAAATCTGGACCAACTTCACATGGTAGACTGATACACAAAAAATAACTGGTATCTGGAAGATTGAGCTCCAGATCATATGGTCCTTAACTAAGGACCTGGTGGTCCTTGGTCAAGGACCACCAGGGATATGCAAATCGAGAGGATGGAACTGTTGCTGTCAGCACTTTAAGAAAAAGGATGACCTCCTTTACTGCCATGATGCAAGTCCTCATCCAGACATTGAACAACCTCTTCCTCTTCCTCTTCTTCCTCCTCCTCCTCCTCCTCTTCTTCTCCTCCTTCTCCTCCTCCTCTTCCTCTTCCTCTTCCTGGTTGTTTTCAAGACCCCTGGCTGTCTTCAAGACCTCTGGCTGTCTTCAAGACGTCTGGCTGTCTTCAAGACGTCTGGCTGTCTTCAAGACGTCTGGCTGTCTTCAAGACGCCTGATTGTCTTCAAGACCCCTGGCTGTCTTCAAGACCTCTGGCTGTCTTCAAGACGTCTGGCTGTCTTCAAGACGTCTGGCTGTCTTCAAGACACCTGGCTGTCTTCAAGACGCCTGATTGTCTTCAAGACCCCTGGCTGTCTTCAAGACGCCTGATTGTCTTCAAGACCCCTGGCTGTCTTCAAGACGTCTGGCTGTCTTCAAGACGTCTGGCTGTCTTCAAGACACCTGGCTGTCTTCAAGACGCCTGATTGTCTTCAAGACCCCTGGCTGTCTTCAAGACGCCTGATTGTCTCAAGTACCTCTGGCTGTCTTCAAGACGTCTGGCTGTCTTCAAGACCCTGGCTGTCTTCAAGACGCCTGTTGTCTTCATGACCCTGGTGTCTTCAAGATGCCTGATTGTCTTCAAGACCCTTGGCTGTCTTCAAGACGTCTGGTGTCTTGCAAGACCCCTGGCTTTCAAGACGCCTGATGTCTTCAAGACCTCTGGCTGTCTTCAAGACGCCTGATTGTCTTCAAGAACTCTGGCTGTCTTCAAGACGTCTGGCTGTCTTCAAGACACCTGGCTGTCTTCAAGACGCCTGATTGTCTTCAAGACCCCTGGCTGTCTTCAAGACGCCTGATTGTCTTCAAGACCTCTGGCTGTCTTCAAGACGTCTGGCTGTCTTCAAGACCCTGGTGTCTTCAAGACGCTGATTGTCTTCAAGACCCCTGGCTGTCTTCAAGATGCCTGATTGTCTTCAAGACCCCTGGCTGTCTTCAAGACGTCTGGCTGTCTTCAAGACCCCTGGCTGTCTTCAAGACGCCTGATTGTCTTCAAGACCTCTGGCTGTCTTCAAGACGTCTGGCTGTCTTCAAGACCCCTGGCTGTCTTCAAGACCCCTGGCTGTCTTCAAGACCCCTGGCTGTCTTCAAGACACCTGATTGTCTTCAAGACCCCTGGCTGTCTTCAAGACGCCTGATTGTCTTCAAGACCTCTGGCTGTCTTCAAGACGTCTGGCTGTCTTCAAGACCCCTGGCTGTCTTCAAGACCCCTGCTGTCTTCAAGACCCTGATTGTCTTCAAGACCTCTGGCTGTCTTCAAGACCTCTGGCTGTCTTCAAGACTTCTGGCTGTCTTCAAGACCCCTGGCTGCCTTCAAGACCCCTGGCTGCCTTCAAGACCTCTGGCTGCCTTCAAGACCCCTGGCTGTCTTCAAGACCCCTGGCTGTCTTCAAAACCCCTGGCTGTCTTCAAGACCCCTGGCTGTCTTCAAGACCTCTGGCTGTCTTCAAGACGTCTGGACTGCTTCAAGAACCCTGGCTGCCTTCAAGACCCCTGGCTGCCTTCAAGACCCCTGGCTGTCTTCAAGACGCCTGATTGTCTTCAAGACCTCTGGCTGTCTTCAAGACCTCTGGCTGTCTTCAAGACGTCTGGCTGTCTTCAAGACCCCGGCTGCCTTCAGACCCTGGCTGCCTTAAAGCCCTCTGGCTGCCTTCAAGACCCCTGGCTGTCTCAAGACCCCTGGCTGTCTTCAAGACCCCTGGCTGTCTTCAAGACCCCTGGCTGCCTTCAAGACCCCTGGCTGCCTTCAAGACCCCTGGCTGCCTTCAAGACCCCTGGCTGTCTTCAATACGCCTGATTGTCTTCTAGACCTCTGGCTGTCTTCAAGACCTCTGGCTGTCTTCAAGACGTCTGGCTGTCTTCAAGACCCCTGGCTGTCTTCAAGACCCCTGGCTGCCTTCAAGACCCCTGGCTGTCTTCAAGACGCCTGATTGTCTTCAAGACCCCTGGCTGTCTTCAAGACCCCTGGCTGCCTTCAAGACCCCTGGCTGTCTTCAAGACCCTTGGCTGTCTTCAAGACCCTTGGCTGTCTTCAAGAGGGAATTGGACAGACACATAAAGTCAGTACCTGATCAGCCGGGCTGTGGTTCGTACAACCAACAGTAACAGCCTGGTTGATCAAGTCCTGATCCACCAGGAGGCCTGATCAAGGACTGGGAAGAAGGGGTAAGGGGAGGGGAGAAGGGGCAGGGGAGGGAAGAAGAAAGGGAAGGGAGAACGGGGTAGGCGGAGGGAAGAAGAAGAGGTAAGGATAAGGAGAAGGGGTAGGGGGAGGGAAGAGAAGGGGTAGGGGGAGGGAAATGAAGGGATATGGGGGGAAGGGAAGGGGCAGGGGGGGGAAAAGAAGGGGTAGGGGGGGGAAGAAAAAGGGGTAGGGGGAGGGGGGAAAAGAAGAGTAAAGGGATACGTAATCCTATTTCCCATTTCTTCCCTTTGTGTTCCCTCACCCCTTACTTTCTCTTCCCTCACTTCTTCCTCCTCTCTTCTTTTCCCCTCTCTTTCTCTCCTCCTCTTCTCTTCCTCTTCTCTTCTCTCCTCATTCTCTTCCTTTCCCCCCTCTTTTTTCCCCACTCTCTATGTCTTCTCTTCTTTCTTCAGAATTCTTCCCTCTCTCTTCCCTCCCTCCTTCTCTTTCCCCCCTCTACCCCTCTTTCTTTCCCTTCCATTCTGCTACCCCGATTGACAAATTAAAGCTGAGTAAAAATCCGTTGAGATGTTAGTTGATTGCTCTCTCGCTTCTCTCCCTCTCTCTCTCTCTCTCTCTCTCTTCTCTCTTCTCTCTTCTCTCTCTCTCTCTCTCCTCTCTCCTCCTCTCTCTCTCTCTCTCTCTCTCTCCCTCTCCCCTGCCTTTCCCCAGCATAGATATCTGTACACATCACTGGTACACATCATGGTACACATCACTGGTACACATCACTGGGTACACTTCACTGGGACAATCACTGGTTTCACTCACTGGGACCATCACTGTATCACATGGTACTCAACACTGGTACCACCCCTGGTACACATCACTGGTACACATCACTGGTACACATCACTGGTACACATCACTGGTACATCTTCATCATGGTCCACACTGGTACCCCATACTGGACACATCATGGTACACATCACTGTACACTTTACTGGTAAAACATGGTACCCACTGTACACATCACTGGTACACATCACGGTACACATCATGGTACACATCACTGGTACACATCACTGGTAAAAACGGTACTCACTGGTACACATCACGGTACACATCACTGGGACACATCACTGGTACACATCATGGTACACATCACTGGTAACATCCCAACACTGTTACACATCAACTGGTAACACATCACTGTTACACATCACTGGTACACATCATGGTACACATCACTGGTACACATCACTGGTAACATTTATGGTACTCAACACTGGGGAAAACACTGCCCCTACACTTCCTGTAACATCCACTGGTACACATCACTGGAACCAAATACTGTACACATCACTGGTAACACACTGTAACCACCTGTACACATCACATGGTACAAACATGTACACATCACTGGTACCCAACATGTACACCAGTCACAATGGACTCAAACCCCTGGTACTCAAAACCCGGTACCATCACTGGTACACATCACTGGTACACATCATGGTACACATCACTGGTAAACATCACTGGAACACATCACTGTTCCCAACACTGGTACACATCACTGGGACACATCATGGTACACATCACTGGTACCATCACTGGTACACCCTCACTGGTACACATCACTGGTACACATCACTATAAAAAACCATCACTGGTACACATCACTGTACTAACAGTTCCCCTGGTACACATCACTGGTACACATCACTGTACACATCATTTTACACATCACTGGTTACACATCACTGGTACACACACTAGTACACATCACTGGGACACAATCTGGTACCACACTGGTACACATCATGGTACACATCACTTGGGACCATCACTATACACATCCTGGTTTCACAACCTTTGGACACATCATGGTTACACATCATGGTAACATCCTTTGGTACACATCACTGGTACACATCACTGGTACACATCACTGGTACACATCATTGGTACACATCACTGGTACACATTATTGGTACACATCACTGGTACACATTATTGGTACACATCACTGGTACACATCACTGGTACACATCACTGGGACACCATGCCCCTTTGGTACACATCACTGGTACACATTAATGGTTCACTTCACTTTTGGGACACATCACTGGTACACATTATTGGTACACATCACTGGTACACATCATGGTACACATCACAGTAACATCACTGGTCACATCATTTGGGACACATCACTGGTAACATTTTTGGTACACATCACTGGTAACATCATTGGTACACATCACTGACCATCACTGGTCACATCATTTGGGACACATCACTGGGAAAATTATTTGGGACACATCAGGTACACATATGGTACACATCATGGTACACATCCATGGTCACATCACTGGTACAATCACTGGGACACATATGGTAACATCACTGGTTACCCCATCAATGGTACCCATCATGGTACACATATGGTAACATCACGGTACACATTGGTACCATCACGTAAAAACATCATGTACACCACAATTTAAAAATCCCCTGACAAAATCACTGGTACATCAGTTCACCATCACTCACTTCAAAACTCCCACTCCAATTTCTTCCCCAAACCCCTTTCCCACCACATCCCATTCCCTCCCCCACACTCCCCATTCCCCCCCACCACCTCCCATTCCCCCCCACCTCCCCTTTCCCTCCCCCACATCCTCCCACTTCCCTCCCCCACCATCCTCCCCACTTCCCTCCCCCACCATCCTCCCCACTTCCTCCCCCACCATCCTCCCCCCTCCCTCCCCCCACCAATCACCCCCACTTCCCCCCCCCCCACCCCCCACTTCCCTCCCCCACCATCCTCCCCACTTTCCCCCCCCCCCCATCCTCCCCACTTCCCTTTTATCCATCACAGAGAGTTAGCTTGTAAAAACTCTCGTTCATTTGCATATCTCTCTCTTTTATTCCCCTTCCCACTCAAAAGTTGTCTATACACTAGACCTTCCCCTAATTCAACTTTACTATGAAATGTCACTTAACATGAAAATGTTTACTCATGGGGGGGGAATATTGTGCAGCTTTATGTACCATCTGATCTACGGCCAATTTTAACATTGAGCACCAACAGCTTGGCTGATCAGAAAATCACAGGGAGCTGGAAAATGTATAAATAGTTTACTGCTCACGTGGTCTATTAAAGCATTTAAACTATGGTACGCTATGGGGTGGGAAAGTGTCTCTGGGCGGAAGACAAAAGTACATCATAATATTACGGAAGGTATGGAGGGCTCAGTTCCAACCTAAGCACTGCCATAACAACACTGTAGTAGATATAGATCTTTCACACTGATGTTAGACTATTTCTCTCTCTCCACATCTATGTGGAGGAATGTAAAATTCACCCCTGAATCATGGACCATGGCACGATTTGAGAACAATTATATCAAAATGCGGTCCAAACTCTTACCTGGTACCAGCAGATATATCGGTACTAGATTACTAGAGTTGCTGGAACATTGTAGAAGTTTAAGGAGAACTGGTCCATGTCTAGCAATGCCAGGAAGGTTCTAGCTGGCCATACTCTTTAAGGAAGCCAGGTGCCATACTTTGTTAGGACGGCCGGGGGCCATTTTCTTTTTAGGACAGCAGGGGCAATTTTGGGTTTAAGACGGCAGGTGCCATTCTCTTGTTAAAGGACAGCAGGTTTTCAAGTTTTTGGAAATTTAGATTTGAAAAAACACATGATCTCCCTCACTCACCTGCGTCACTGTCTCCACTCCCACCAACTGCCGTCATGTCTCATTCCCACTCACCACATGCCATGTCACCTGTCTCCCTCACCATTGTGTCACTGCCCCCTCACTCACAACCCCTGTGTCCACTGCCTCCCTCACCATCTTGCGTCAATTGATTATCACTTGCGGAGTCTCCTGGCATGCGTCTCTGGTACCACACAATGATAAAAAAAAAAACCACATAAATAAAAAAATCATAAATAAAAACAGTAAACAAGTCAAACAAACTATGACCGCTATTTTAACAATAAAATTAACCTGAGTTTTGTAACAAAATTAACCTAGAGTTGAACAGATCTCGCAATATACCAGTGTTGAACAGAATTAACAGAGTTGCACAGAATTCAACCAGAGCTTGAACAATGAATTAACGAGTGATGCCAGAATTAACAGATGTGTTGAACAGAATTAACCAGAGTTGAACAGAATTAACCAGAGATTGCAACAGAATGTAACAGAGTTTGAAAACTGGACACCCCTGAATTAACAGAGTTGAGCAGATATTAACCAGAGTTGAACAGAATTAACCAGAGTTGAACAGAATTTAACCAGTGGTTGAGCAGTAAGTAACCAGAGTTGAACAGAATTAACCAGAGCCTGCAGCAGATTCTAACAAGAGTTGTCAGCCGCTAATTAAACCAGAGTTGATCTGAATTAACCTGAGTTGAGCAGAATTCAACAGAGTCTTGAGCCCCAAATTGACAGAGTTGAACAGAATTAACCAGAGCTTGAACATGAATTAACCAGAGTTGAGCGACAAAAATTATCTCACACAGAGCTTGAACAGAATTAACAGAGTTTTATTGAAACAGAATTATCCAGAGGTATTGAACAGAATTAACCAGAGCTTGAACAAGAATAACCTGAGTTGAACAGAATTTCACCAGAGCTTGAACAATTAACCAGAATGTCCTGAACAGGCAATTAACTTGAACTAGAAGTCGTCTAGAGAGTAGTGGTCCTCAAATCATTCTATACACCAGTGGGCCCACAAGTGGTGGCCACACTGTGACCACCAGTGGGGCCACAAGGGGCGCCGGTGGCCCCCCTCAAGATGCCCCGGCCACACTGAGCCACACTGGGCCACACTCGGGCCACACTGCCGGCCACACTGCGCGCCACACTGGGCCACAATGGGCCACACTGGGCCACACTGCGATGGTCCTCGTGTGTGCAGGAGGGGTCACAATTTGGACTTGGACTCTGTCAGTGTGGAACACGCCTCGCGCAGGCGCCACTAGCCTGGGGGCCTCCCCCCCCATGGTATAGAGCTTAACTAGTACTTAACAGGATTAATCCGGCATAGAACTAGATTCCGCACTCGCTCGCTCTCTTAATAGGAGTTAACTATAACCTAGAATTAACTAGAATTAACTAGGATTTAATATAACTAGAATTTAACTAGAATTAACTAGGATATTTCACTCACTATAACTGTAGAATTCTATCTAAGAATTAAACTAGCGATTAACTGCAATAACTAGAATTCTAACAATAGAAGCTTAATTAGGACTTAACTATAACTTAGAATTCAAAATAGAATTAACTAGGATCCCCGATTAACTATAACTAGAATTCTAACTAGAATTAACTAGATTAACTTATAACAAGAATATCTAACTAGAATTAACTGGCGAATAACTTCTATAACTTGAATTAACTAAGGCATTAATTCTAATAGAATTAATAAGATTAACTATGACTAGAATTGCGTCATAATTAACTTGAATAAAAATTAAGAAACAGCCCCTCCCATAGACCATAATGAAGCAGAACTAATAATTAACAAGATTTTACTCTCAGCCCTAAGCATTTGTATTAACCAGCCTCTCCTCAGCAAGAATTTACACCGCCATCAGCCAAGTATTAACCCTCGCTCCATCAGCAAGAGATTAACCTGCCATCGCATGTCATTAACCAAGCCGCACTGCAAGATTTAACTAGCTGCCTCAGCTAAGTCATTAACCAGCCACTCAGCAAGACTCGCGCAGACAGCCTCAGCTAAGCGATTAACCTGCTCAGCCATGAATTAACAGCCGCTCAGCCAAGTATTAACCAGCCTCAGAAGAATCTAACCAGCCACTCTCAGCCAAGAATTAACCAGCAATCCATGCACCCAAAATTAACCAGCCTCAGAAAGCATATTAACCAGCAATCAGCAAGAATTAAACCAGCCTCAGCAACCCCCTGTATTAACCAGCCCACATCAGCAAGAATTAACCAGCCTCCAGCAAGGAACTTAACCCAGCACTCAGCAAGTCATTAACCAGGCCCATCAGCCAGATATTAACCAGACCTCAGCCAAGTACTTAACCGAGCCTCAGCAAGAATTAACCCAGCCGCACGAGCCCAAGTAATTAACCAGCATCGCCATGAATTATCCAGCCTCCTAGCAAGTACTAATCCAGCCTTTCATCAGCCAAGAATTACCACCAGCACAATCAGCAAAGTTCTTAACCAGGCCTCAGCAGAGAATTAACCGAGCCATCCTCCAGAAGTATTAACCAGCATCAGCAAGAACTTAACCAGCCTCAGCAATGTATTAACCAGCCATCAGCCCTAAGAATTAACCAGACACCTCAGCCAAGTAGTATAACTGCCCTCTCTGCAAGACTCCTTATACCAGCCCTCAGCAAGTCATTAACCAGCATCACGCAAGAAAATATAACCAGACCTCAGCCAATATTAACCACCTCAGCAAGAATTTCTCTCTCGCCCGACAGCATAGTATTAACCAGCCATCAGCAAGAAGTTCAACCAGCCTCGCATCAGTATTAACCAGACATCAGCAGCCAAGAAATTAACCAGCCCTCAGCAAGTATATAACCAACATCTCAACAGCCCAAGAATTAACCGAGCGCATACAGCAAATATTAGCCTCTCGCTTCGCACTCGCAAGAATTAACCAAGCCTCAGGAAAGTTATTTCACCAGCTATCAGCAAGAATTAACCAGCATCAAGCAAGTCTTAACCAGCATCCGTCAGCAAAGAAGGTTAACCAGCCGTCCTCAGCAAAGCGCTCTTAACCAGCCCTCAGCAAGAATTAACACAGCCGCTCAGCCAAGTGGTTAACTCAGCCGTCAAGAAGAATTAACCAGCCCTCCAGAAAAAACAAGCCTATTAACAGTCCCCTCAGCCTCTCCGCTCTAAGAGATTAACCAGCCTCGCAAGTAGTTAACCAGCCACATCAGCAAGAATTATCCAGCCTCAGCACCAAGTATTAACCAGCATCAGCAAGAATTAACAGCAGCAGCAAGATATTAACCAGCCTCTGCAAGAATTAACCGAGCCTCAGCAAGATTAACCAGCATCAGCACAAGCTCATTATCCAGCCTCAGCCAAGTATTAACCAGCCCATCAGCAAGAATTAACAGCCTCAGACAAGTATTAACCAACATCAGCAAGAATTAACCAAGCATCAGCCCTAAGAATTAACCAGCCTCAGCAAGAACAACTATAACACCTAGCACTCTGACCCAAGTATTAACCAGCCATCAGCAAGAATTAACCCATGTGTCACTTCAGCACCTGAGTACTTAACAGCATCAGCAAAGAACGCTTTTTTTCATCTCCCAGCCCTCTACGCCACGCGCTCCTTAACCCACAGACATCGAGCTTAGCATAGTATTAACCAGCATCACAGCCAAGACTTTAACCAGCCATCAGCACCAAGAATTAACCAAGCATCAAGCAAGATTTAAACCCAGCCATCAGCAAAAATTAACCAGTGGTCTCGAATTAATTATCCAGGTCCGGACTCTAATTAACCCGAAATTAACTTAGTAAGAACCGCTAAGCCTGCCATCAGAAAGAATTAGCCCGTCACGGACTCAGCCCAAAATTAACCAGGTATCAGCAAAAATTAGCCAGGATCAACAAGAATAAACCATGCTCATCAGATAAGAATTAACCCAGGCTTCAGAACCCCAAGAGCATTAACAACCTATCACGCCAAGAGTTAACCAGCATCAGCCAAAAATTAACCAGCTGAAGGATCAGAATAGAATTATCTCAGGATCAGCCCAAAAATTAACCAGCATCAACAAGTATTACTAACCAGAACAGCAAGATTTAACAAGCTGAATCATGCACAAGAATTATATCTCACCAACATCAGCTCAGAATTAACCAGCCCTATCCAGCCCCAAGAATTAACCAGCATTTCAGCCAAGAATTTAAAAAGGATCAGCAAGAATTAACCAGCCAATCGAGCCAAGGAATTAAAAAAGGAATCAGCAAGAATTAACCAGAACCACCATCAGCAAGAATGTAACCAACGATCAGCCTAGCAATTGACCAGAATCAGCAAGACTATTAACCCTGACCTATTTGACCCCCAAGAATTGACCAAGACATCTGCAAGAATTAATCCAACATCAGGAAGAATTAATCAGACTCAGCCAAGAATTAACGAGCGATCAGAAAATATTAACCAGCTATTAGCAAGAATTCTAACCCCAGACATCAGCAGTACTGCACCAGAAACAGAATGAAAAGAAATAAATTAACCAGCATTAGAACCAAGTAATATTAACCACGGATCAGGCTCAGAAATTAGCTAGAATCAGAAAGAATTAGCCGCAACAGTGAAGAATTAAACCACATATTACATATAATTTTTTATATTATTTATCCCCCCCCCCCCCCCCCCCCCCCCCCCCCCTCCACCCGAGATCAGCAGAATTAACCATTATTAGCACTATTCCACCCTTGTGGGGAGGGCCCCCCCCGCCCGGGGGGTATTAGCCAGAATCAACAAGAATTAATCTAGAATCAAAAGAATGAACAGAATCAGCAAATAAATAATCTATGAATCTGTCAAGAAATAATCAGCGTACAGCAGGAATTAACCAGAATTAACTTAAATTTACCATAATGAGTTAACATAATTAAGAATTAACCATAAATCCCCAGATTTTTTGGAGATGTAAAATGATATCTAACCAAAAGTAACGTTGCCGATCAAGTCATCCAAAAATATATATCCATCACATTTGCCAGTCATTGAACCGTCTTCACCTTAATTTTCGAGCCCCCCTACCTTAATAACTGCTTCACAATCCCTTATTTAACGCCTTTTATGCGCTATAAAAAGCCCGCTCGTTAACCACCAGGAATGCGTAACCAGAGGCGAGATGGAGAGTACCACTATACGCCCGCCTAAGTCCGTAGCTGGCAAGATTTTCGGCACACACGCCCTTTAGTTTGTTACGGGAAGGGACGTGGGGGGACGGATGAATGTCATCTCGAGACGTAGGCCTTTCATAGCGCAAGGTTGCGAAATATCCCGCATGTTTCCCAGAGATATCGACCCTTACTTGCTGTGGAATGGTTTCTTGTGGCCCTGCTCCTAGCCTCGGAACAAGCTGAGCTCTGGGGACGTCCTCCACCACCCGCTGGTATGATTGGTATATTCCCCCCCTTGTATCTGAGTTATCCTGGTTTTAATGACTGCGTTGCGCGCTCTGTGTGTTTCGATGTTTTGGGGTTATATGGTCGGTATATCACCCAACTACTTATCGCAACCTGTGTATGGTCAAGAGTTTCTATCATTGGCTTGACCCTGTGCTATGGTGTATATATCCATGACTGCCTTGTGATATGGTGGGTATATCCATCATTGACTGGCCCTTGTGTACGATACCCCGTCGGTATATCCATTGGAACCCCTCCCCCCCCCACCCCCCCCCCCCCCTACCTGTGTAGGTGGCTAATATCATTTGACTGGACCTGTGTATGGTGGGAGCGGTATCCACTTGACCTGGACCGCTGTATGAGTGGTATTTCATTGACTGCCAGACCCCTGTGATATGGTGGCGTATAACCGCTGAAACTGTCCTATAGAAGCACTCCCAACCAGTCGTCAACCCCAGTGCCCCAACAAACACTCTAAATCAAAACTCCCATGCCTCATCCAATGCCCCCACCCTCTTGCATTACAAACTCCACCCCGACAGCAACAACCCATAGTTCTCTTATCAGGTCTCCCACTTCCCCAACCCCAATAATACCTCGCAGCCACAGTTCTTTGAAATAGAAGTTGAAGGTGTTGTATTCAAATGCAGAAATGGAATATACAAACAAGTATGAGGAGAGTATTGGCACGCAAAGAATAAAAAGAGACATCCCCAGACACTACCAGAGAGAGAGGAGAGGATGAGCCAGCAAGGTGAAGACCCTTGCTATTCACCATGAGTAGCTTCGCCGACATCCAGAGGCGTATTCATGCTATGAAGGCACCTGCGGAGTCTAGTGATCATGTGGTTTCTGTGCCTTCAGTCTACTACATAGTTGAGCTCCAAGTGCGAGAGAGCTAGAGGAATAGGCCTTTGCGAAAAACTAATCTACAAAGAGGGGGAGGGAGGAACTACACAGGACTCCTATGAGGAACTTCCCTTCATGACATTCAGGTCGGGAGAGTCGGACCTGACAGGAAAATCTAGTACAAGAAATGTTGGTGGACTATGTCACAACAAAAAAATGCAAGGAGGCCAGAGGAGAGGTTTGTTCCCAAGGGAACAGAAATACATGGAAGCTAACAGAACGAGTACTTGGTTCACCACAAATGTAAGGTGTAGGGAGGCCCCCCAAAAACTAGGTTAGCGTTGGTACTAGAGAATGAAGAAAAGGTACAGAAGATCAGAAAAGAATCAGGCATAAATAAAGAATCAGCCGCAAGAGCCAGAAGCACGTCATATCGCACAGTATAAGAAGGTCGAAGGCCCTCAGAGAACAATATGAAAATGACATAGAATCAAAAGACCAAGACTGACGAAGACTGCTTGCCTACAGCCACATCAGGAGGAAAACAACAGTCAAGGACCTAGTGCTAATCAGACTGAGGAAGGGTGATTGGGAAGAGAATTCACAAGAAAGACCAAGAGAGTATGTCAGGAGGCCCTCAACATCAAACTTTAAAGTGGTATTTACAGTGAGAAACCAGTAGGACTCCATGGAAATCAGAACAGGGGGTAGCACACCATCCAAGTGGGGTATGAGGAGATAGGGAATACATAAACCTAAGGAGGTGGTGATGAAGAAGCTGCCTATGCGAACTTGACACCTCAAAGGCGGGTGGCGACCAGACAACATATCTCAATGGGTCCTTAAAGAGTGAGCAGATGATATTGTGTGAGCCATTAACATAGATCTTCAACACATCATTTGAAACTGACTGGCAACTCCGTGAGGCTATTGTCTGGAAAATGGACAATGTAGTCCCAATTTTTAACATGGGAGACAGACTGAAGGCAATAAACTACAGACACTGTATCACTAACGTGCTATATGTATGCAAGGTCAAGGGAGAAAGATATCATGGAGGAGATTTGTGTCCCTACACCATTTAAAAATAAACATTTTAAAAATTCCACCCATCTATCCCTTAAACATTTCATTCCCCAATATACCCCCCACACCTCTAAAACAACCCACACCCCCCTACCATATAAACCAACCCCATTTTTCTCTTCACCTCCCCCCCCCCCCCCCCCCCCCCCCCCCCCTCCTCCCCCCCCCCACCCCCCCCCCCCCCACCCCCCCCCCCCCCCCCCCCCCCCCTCCCCCCAGACCGGCCGGAGCAGAAGTAAGACTCAAGAGAGAGAGGGAGTTGGATCGACCTGGGCGGCCAATATTTTTGGACTGCAAGAAGGCCTCTCGGACACAGCGTCCTCACAAGATGGTGTTTGCTGCAAAAGCCTAGAGGTATCGGACCACACATAACAGGATAAGAGCACTGCCAATGGATCAGAGCAATACCTGACAGGTGATGGGGACAACATCGAGTCCATGGCTACGCGACGAGGATTGGCTGAGGCGACGGCGCCGGTGAATGCGGGGTTTCCTCATGGGAGAGGCCAGGACTTGGACCTGGGACGGTTCTGGGGCGTGTGCAGGCGTTAGTCTGTTCAGCGTTGGACGTGTATATATATTCTATATGTATACTCTATATGATCTATATATATACTAGTTATATATTATATATATATATATCTATATATATATATCTAGTTGTATATATATATATATATATATCTGTATATATATGTTATCTCTATTATATAATGTATATATGTATATATATATATGTATATATATGTATATATGTATATATATATGTATATATATGTATATATATATCTATGTATATATATACTATATATTATATATATATACTGATATAATGTATATATATATATCTATTATATATATATATTAAATAAATATATATGTATATATGTATATATAGTATATATAATATTTATGTATATATGTATATATATATATATGTATATATGTATATCTATATATTATATCTTATAAATATGTCTATATGTGATATATATATATATATCTATATTGTTATATGTATCACTATATATATTATATTCTATATATGTCTATATGTATATTACTATATATAATATATATATATGTATATATGTATATATATAGTATATACTATATATGTATATAGTTATATATGTATATATCATTTGTATATATATATATTTTATATATGTATCTATATATAATTATGTATATCTATTCTATATTATGTAATATGTATCATATACATAATATGTATCTAATGCTATATATATATATAGTGTATATATATAAGTATACTATCTGTTACTATATGTATATATATATTCATATATGTATATATGTATATAGTATATATGTATATATGTCATTTATATCATCTATGGCTGTACTATATATATGTATCTCTCTGTCATACTATGTATTCTATCTATATATGTATATATTGTATATTGTCTCATTATCTATCTATTCTGGGGGCTTTGGGTTGCGACGGCAGGGGTGGCAATTCATTGATTTTTGCAGGCTGTAGAAAGGGGCGAAAGGAAAAAGAAAGGAAAACTCGAGGAGCAACAAGAACAACGACGTTATGCCGGGCAGATGCGAAGTGTGAATGTAAGACGAAAATAAGACGAACTGATAAAAGGTGGGTTGTTACTGGGGTGATGGGGATAGCAGGGCAAAGAACAATGTTTAGAAAAGGAGGAATGAAAGGGTTGGTCGGGAGAGGGAGGGTAGGAAGGGAAGAAGGGATGAGATTTGGAGAGGTAGTGGGGAAGGTGAGTGTTGGACGAGTGGGAGGGGGAAGGGCGAAGGGGAAGAAGGAAAGGGAAGAACAGAGACAGAAAGAAAGAATAGGCAGAGGTAAGAAAGACAAGGAGGAAGAAGGAGGCATAGAGCGGAGGGAAGCAAGAGAGCAGGGGGGGGGCGGCGGAAGAGGCAGTGACGGTGGTGGGGAGACGAAAGATGGCAGGTAATGATGAGACAAAGGATGAATGTGGAGAGGGTGGAAGAGAGAAGAAAGAGATAAAAAGACCCCCCCCCACACACACCACCCCCCCCCCCCCCCCCCCTCTCACAGCGCGATCGGCGAAAGAGATATCTAAGAAAGAGATCTCACGAAGCGTAGATCAGGCGAACGCTATACTATACGTAAAGAGACTAACACAGGAAGCCGATAAAAAGCCGAGATCATCCAGATAGAGATTACACAGATAGTACATAAACAGAAACGCCGGTTAACAAGCAAGAGTCACCCTCCACTATGGTCGCTCACCCTGCCCGCTCTCCCACTCCCTCTCAACCCTTCCCGCTCACCCCCTCCCTCTCACCCTCTCTCCCTCCTAATCCCCCTCACTTCTTCACCTCCCTTCCTCCTGTCCCCTCATCCCCCTCCCCTCTCATATAATTCACCCCCTCCCCTCTCATCCCCCTCCCCTCCCTCTCACACCTTCACATCCTCTCACCCCCTCTCTTTCGGCCACTCTTCCTCTATTCACCCCCTCCCCTCTCATTACGATTCCATCAATGTCTACTCGCCCCTGCCTCATTACCTCTCTCTGCCTCCCCTCCCCCTTTCTCCCCCTACCACCTGCCACCATCTCCTATTCTTCCCCTTCCCCCTGCCTCCCCCCTCCCCCTCTAAACTACAACACCCAGCCCCTAATCACTAACCGCGGTGTCTAATGGTTAGGGCCGCACTGTGTCCTTTTATAACAGGCCCTGGTATGGTGACCTTCTAACAAGGCTTAGTGGTGACCTATCTATAACTTAGGATGGATTGGTGGTCCTTCATAACAAGGCTGGATGGTGCCCCACTGCTGAACTTAATAACAAGGCTGAGATTGGTGTCTTCTATAACAAGGTTATAGTGTGTGACCTTCTATAACAAGGCTGAGATTGGTGGCCTTCATAACAAGGCTGGATGGTTGACCTTCATTACAAGGCCTGGTTGGTGACCTTTCATAAACAAAGTGTTGGATGGTGACCTTTCTATAAAAGGCTGAATGGTATGACCTTCATAACCTAGGTGGATGGTGACCTTCATAACATGGCTGGAAGGTGATCCTTCTTAACAAGAGTTGGATTGGTGACCTTTATAACAAGGACCTTATCGAACTGCATATGGTTGTGTGACCTTCGATAACAAGCGTTGGATGGTGACCTTATGGTAACAAGGTCTGAATGGTGACTCTTCATAACTCAAGGACTTATGTGGTGTCCGTCATAACAAGGCTTATGTGACCTTCATATCAAGGCCTTAGTGCTCGAGCCTTCACTAAACAAGAGCTTAGTAGCTGACCTTCTAACAAGGCTTAGTGGTGACTTTCATAACAAGCGCTTAGTGGTGACCTTCTAACAAGGCCCTTAGTGCGTGACCTTCATAACAAGGACTTAGTGGTGTCAATTCATAACCAAGGTTTGTAGAGCTGGACCTTCATAACAAGGCTTAGTGGTCGACCATCATCACAAGGCTTAGTGGTGACCTTCTTAACAAGGTGGATGGTGACTTCATATCAGCCTTGATGTAGTGACCTTCATAACAAGGCTTGAGTGCGTGACCTTCATACAAGGGCACCCTTAGTAGTGAAACCTTATAACAAGGCTTAGTGGTGACCTTCAATAACAAGGCCCTTAGAATGCGTGCACCTTATAAAAAGCGCTGGATGGATGATCTTATAACAAGGCCTTAGTGGCTGAGCCTTTATATCATGGCTGGATGGTGAAACTTCATAACAAGGACTTTGTAGTTAATGACCTAATAACAAGGCTTGTAGTGCACTGTTGACTTTTCTATAACAAGGCTGGATGGTGACCTTCATAACAAGCGCTTAGTACGTGAACTTCATAACTATGGCACCCTTTGTGGCTGACCTTTATTACAAGCTGGATGGCTGACTTCATAAACAAGGCTGAGAAGGTTGCCTTCATAACAAGTTGGAGGAGTGACCTTTTTAATCAAGGCTGAATGAGTGACCTTATACAAGGCTGGATGGCTGACTTTCATAACAAGGTTGGCGATGGTGACTCTTTGTAACAAGGCCCTGAATGGTGACCTTAATTAACAAGGCTTAGAACCCCCCCCCCCCCCCCCCCCCCCCCCCCCCCCCCCCCCCCCACAAAAATGGTGACCTACATAACAAGGCCTGGATGGTGGCCCTTATAACAAGGACTGAATGGGTAGACCTTCTTATCAAGGCTGGATGGTGACCTTCATAACTAGGCTTGGATGGCTGACCTTTTGTAACAAGGCTGAATATGGTGACCTTCTAACAAGAGATGTGATGGTGACCTTATACAAGAGTTGGATGGTGGACCTTTGTAACAAGGCTGAATGAAAAGAAGATTGGTGCGCCCACCCACCAACCCCCCCCCCCGCTGACCTTAATAAAAGGCTTAGTGGCTGACCTTCATAACAAGGCTGGATGGTGGCCTTCATAACAAGGCTGGATGGTGACCTTCATAACAAGGCTGGATGGTGACCTTCATAACAAGGCTGAATGGTGACCTTCATAACAAGGCTGGATGGTGACCTTCATAACAAGGTTTAGTGGATGGTGACCTTTGTAACAAGGCATGAATGGTTGACCTTATAACAAGAGCCTATAGTGTTCCCCACCCCCCCCCCGCCTGACCTTCCATAACAAGGCACCTGGATGTGGCCCGCCTTCATAACAATGGCTGGTATGGCGGAACCACTTCATAACAAGGCCTAAGTGGTGTGACCCTTCATAACAAGGTCTGCGTATGGTTGACTTTCATAACAAGGCTGGTTGGTGACTTTCTATAACAAGGCTGGATGGTGACCTTCATAACAGTCGGCTAAGTGGTGACTTCTAACAAGGCTGGATGAGTGACCTATCATTAACAAGGCCTGCGATGGTGGACTTTCTTTAATAACAAGGCTGGATGGCTGACCTTCATAACAAGGCTAAGTGGTTAGTGACCTTCATAACAAGAGGTCCTGGATGGTTGACTTTCATAACAAGGCTGGATGCGTGACTTTCATAACAACGGCGTGGATGGTGACCTTCATAACAATGGCTGGGATGTGAACCTTCATAACAAGTGCTGGATGATGTGACTTTCATAACCAAGGCTGGATTTGGTGATCCTTCATAACAAGGCTGGATGGTGGACTTTCATAACAAGGCTAAAGTGGGGACTCTTCATAACAATGGCCCTGAGATGCCGTGACTTTTCATAACAGGCCTGGATGGCTAGTGACTTTCATAACAAGGGCTGGATGGGACCTTAATAACAAGGCTGGATGTGCTGACCTTCATAACAAGGCTAAGTGGGAGACCTTCATAACAAGGAGTGGGGCGGGAACTCGGATTGGTGATCTTTCATAACAAGGCTTGGTTGGGTGACTTTCATACAAGGCCCTGGATGGTGACCTTCATAACAAGGCTAAGTGGGGACCTTCATAACAAGGCTGGATGGTGACTTTCATAACAAGGCTGGATGGTGACCTTCATAACAAGGCTGAGTGGTGACCTTCATAACAAGGCTGAGTGGTGACCTTCATAACAAGGCTGGATGGTGACTTCATAACAAGGCTGGATGGTGACCTTCATAACAAGGCTGGATGGTGACCTTTCTAACAAGGCCTAAGCGGTGACCCTTTCCATAATCAAGCGACCTGGATGGTGCTGGTTATCCCCCCCCCCCCCCCCCCCCCTGACTTTCATAACAAGGCAAAACGCTGGATGGTGACCTTCATAACAAGGCTGGATGGTGACCTTCATAACAAGGCTGGATGGTGACCTTCATAACAAGGCTGGATGGTGACCTTCATAACAAGGCTGGATGGTGACCATTAATAACAAGGCTGGATACTATGGCTGACCTTCTCTAATCAAGGCTTAGTGGTGACCTTCGTAACAAGGCTGGTTGGTGACCTTCATAACCAGGTCTGGATGAGGTACCGTCATAACAAGGCCTGGATGGTGACCTTCATTAACAAGACTGGATGCGTGACCTTCATAACTCGGGCGTTAGTGGTGACCCGGTGACCTTAATAACATGGCACTGGCATTGGCTGACCTTCACTAACAAGGCCCTTAGTGCCTGTGACCTTCATAACAAGGCCTGGATGGTGGCCATTCATAACAAGGCTGGAAATGGTGACACTTCATAACAAGGCCTAAGTGGTGACCTTCATCAACAAGGTCCTGGATGCGATGGTGACCTTAATAAAAGGGCCTGCAGAATGTGACCATTCATAACAAGGCTGGGAAAAGAATGGTTGACCCACATCCCTTCATAACAATGGAATGGAATGGGGACCTTCATAAACAAGGCTGGATGGTGACCTTCATAACAAGGCTTAGTGGCTGACCTTCATAACAAGGTGGGATGCCGTCGACCTTCATAACAGGCTTAGTGGGTGACCTTCATAACAAGGGCTGGATGGTGGACCCTTCATAAACAGCTGGATGCGTGACCTTCAATAACAATGGCCTAAGTGGTGACCTTCATAACAAGGCTGAGATGGCACTGACCTTAATAACAAGGCTGGATGGTGTCTTCATAAAAGGCCTGCGATGGTGACCTTCTATAACATAGGCCCTGGATGGTGAACCTTCATAACAAGGCACTGGATGGTGACCCTTCATAACAACGGCTAATAGTCCTATATAAGTCTATCAGGCACCAGTTCAGGGAGTAAGTCTTCCTTCTTCTGCTGCTAACACCCCCCCCCCCCCCCCCCCCCCCCCCCCCCCCCCCCCCCCCCCCCCCCCCCCCCCCCCCCCCCTTATGTAAGCTTGCGAGGAAAGCAAGACAACGAGTGCCATTGTCACAGACCCCTGTATGCCCGACAATGATAGATCGGGATAACTAAGAACCTTCAAAACATAGAGATGTGAGTCTCCAGTCCATGGTTTCTCTCTAGCGTCGCTGAGTATTGTTGTTGCTAGCCAGCAGCCTTCTAGGGCAGGCCAGATGCGACACACAAACCTTCACGTTCGTATAAACTCCATTAAGAACCTTAGTTACTGGGAAGTGCTGATTAAAGTCCCTAGAGCTGCCACTCCTTAGAGCTGTACTTCTTAGAGCTGCAATCCTTAGAGCTGCTACTCCTTAGAGCTGTACTCTTTAGAGTTGCACTCCTCTATAGACTGCTACTCTTAGAGCCCCCCCAGCCATCTCTTTAGAGTCTGACCACCTCCTGATATAGATCTGGCCCTACTCCTTAGAGCTGACCACTCCTACTTATAGCCCTGCATTCTCTTATAGATAGTACTCCTTAGAGCTGCCTACTCCTTAGAGATGCATCCTTATAGCTTCTACTCCTTATGAGCTGTACTCCTTAGAGCTATACTCCTTATAGCTGCTACTCCTTTATAGCTGCTTTTCTCTTAGCAGACTGTAATCTTTGACGACCTGCCACTCCTTATAGCTGATCTCCTTGGAGCCTGCCATCATCTTAGAGCCTGAACTCTTTATAATGTCACTCTTCTAGAGCTGCACTCCTTATAGCCTGCATTCCTTATAGATGTACTCCTTAGAGCTGTCATACTCTAGAGCTGCTACTCCTTAGAGCTGACTCCTATTTAGCTGTACTCTTTGAGCAGCCACCCCTACTCCTTATAGCTGTACTCGTTAGAGATGCTACTCCTAGGAAAAGCTATCTCACTGAGATTGTAGGCGCCAGAGAAGATTCGATCATAATCTTATACCTGGAAGATACTGGATGCGATTTGGCCCTCACATCAAACTTCACACACTGAAATTACTATGATGAACACAAGAGACTTGTGTCAGATAGCTGTGTGATACCCCAGTAAAAAGCACTGTGAAGCATGAATACACTGAGGAGAGATCTCTGTAGGTGCATAAAGGAGACCACGACTCTTCAGCGCCCTACCTTCACAAATGAAGCGCGTATCACCAGCCTCCAGACCCTTTTGTCCTCAACGAGAAAATCAACACTCCAAACAGTTCCTGATCATCCAGGTGTGGTGCATGCACTTGATGGGTCAGGCCAACAAACCAGGGAGGCTGATTCTGAGACCGGAGTCCGCCGGGGAGACGCTTACCCCTCATGAGGCCACTACAGGCGATCGTAAACTCAACTCTCCTCCCCCTCCCATCATGCCTCCCCTGCCAAAACCCTCGCTCCTGCCATCCCCTCGCCGTGCCCTCCCCATTGCCTGCCACCCTTCCTCTCCTCTCTCCCCTACCCTTTCTTCCTCCTTCCTCTTCCTTCCTCCTCTTATTCCTCACTCTCTCCTTTGCCCCCCTTGCCTCCATCATTAATTTTTTTTTTTTTCTAAATCTAGTTACGCCCCAGATTGACGACCAGATGAAAGGCTCAGGGAACGGCAACCAATTAAAACCGAGGTAATCCCATAGATTGCGTGTAACTGGGCCCTGCGTCACCACCTGGCGTCACTGCCTCTATACCACCTGCGTTCACTGCCCCGTGTTCCCTCACTCCACATGTGTCACTAATCTCCTTCAACTCACCTGACGTCTTTGCCCTCCTCACCACCTGCCGTCCACTGCCTCCTCTCACCACCTGTGTCACTGCCTCCCTCACCACCTGCGTCACTGCCTCCCTCACCACCTGTGTCACTGCCTCCCTCACCACCTGCGTCACTGCCTCCCTCACCACCTGTGTCACTGTCTCCCTCACCACCTGTGTCAATGTCTCCCTCACACACCCTGCGTCACTGTCTCCAGCTATCACCACACTGCGTCACTGCCTCTCAACTCACCACCTGCCGTCACTGCCGCCCTCACCACCTGCACACGTCAATGACTCCCTCACCCACCGGCGCTCACTGCCTCCCCATCAACACTCTGCTGTCACTGCCGCTCCTCTTCACCATCTGTGTCACTGTCTCCCTCACCATCTGCGTCACTGTCTCCCTCACCACTTGTGTCACTGCCTCCCTCACCACCTGCGTCACTGAATATCTCCCTCACCATCTGCGTCACTGTCTCCTCATCCACCTTGTGTCACATGATCTCCCTCACTCACCTGCGTCACTGTCTCCACTCCCACCAACTGCCGTCATGTCTCATTCCCACTCACCACATGCCATGTCACCTGTCTCCCTCACCATTGTGTCACTGCCCCCTCACTCACAACCCCTGTGTCCACTGCCTCCCTCACCATCTTGCGTCAATTGATTATCACTTGCGGAGTCTCCTGGCATGCGTCTCTGGTACCACACAATGATAAAAAAAAAAACCACATAAATAAAAAAATCATAAATAAAAACAGTAAACAAGTCAAACAAACTATGACCGCTATTTTAACAATAAAATTAACCTGAGTTTTGTAACAAAATTAACCTAGAGTTGAACAGATCTCGCAATATACCAGTGTTGAACAGAATTAACAGAGTTGCACAGAATTCAACCAGAGCTTGAACAATGAATTAACGAGTGATGCCAGAATTAACAGATGTGTTGAACAGAATTAACCAGAGTTGAACAGAATTAACCAGAGATTGCAACAGAATGTAACAGAGTTTGAAAACTGGACACCCCTGAATTAACCAGAGTTGAGCAGAATTAACCAGAGTTGAACAGAATTAACCAGAGTTGAACAGAATTAACCAGAGTTGAGCAGAATTAACCAGAGTTGAACAGAATTAACCAGAGTTGAAGCAGAATTAACAAGAGTTGTCAGCCGCTAATTAAACCAGAGTTGATCTGAATTAACCTGAGTTGAGCAGAATTCAACAGAGTCTTGAGCCCCAAATTGACAGAGTTGAACAGAATTAACCAGAGCTTGAACATGAATTAACCAGAGTTGAGCGACAAAAATTATCTCACACAGAGCTTGAACAGAATTAACAGAGTTTTATTGAAACAGAATTATCCAGAGGTATTGAACAGAATTAACCAGAGCTTGAACAAGAATAACCTGAGTTGAACAGAATTTCACCAGAGCTTGAACAATTAACCAGAATGTCCTGAACAGGCAATTAACTTGAACTAGAAGTCGTCTAGAGAGTAGTGGTCCTCAAATCATTCTATACACCAGTGGGCCCACAAGTGGTGGCCACACTGTGACCACCAGTGGGGCCACAAGGGGCGCCGGTGGCCCCCCTCAAGATGCCCCGGCCACACTGAGCCACACTGGGCCACACTCGGGCCACACTGCCGGCCACACTGCGCGCCACACTGGGCCACAATGGGCCACACTGGGCCACACTGCGATGGTCCTCGTGTGTGCAGGAGGGGTCACAATTTGGACTTGGACTCTGTCAGTGTGGAACACGCCTCGCGCAGGCGCCACTAGCCTGGGGGCCTCCCCCCCCATGGTATAGAGCTTAACTAGTACTTAACAGGATTAATCCGGCATAGAACTAGATTCCGCACTCGCTCGCTCTCTTAATAGGAGTTAACTATAACCTAGAATTAACTAGAATTAACTAGGATTTAATATAACTAGAATTTAACTAGAATTAACTAGGATATTTCACTCACTATAACTGTAGAATTCTATCTAAGAATTAAACTAGCGATTAACTGCAATAACTAGAATTCTAACAATAGAAGCTTAATTAGGACTTAACTATAACTTAGAATTCAAAATAGAATTAACTAGGATCCCCGATTAACTATAACTAGAATTCTAACTAGAATTAACTAGATTAACTTATAACAAGAATATCTAACTAGAATTAACTGGCGAATAACTTCTATAACTTGAATTAACTAAGGCATTAATTCTAATAGAATTAATAAGATTAACTATGACTAGAATTGCGTCATAATTAACTTGAATAAAAATTAAGAAACAGCCCCTCCCATAGACCATAATGAAGCAGAACTAATAATTAACAAGATTTTACTCTCAGCCCTAAGCATTTGTATTAACCAGCCTCTCCTCAGCAAGAATTTACACCGCCATCAGCCAAGTATTAACCCTCGCTCCATCAGCAAGAGATTAACCTGCCATCGCATGTCATTAACCAAGCCGCACTGCAAGATTTAACTAGCTGCCTCAGCTAAGTCATTAACCAGCCACTCAGCAAGACTCGCGCAGACAGCCTCAGCTAAGCGATTAACCTGCTCAGCCATGAATTAACAGCCGCTCAGCCAAGTATTAACCAGCCTCAGAAGAATCTAACCAGCCACTCTCAGCCAAGAATTAACCAGCAATCCATGCACCCAAAATTAACCAGCCTCAGAAAGCATATTAACCAGCAATCAGCAAGAATTAAACCAGCCTCAGCAACCCCCTGTATTAACCAGCCCACATCAGCAAGAATTAACCAGCCTCCAGCAAGGAACTTAACCCAGCACTCAGCAAGTCATTAACCAGGCCCATCAGCCAGATATTAACCAGACCTCAGCCAAGTACTTAACCGAGCCTCAGCAAGAATTAACCCAGCCGCACGAGCCCAAGTAATTAACCAGCATCGCCATGAATTATCCAGCCTCCTAGCAAGTACTAATCCAGCCTTTCATCAGCCAAGAATTACCACCAGCACAATCAGCAAAGTTCTTAACCAGGCCTCAGCAGAGAATTAACCGAGCCATCCTCCAGAAGTATTAACCAGCATCAGCAAGAACTTAACCAGCCTCAGCAATGTATTAACCAGCCATCAGCCCTAAGAATTAACCAGACACCTCAGCCAAGTAGTATAACTGCCCTCTCTGCAAGACTCCTTATACCAGCCCTCAGCAAGTCATTAACCAGCATCACGCAAGAAAATATAACCAGACCTCAGCCAATATTAACCACCTCAGCAAGAATTTCTCTCTCGCCCGACAGCATAGTATTAACCAGCCATCAGCAAGAAGTTCAACCAGCCTCGCATCAGTATTAACCAGACATCAGCAGCCAAGAAATTAACCAGCCCTCAGCAAGTATATAACCAACATCTCAACAGCCCAAGAATTAACCGAGCGCATACAGCAAATATTAGCCTCTCGCTTCGCACTCGCAAGAATTAACCAAGCCTCAGGAAAGTTATTTCACCAGCTATCAGCAAGAATTAACCAGCATCAAGCAAGTCTTAACCAGCATCCGTCAGCAAAGAAGGTTAACCAGCCGTCCTCAGCAAAGCGCTCTTAACCAGCCCTCAGCAAGAATTAACACAGCCGCTCAGCCAAGTGGTTAACTCAGCCGTCAAGAAGAATTAACCAGCCCTCCAGAAAAAACAAGCCTATTAACAGTCCCCTCAGCCTCTCCGCTCTAAGAGATTAACCAGCCTCGCAAGTAGTTAACCAGCCACATCAGCAAGAATTATCCAGCCTCAGCACCAAGTATTAACCAGCATCAGCAAGAATTAACAGCAGCAGCAAGATATTAACCAGCCTCTGCAAGAATTAACCGAGCCTCAGCAAGATTAACCAGCATCAGCACAAGCTCATTATCCAGCCTCAGCCAAGTATTAACCAGCCCATCAGCAAGAATTAACAGCCTCAGACAAGTATTAACCAACATCAGCAAGAATTAACCAAGCATCAGCCCTAAGAATTAACCAGCCTCAGCAAGAACAACTATAACACCTAGCACTCTGACCCAAGTATTAACCAGCCATCAGCAAGAATTAACCCATGTGTCACTTCAGCACCTGAGTACTTAACAGCATCAGCAAAGAACGCTTTTTTTCATCTCCCAGCCCTCTACGCCACGCGCTCCTTAACCCACAGACATCGAGCTTAGCATAGTATTAACCAGCATCACAGCCAAGACTTTAACCAGCCATCAGCACCAAGAATTAACCAAGCATCAAGCAAGATTTAAACCCAGCCATCAGCAAAAATTAACCAGTGGTCTCGAATTAATTATCCAGGTCCGGACTCTAATTAACCCGAAATTAACTTAGTAAGAACCGCTAAGCCTGCCATCAGAAAGAATTAGCCCGTCACGGACTCAGCCCAAAATTAACCAGGTATCAGCAAAAATTAGCCAGGATCAACAAGAATAAACCATGCTCATCAGATAAGAATTAACCCAGGCTTCAGAACCCCAAGAGCATTAACAACCTATCACGCCAAGAGTTAACCAGCATCAGCCAAAAATTAACCAGCTGAAGGATCAGAATAGAATTATCTCAGGATCAGCCCAAAAATTAACCAGCATCAACAAGTATTACTAACCAGAACAGCAAGATTTAACAAGCTGAATCATGCACAAGAATTATATCTCACCAACATCAGCTCAGAATTAACCAGCCCTATCCAGCCCCAAGAATTAACCAGCATTTCAGCCAAGAATTTAAAAAGGATCAGCAAGAATTAACCAGCCAATCGAGCCAAGGAATTAAAAAAGGAATCAGCAAGAATTAACCAGAACCACCATCAGCAAGAATGTAACCAACGATCAGCCTAGCAATTGACCAGAATCAGCAAGACTATTAACCCTGACCTATTTGACCCCCAAGAATTGACCAAGACATCTGCAAGAATTAATCCAACATCAGGAAGAATTAATCAGACTCAGCCAAGAATTAACGAGCGATCAGAAAATATTAACCAGCTATTAGCAAGAATTCTAACCCCAGACATCAGCAGTACTGCACCAGAAACAGAATGAAAAGAAATAAATTAACCAGCATTAGAACCAAGTAATATTAACCACGGATCAGGCTCAGAAATTAGCTAGAATCAGAAAGAATTAGCCGCAACAGTGAAGAATTAAACCACATATTACATATAATTTTTTATATTATTTATCCCCCCCCCCCCCCCCCCCCCCCCCCCCCCTCCACCCGAGATCAGCAGAATTAACCATTATTAGCACTATTCCACCCTTGTGGGGAGGGCCCCCCCCGCCCGGGGGGTATTAGCCAGAATCAACAAGAATTAATCTAGAATCAAAAGAATGAACAGAATCAGCAAATAAATAATCTATGAATCTGTCAAGAAATAATCAGCGTACAGCAGGAATTAACCAGAATTAACTTAAATTTACCATAATGAGTTAACATAATTAAGAATTAACCATAAACCCCCAGATTTTTTGGAGATGTAAATAGAATTAACCAAAGTAACGTTGCCAAGTCCCCAAAAAATATATCCATCACATTTCCCCAGTCTGGTCTTCCCCTTTAAATTTTCTGTACCTTAATAAATGCTTCACAATCCCTTATTAACGCCTTTTATGCGTAATAAAGCCTTCGTTAACCACCAGGAATGCGTAACCAGAGGCGAGAGTACCACTATACGCCGCTAAGTTCCGTAGGGGCTAGATTTGGCCCCACCCGCCCGTTAGTTTTACGGGAAGGGGGGGGGGGGAGAATGCTATGCTAGGCTTTCATGGTAAGGTGGAAAATCCCGCATGTTTCCCCGAGATATCCGACCTTACTTGCGATGGTTCTTGTGGCTGCTAGCCAGGAACAAGCGGGGGGTCCTCCCCCACCCTGGTATGATTGGTATATTTATCTGATGTATCCTGGTTTTATGACTGGTTTTGATGTGTGTTTCGATGTTTTGGGGATATATGGTGGTATATCCACCTACTGAACCTGTGTATGGTGGTATATCCATTGACTTGCCCTGTGTATGGTGGTATATCCATTGACTGGCCTTGTGTATGGTGGTATATCCATTGACTGGCCCTGTGTACGGTGGTATATCCATTGACTGGACCTGTGTACGGTGGTATATCCATTGACTGGACCTGTGTATGGTGGTATATCCATTGACTGGACCTGTGTATGGTGGTATATCCATTGACTGGACCTGTGTATGGTGGTATAACCGTTGACTGGCCCTGTGTATGGTGGAATATCCATTGACTGGCCCTGTGTACGGTGGTATATCCATTGGCTGGACCTGTGTATAGTGGTATATCCATTGACTGGACCTGTGTATGGTGGTATATCCATTGACTGGCCCTGTGTACGGTGGTATATCCATTGACTGGACCTGTGTATGGTGGTATATCCATTGGCTGGACCTGTGTATGGTGGTATATCCATTGACTGGACCTGTGTATGGTGGTATATCCATTGACTGGACCTGTGTATGGTGGTATATCCATTGACTGGACCTGTGTATGGTGGTATATCTACTGATTGGAGTTAAAGGTGGACGTTACACATAAGAAGCATGCCAGTATTGTAACTCTTGGAAAACATGCTGATTTAAATATTAGATCGCCGAAATTACGAGCCTAGCAAAGTCAACTGTTGGTCGGATTCTGAAGAGAGATGACGACACTGGTGATCGTGGAGCGCTGCGTCGAGGAAGATGTGGAAGAAAACGCTAGACAACACCTCACGATGACAAGGTTATCATATGAAATAGTGTGGAGGATCCCAAAAACACCAATAAAGGTCTACAGAGAGATTTGGCTTCAGCTGGCCTACATGTTGATTCTTCAACTATTCGACGAAGGCTCCTTGAAGATGGAAGAACTGCCAGAAAGCCGGTAAAGAAAGTTATTGACTGGTGCTCTGAAGAAAAAACGGCTTCGGTAGGCACTTGATCGTTAAGGGATGGAGCAGATGAATGGGAAAACTTAAATTTTCAGTTGAGACGCATTTTGAGGTACATGGGTACAGATCAGTGGTAGTGAGACGGAGCAAAGGCGAACCAAAACACTCACCTAAGATGTTTTGGGGGAGTTTTATTGCTAAGGATCCTGGACAAATACAAGGCAATCCTGGCAACTCATTTGCTTCCCATTACGGATAAAGACTTTCCCGATGGAGAAGGCATTTTCCAGCAGGATCTTGCTCCAAGCAACACTTCCAGAAAAATGCTGACATTCTTCGAAGAGAGTGAGGTAAACGTTCTGAATTGGCCTGGATACTCTCCGGACCTCAACCCAACTGACAATCTATGGGCAGCAACCAAACTCAGGATCGCGAAACCGTGGAGAAGCTAATTGCTGTTATTAGTTTCTGGTGCCACGACGAACTTACCAAAATGTCTTATTACATCACTGTCCCAATTAATATGCACATTACTGTATGGGTCAAAATACAGTGGTACATCGACACCTTCTCCAGGTATACTCCAGGTATACCCACTTTTGGTCCAAGATAATGGTGGTATGTTCACTGTATGTCTCCAATGGACCATCAAAATATGCTGGTATAATCACATACTGATCCAATATATAGCGGAATATTTAAGTTATTGTTTAATTAATATAAAGGACATATTCACGAATATTTAGTATATTCTGGTAGGGTATATCATCTTATACTCACAATGGTAAACTATGATGTAGTGAAAGTTGGAGGAGGAATACCATAGACTGTACTCTCTCCCTCCTTCCTTCACTCACTGCTTCCTTCACTCACTGCTTCCTTCACTCACTGCTTCCTTCACTCACTGCTTCCTTCACTCACTGCTTCCTTCACTCACTGCTTCTTCATCATGTTCCTTCCTCATCTTTCCTTCATCATCTTCTTCATCACTGCTTCTTCACTATTTCTTCACCCCCCTTCTTCCTCATGCTTCCTTCACCACTGCTTCCTTACTCCTTCCCTT
>NC_069438.1:24173834-24178834 GCF_026875155.1 Cherax quadricarinatus
ACACAACTCACACAAAACACAACTCACACAAACACAACTCACACAAAGCACAACTCACAACAAAACACAACATCACACACAAACACAACTCACACAAAACACAACTCACACAAAACACAACTCACACAAAACACTCAACAACCAACTCACACAAAGCACAACTCACACAAGAAACCACACAAAAAAACTCACACAAAACAACTCAACAAACACTCACACAAAACACAACTCACACAAAACCACACACAAACACAACACAAAACACAACTCACACAAAACACAACTCACACAAAACACAATACACAAAACACACTCACACAAAACACAACTCACACAAACACAACTCAACTCAAACAACTCACAAAACACAACTCAAAAACACAATCACACAAACACAACTCACACAAAAACACAAACTCAACACAAAACACAACTCACACAACACAATCACACAAACACAACTCACACAAAACACAACTCACACAAAACACAACTCACACAAAAACAACTACACAAACAACTCACAAAAACACAACTCACACAAAACACAACTCACACAAACACAACTCACACAAAGCACAACTCACACAAAACACAACTCACACAAAGCACAAACAAAAAAACTCCAACCACAAAAACACAACTCACACAAAACACAACTCACACAAAAAAACTCACACAAAACAACTCACACAAAGCACAACTCACAAAACAAAAACTCACAAACACATCTACACAAAACACAACTCACACAACACAATCACAAAAACACAATCACACAAAACACAACTCACACAAAACACAACTCACACAAAGCACAACACCAAACAACTCACACAAACACAACTCACACAAAACACAACTCAACACAAAACACAACTCACACAAAACACAACTCACACAAAACACAACTCACACAAAACACAACTCACACAAAGCACAACTCACACAAAGCACAACTCACACAAAACACAACTCACACAAAACACAACTCACACAAAAACAAACTCACACAAAACACAACTCACACAAAACACAACTCACACAAAACACAACTCACACAAAGCACAACTCACACAAAACACAACTCACACAAAACACAACTCACACAAAACACAACTCACACAAACACAACTCAAAATCACAAAACACAACTCACACAAAACACAACTCACACAAAACACAACTCACACAAAGCACAACTCACACAAAGCACAACTCACACAAACACAACTCACACAAAACACAACTCACACAAAACACAACTCACACAAAACACAACTCACACAAAACACAACTCACAAAAAACACAACTCACAAAAGCACAACTCACACAAAGCACAACTCACACAAACACAACTCACATAAAACACAACTCACACAAAACACAACTCACAAAAACACAACTCACACAAAACACAACTCACACAAAACACACTCACACAAAACACAATCACACAAACACAACTCACAAAAACACAACTCACCAAACACAACTCACACAAAACACAAACTCACACAAAACACAACTCATACAAAACACAATCACACAAAACACAACTCACACAAAACAACTCACACAAAACACAACTCACACAAAACCAACTCACCAAAACACACTCACACAAAACAAACTCACCAAAACACAACTCACACAAAACACAACTCACACAAAACACAACTCACACAAAAACAACTCACAAAAACAAACTCACAACAAAACAATCTCATCAAGACAATTCACACAAAACACCTTACACAAAACCAATCACCAAAACATCAACTCTACAAAACACAACTCACACAAAACACAACTCACCAAAACCAACTACACAAAGCACAACTCACACAAAACACAACTCAACATATACCACAATCACCAAAACCAATTCACACAAAACAAATCACACAAAGACAAACTCACACAAAACACAACTCACCAAACACATCTCACACATAAACACAAATCACACAAAAAACAATCACAAAACACAACTCACACAAAACACAACTCACACAAAACACAACTCACACAAAACACAACTCACACAAAACACAACTCACACAAAACACAACTCACACAAAACAAAAATCACGCAACACATATACAATTCACAGAGGAGAAACCTTTCAAAATTCCTTCATTTTATCTCACCAACTGGAACTTCTTCCCCGCCAGTTATCTTGTGTATAAAGTTTGGACGGGAACATTCCCCGGACACCCACAATTTTCCTCCCTAAGACAACCTTAGAAGGACAGGGGAAAATTCTGCATTGTAGGGGAAAAATTCCCTACATTAGCTATAGTTGTCTGGCGGGGAAATTCCTCGCTCGCTCAGTATTTTCTAGCCGGAGGGACATTTATGTGGTGCAGGGAATATTCCCCAGCCAGACGACAGTTTTACCCTGAAACATAATATAATCTAATCTCTGCTTAGTTTTTCTAGATTTACATAATCTAGTTTATAGGGAAGATGGCGGGGAAGAATGAAGGTAGCGGGGGCACACACACTCACATTAATATGTATATATATATATATATATATATATATATATATATATATATATATTATATATATATATATATAATATATATATATATATATATATATTATATATATAATATATATAATATATATATATATATATATATATATATATATATATATATATATATATATATATATATATATATATATATATATATATATATATATATATATATATATATATATATATGTTACCAAACTGCGGCAGGCCAGGGTTCGACTCCACGACACACTGTCCTGCCTCAAGAGGCCAAACAATATACTTAGTCACCTTATCCACTCTGCCGTCGATCCTATAAACAACATGAGCCTAGCGAATTAGCGTTGTTTCATGTTGCGAGGACACTCGCCTCAACAAGCAGTCTGTATAGTAGTGAAAACACGAAACAAGTCTTTTTGAATTATTTAAACTGCAATTAATCCTTGAGCATACCACCGCCACGGGTGTCTTCGTAACATGAAACAAGCCTATTTCACTAGGCTCGTGTTGTTTATAGGATCGACGGCAGAGTGGATAAGGTGGCATGTACATTGTTTGGCCTCTTGAGGCAGGACAGTGTGTAGTGGGGTCGAACCCTGGCCTGCCGCAGTTTGGTAAATAATTCAAAACCACTTGTTTCGTGGTTTCCTTGATATATATATACATTATATATATATATATATATATATATATATATATATATATATATATATATATATATATATATATATATGTGTGTGTGTGTGTGTGTGTGTGTGTGTGTGGGAATAGGTGATATATTACTGAAAGCAGTTAAGAGCATTTACGAGGATAGTGAGGCTTAGGTTACAGTACGTAGGAGACAGGGAGATTATTTTCCAGTAAATGTAGGCCTTACGAAGGTATGTGTGATGTCACCTTGGTTGTTTAATATATTTATACATGGGGTTGTAGAAGAGGTGAAGACTGGGGTGCTGGGGAGGTGTGTTGGGGGGTACTGAGTGCGCGTTGTCACAGTTGCTTTTTGCCGATGACACGGTTCTTTAGGGAGGTTGTGAAGACAGGTTGTAAAGGTTAGTGGACGAGTTTGGGAGGGTGTGTAAAAGAAGGAAATTAAAAGCAAACATAGAAGAGAGCAAGGTGATGAGAGTAACAAAAAAATCTAGGTAATGAAAGATTGGATATAAGATTAAAGGGAGGGAGTGTGTAGGAAGTAAATGTGTTCAGATATTTGAGAGTGAAAGTGTCGGCAGATATGTCCGTAAAAACACGAGGTAAACCTTAGAACAGAAGAGGTGATGAAAGCTGGTGATGTACTTGCCTGGGGTCTACTTCGAGGGTGTTCCAGGGGCCAACGCCCCCGTGGCCCGGTCCATGACCAGGGCTTGTAGTGTTGAGGCATCTGTGGAAATAGAGAAGTGGGTATGAAGCATGGGTTTTAAACATTGCAGCGAGGAGGAGGCTGGAGGCAGTAGAGATGTCGTGTTTGAGAGCAATGTGTGGTGTGAATATTTTGCAGGGAACTGGATGCATGGGGACTAGAAGGTAAGGGATTACCAGAGGACTGAGGGGGGTTTGTTGAGGTGGCTTGAACGTTTAGAAAGGATAGAGCAGAATAGAATGAACAAGTCGGTGTATGAATCTATATTTTAGCTTACAACTGTGACCTCCTGCACCTGAGAATCGCTTCTCAGATGACGTCTGTCCACACTGTTAGTTCGTCTTAGTATTTTGTACGTCATAATCATGTTTCCTCTGGTCCCTCTCTCCTCCAGTGTGATCAGGTTTAGTTCCTCTAGTCTCTCCTCACAGCTCTACCTCTCAGCTCTGGGACTAGTCTCCTTGTAAACATTTGCACTTTTTCCAGCTTCTTGACATATTTTATCAGATGTGGGTTCCATACTGGTGCTGCGTACTCCAGGATGGACCTGACATGCTGTGTATAGTGTCGTCAATGATTCCTTGTTGAAGTTTCTTCTTTTTACTTATTGCTGGATTCACTGTAGTGCCTTTCCCTGTTATTGCTGCGTGCTGCTCTAGCTCCTGTCCCAGTCTCTTGTGAAGTACTGTATGGAATATCTTACAGTACCAGAACATACAGTCCAGCATCCCTCTCTCTCCTGCCTGACTTCCCATACCTTGTCACGCAACTCCAGTAGATTTGTGAGACAATATTTACCATCTCTAGAACCTTGCTGGTTATTTATGAACCTGATCTTCTCCAGGTGTGTGCGTGTGTCTGTACTTACCTAATTGTGGTTGCAGGGGTCGATTCATAGCTCCTGGCCCTGCCTCTTCACTGGTCGCTACTGGGTCCTCTCTCCCTGCTCCAAGAGCATTATCATATCTCTTCTTGAAGCTATGTATGGATCCTGCTTCCACTACATCACTTTCCAGATTATTCCACTTCCTGATAACTCTGTGACTGAAGAAATACTTCCTAACATCAATGTGATTCATCTGACTTTTCAACTTCCAGTTGTGACCTTTTG
>NC_069438.1:24183834-24196322 GCF_026875155.1 Cherax quadricarinatus
GTCACTGTCCTGGGTCCTAGGTCCTGGGTCCTGGGGTCTGCGGTCTGGGTTCTGGGACCTGGGTCATTGGCCCTGGGTCCTGGGACATGGGACCTGGGTCCTGGACTGAGGCACATATGCGGTATGAGATTTTTGGTAAGGTGTGAGTACAAGCCAGGCAGGTCAGGTGTGATCACTAGCTAGCCAGGTGCACTAGCGCAGTCAGGATGTGAGCACTAGCTAGGCAAGTCAGGTGTGAGCACAAGACAAGCAGGTCAGGTGTAAGCACTAGCCATGCAGGTCAGGTGTGAGCACAAGATAAGCGGGTTGTGATGCAGTTCAGATGGGCTTGTGAGGTCTCTAGGGAGACCTAATTATATGGTCACACCTGCCTTAGCAAATGTCTGGTAGTCACGCCCACGTCTGAGGTCTTTTGTTCTTAACAGCGTCAGGTCGTAACACGTGGTACATACACCATTGGGGAGGGGGTACTTTGACTACGATATAAGCCCAGGGAACAGCGGGGCAAAGAGGTTGTTGGTGACAGGTCCATCGAGCGAGAGCTCTGGACAGCCGCGTGTGTAGTGGACCACGCATTGGGAATCTCGGGTCAGCTGGTCGGTGAATTAAGAGTGAGTACTAGTCCGTGTTACTGATAACATCTACCCTTCCCCCTGGTAATAAGTCTCATAGGTCAATTGCTATATTGTGTAAATTTCCATCAGGAGATGTTGTATTCTAGCCCTTTTATGTTATTAAGTAAACTATAGCCGTAGTTCCCATTTTTATTTGTACCTTCATATGCTATTCCCTATTTTGTTAAGCACTGGGATATACAGGAGACGTGCTCACTCGCTGGGATACCTCCGGTATCCCAGGTCAGGTGTGAGCACAAGATAAGCAGGTCAGGTGTAAGCACTAGCCATGCAGGTCAGGTGTGAGCACAAGACAAGCAAGTCAGATGTGAGCACTAGCCAGGTAGGTCAGGTGTGGGCACTAGCCATGCAGGTCAGATGTGAGCACTAGCTAGGCAGGTCAGGTGTGAGCACTAGCCAGGTAGGTCAGGTGTGAACACTAGCCATGCAGGTCAGATGTGAGCACTAGCTAGGCAGGTCAGGTGTGAGCACTAGCCAGGCAGGTCAGATGTGAGCACTAGCCAGGCAGGTCAGGTGTGAGCACTAGCCAGGCAGGTCAGATGTGAGCCCTAGCCAGGCAGGTCAGATGTGAGCACTAGCCAGGCAGGTCAGATGTGAGCACTAGCCAGGCAGGTCAGATGTGAGCACTAGTCAGGCAGGTCAGATGTGAGCACTAGCCAGGCAGGTCAGATGTGAGCACTAGCCAGGCAGGTCAGATGTGAGCACTAGCCAGGCAGGTCAGGTGTGAGCACTAGCCAGGCAGGTCAGATGTGAGCACTAGCCAGGCAGGTCAGATGTGAGCACTAGCCAGGCAGGTCAGATGTGAGCACTAGCCAGGCAGGTCAGACGTGAGCACTAGCCAGGCAGGTCAGGTGGGAGCACTAGCCAGGCAGGTCAGGTGTGAGCACAAGACAAGCAAGTCAGATGTGAGCACTAACCAGGCAGGTCAGATGTGAGCACCAGCCAGGCAGGTCAGGTGTGAGCACTAGCCAGGCAGGTCAGGTGTGAGCACTAGCCAGGCAGGTCAGATGTGAGCACCAGCCAGGCAGGTCAGTTGTGAGCACCAGCCAGGCAGGTCAGGTGTGAGCACTAGCCAGGCAGGTCAGATGTGAGCACCAGCCAGGCAGGTCAGATGTGAGCACTAGCCAGGCAGGTCAGGTGTGAGCACTAGCCAGGCAGGTCAGATGTGAGCACCAGCCAGGCAGGCCAGATGTGAGCACCAGCCAGGCAGGTCAGGTGTGAGCACTAGCCAGGCAGGTTGTCATGTAGGGGGGTAATGATTCTGGGAATATGGGGGTAAGCGGGGGGAGTCAGGAGGTAGGGGACAGCCGAGGCAGTAGGCGGGATTTGTGCGGAGGTAGGTAATATGAGGTCACTGGTGACTACAACCTCACCTCTCATTACTCTACCCACCACACTACACTCCCTCTCACTACATGAAATAAAATAATGAATAAAATAGCAAATAACGGGGACCGTGAATATTACTATTCTACTCAAACACAGTTTATTATTAAGTCTTTGTACAATAATATATTTGGGAACAGGAGTACATTATTGGGGTTTAGATAAATGGGGTGGTACACATAAGCAGTGAGACAGGGAACACAATCAACTTGACCAAAATGAATGTAACTTACAATATAGTTCAGAGGGCAGTTCATCACAGGAACTAAGCCACAGGTCCCAAGACCTACACAGCACGAGTACTGCGCCAAGCCAGTACTCTGCCCAATGCCTCCAACAGTCTCCTCCAGAGACTTCAGCAGCCTTCTCCCGAGCCCTGCACCCCAGCAGCAGCTCCGCTCGAAGTCTCTGCTCAGGAGCTCTGCATCCCAGCAGCAGCTCCTCTCGAATCTCCTGATCTTGCTCTTCCTTGGGCTTTTATGGTGGTCCAAGCACCCTCCACAACCACGTGTACGACCTGACGCCTAGGTCTGAGGCGTCAAGAATAAAAGACCTCAGACGTGGGCGTGGCTACAGACGTTTGCCAAGGCAAGGTGTGACCATATAATTGGTTAAATTAGGTCTCCCCAGAGACCTCACAAGCCCAGCTGGACTACATCACAACGTCAGGTGTGAGCACTAGCCAGGCAGGTCAGATGTGAACACTAGCCAGGCAGGTCAGATGTGAGCACCAGCCAGGCAGGTCAGATGTGAGCACCAGCCAGGCCGGTCAGGTGTGAGCACTAGCCAGGCAGGTCAGATGTAAGCACCAGCCAGGCAGGTCAGATGTGAGCACTAGCCAGGCAGGTCAGATGTGAGCACCAGCCAGGCAGGTCAGATGTGAGCACCAGCCAGGCAGGTCAGGTGTGAGCACTAGCCAGGCAGGTCAGATGTGAGCACCAGCCAGGCAGGTCAGATGTGAGCACCAGCCAGGCAGGTCAGGTGTGAGCACTAGCCAGGCAGGTCAGGTGTGAGCACTAGCCAGGCAGGTCAGGTGTGAGCACTAGCCAGGCAGGTCAGACATGAGCACTAGCCAGGCAGGTCAGACATGAGCACCAGCCAGGCAGGTCAGATGTGAGCACTAGCCAGGCAGGTCAGATGTGAGCACTAGCCAGGCAGGTCAGATGTGAGCACCAGCCAGGCAGGTCAGATGTGAGCACTAGCCAGGCAGGTCAGATGTGAGCACTAGCCAGGCAGGTCAGATGTGAGCACCAGCCAGGCAGGTCAGGTGTGAGCACAAGACAAGCAAGTCAGATGTGAGCACTAGCCAGGCAAGTCAGATGTGAATATGCCGTTAACGTCAGCTATGGTCTGTATAAGTTGTATCATATACTTGTAGAAATAAAGATTATTATTATTATTATTATTATTATTATTATTATTATTATTATTATTATTATTATTATTATTATTATTATTATTATTATTGTCAGTAGTACCGTCCGATGTACTGGTGTTGTGTCAGGTGTTGTGGTGTCTGCTGGATCAGTGGTGACCGCCTGGTGACTCTGACCTCCATCATGTGTTGATAACAGCGTTCAGCACTGTTTGTAGCAGTAACAGCAATAGTGGCAACAACAGCAGTAACAGCACCAGCAATACCAGCAACAATAGGAGTAACAGCACCAGCAATAGCAGCAACCGGAGTAACACTAGCAACAACAACAGCAGTAACAACAACAGCAGTAACAACAAGGGCAGTAACAACAACAGCAGTAACAACAAGGGCAGTAACAACAACAGCAGCAACAACAACAGCAATAAAAACAACAGCAGTAGCAGCAGCAGCAGAAACAACAACAGGAGTAATAGCAGCAGCAACAACAGCAGCAGCAATAACAGCAGCAACGGCAGAAACAACAGCAGCAATAACAGCAACAACAGCAGTAACAAAAGCAGTACCAACAGCAGCAATAACAGCAGCAGTAGAAACAGTAACAACAGCAATAACAGCAACATCAGCAGTAAAAGCAACAGCAAAAACAACAGCTGTAACAACAGCAACAACAGGAGTAACAGCAGCAGCAGAAAAAGCAACAGCAGGAGTAACAGCAGCAGCAATAACAGCAACAGTAGCAATAACAAGAGCAGTAACAGTAGCAACAACAGCAGTAACAGCAAGAGCAGCAGCAACAGTAGTAACAGCAACAACAACAGTTACAGCAACAATTGCAGTAGCAGCAACAGCATCACCAACAGCAGTAACAGCAACAACAACAGCAGCATTAGCAACAGCAACAACGACAATAACAGCAACAGCAGTAACAGTAACAGCAGTAACAGCAACAACAGCAGTAACATCAACAACAGCAATAACAGCAACAGCAGTAACAGCAACAACAGCAGTAACAGCAACAACAGCAGTAACATCAACAACAGCAGTAACAGCATCAGCAGCAACAGCAACAGCAACAACAGCAGTAACAGCAACAGCAACAACAGCAGTAACAGCATCGGCAGTAACAACAACAGCAGTAACAGCCCAGCAGTAACAGCAACAACAGCAGAAACAACAACAGTAACATGAACAGCAGTAACAGTAACAGCAACAACAGTAACAGCAACAGCAGTAGCAGCAGCAGCAACAACAGCAACAGCAGTAACAGCAACAGCAGTAGCAGCAGCAGCAACAACAGCAGTAATAGCAGTAACAGCAACAGCAGTAGCAGCAGCAGCAACAACAGGAGTAACAGCAGTAACAGCAACAGCAGTAGCAGCAGCAGCAACAACAGGAGTAACAGCAGTAACAGCAACAGCAGTAGCAGCAGCAGCAACAACAGGAGTAACAGCAACAGCAGTAGCAGCAGCAGCAACAACAGCAGTAACAGCAGTAACAGCAACAGAAGTAGCAGCAGCAACAACAGCAGTAACAGCAGTAACAGCACCAGCAACAACAGCAGTAACAGCAGCAACAACAACAGCAGTAACAGCAGTAAGAGCAGCAGCAGTAGCAGCAGCAGTAACAACAGTAGTAACAGCAGTAACAGCAACAGCAGTAGCAGCAGCAACAACAGCAGTAGCAGCAGCAACAACAACAGCAGAAGCAGCAACAACAGCAGTAACAGCAACAGCAGTAGGAGCAGCAGCAACAACAGCAGTAACAGCAACAGCAGTAACAGCAACAGCAGTAGCAGCAGCAGCGACAACAGCAGTAACAGCAGCAGCAACAACAGCAGTAAGAGCAACAGCAGTAGCAGCACCAGCAACAACAGCAGTAACAGCAACAGCAGTAGCAGCAGCAGCAACAACAGCAGTAACAGCAGTAACAGCAACAGCAGTAGCAGCGGCAGCAAAACAGCGTAACAACAAGCAGTACAGCAGTAACAACAGCAGTAACAGCACGCTAGAGCAGCAGCAACAACAGCAGTAACAGCAGTAACAGCAACAGCAGTAGCAGCAGCAACAACAGCAGTAATAGCAACAGCAGCAGCAGCAACAGCAGTAGCAGCAGCAACAACAGCAGTAAAAGCAGTAACAGCAACAGCAGTAGCAGCAGCAACAACAGCAGTAACAGCAACAGCAGTAGCAGCAGCAACAACAGCAGTAAAAGCAGTAACAACAACAGCAGTAGCAGCAGCAACAACAGCAGTAACAGCAACAGCAGTAGCAGCAGCAAAAACAGCAGTAACAGCAGTAACAGCAACAGCAGTAGCAGCAGCAACAACAGCAGTAACAGCAACAGCAGTAGCAGCAACAACAACAGCAGTAACAGCAACAGCAGTAGCAGCAGCAGCAGCAACAACAGCAGTAACAGCAGTAACAGCAACAGCAGTAGCAGCAGCAACAACAGCAGTAACAGCAGTAACAGCAACAGCAGTAGCAGCAGCAACAACAGCAGTAACAGCAACAGCAGTAGCAGCAGGAACAACAGCAGTAACAGCAGTAACAGCAACAGCAGCAGCAACAACAGCAGTAACAACAGTAACAGCAGTAACAACAACAGCAGTAGCAACAACAGCAGTAACAGCAGTAGCAGCAGCAACAACAGCAGTAACAGCAGTAGTAACAGACAACAGCAGGCAGCAGCAACACAACTAGTAACAGCAGTAACAGCAACAGCAGTAGCAGCGCACACAGCGTAAAGCAACAGCAGCGCTAGCGCAACAACAGTACGCAGTAACAGCACAGCGTAGCAGCAGCAACAACAGCAGCTAACAACAGCAGTCAGTAACATCAGAAGCAGCAGCAGCAACACAGTACAGCAGTAACAGCAACAGCAGTACAGCATGCAGCAACAACAGCAGTAACTGCATAACAGCAGCAGCAACAACAGCAGTAACAGCAACAGCAGTAGCAGCAGCAGCAACAACAGCAGTAACAGCAGTAACAGCAACAGCAGTAACAGCATCAGCAACAACAGCAGTAACGGCAGTAACAGCAGTAGCAACAACAGCAGTAACAGCAGTAACAGCAACAACAACAACAGCAGCAGCAGCAGCAACAATAGCAGTAACAGCAGTAACAGCAAAGAGTAGCAGCAGCAACAACAGAAACAACAGCAGTAACAGCAGCAACAACAGCAGTAACAGCAGTAAACAGCAACGCAGTAGCAAGCAGCAGTAACGCTAGTAACAGCAGTAACAGCAAGCAAGTGAGCAGCAACAACAGCAGGAACAACAGCAGTACAGCAGTAACGCAGCAACAACAGCAGTAACAGCAGTAACAGCAACAGCAGTAGCAGCAGCAGCAACAACAGCAGTAACAGCGCACAGCAACAGCAGTAGCAGTGCAGCAACAACAGCAGCAGCAACACAGCAGTAACGCAAGACAGTAACAACACAGCAGTAACAGCATCAGCAGACAACAGCAGCAAAACAGCAGTAACGTAACAGCAGTAACAGCAGCAGCCAACAGCAGTACAGCAACAGCAAGCAGCAGCGCAACAAAGCAGCAGCAACAACAGCAGTAAACAGCAGTAACAGCAACAGCAGTAAAGCAGCCAGCAACACAGCATAGCAGCAGACAGCAACAAACAGCAGCAAACAGCAGTAACAGCAACAGCAGTAACTAGCAGTAGCAGCAGCAACAACAGCAGTATCAGAACAGCGTAGCAGCAGCAACAGACAGTGGAACAACAGCAGTAACAGCAGTAACAGCGCAACAACAGCCAGTAACAGCAGTAACAGCAACAGCAGTAGCAGCAGCATCAACAGCAGGAACAACAGCAGTAACAGCAACAGCAGTAGCAGCAGCAACAACAGCAGTAACAGCAGTAACAATAACAGCAGTAGCAGCAGCAACAACAGCAGTAACAGCAGTAACAGCAACAGCAGTAGCAGCAACAACAACAGCAGTAACAGAGAACAATACAGCAGTAGCAGCAGCAACAACAGCAGTAACAGCAGTAACAGCAACAGCAGTAGCAGCAACAAGAACAGCTAGTAACAACAACTGCAGTAGCAGCAACAGCAGTACAGCAGCAACTACAGCAGTAACAGCAGTAACAGCAACAGCAGCAGCAGCAGCAACAACAGCAGTAACAGCAGTAACAGCAACAGCAGCAGCAGCAGCAACAACAGCAGTAACAGAAGTAACAGCAACAGCAGTAGCAGCAGCAGCAGGAACAAGCAGTAACAGCAGCAACAACAGCAGTATACAGTAACAGCACAGCAGCAGCGCAGCAACAAGCAGTAACATCAGTAACAGCAACAGCAGCAGCAGCAGCAACAACAGCAGTAACAGAAGTAACAGCAACAGCAGTAGCAGCAGCAGCAGCAACAACAGCAGTAACAGAAGTAACAGCAACAGCAGTAGCAGCAGCAGCAGGAACAACAGCAGTAACAGCAGCAACAACAGCAGTAACATCAGTAACAGCAACAGCAGTAGCAGCAGCAATAACAGCAGTAACAGCAGTAACAGCAGTAACAGCAACAGCAGCAGCAGCAGCAGCAACAACAGCAGTAACAGCAGTAACAGCAACAGCAGCAGCAGCAGCAACAACAGCAGTAACAGCAGTAACAGCAACAGCAGTAGCAGCAGCAGCAACAACAGCAGTAACAGCAGTAACAGCAACAGCAGTAGCAGCAGCAACAACAGCAGGAACAACAGCAGTAACAGCAGTAACAGCAGCAACAACAGCAGTAACAGCAGTAACAGCAACAGCAGTAGCAGCAGCAGCAACAACAGCAGTAACAGCAGCAACAGCAACAGCAGTAGCAGCAGCAGCAACAACAGCAGCAGCAACAACAGCAGTAACGGCAGTAACAGCAACAGCAGTAACAGCATCAGCAACAACAGCAGCAACAACAGCAGTAACAGTAACAGCAGTAACAGCAGCAGCAACAACAGCAGTAACAGCAACAGCAGTAGCAGCAGCAGCAACAACAGCAGCAGCAACAACAGCAGTAACAGCAGTAACAGCAACAGCAGTAACAGCATCAGCAACAACAGCAGTAACGGCAGTAACAGCAGCAGCAACAACAGCAGCAACAGCAGTAACAGCAGCAGCAACAACAGCAACAACAGCAGTAACAGCAGCAGCAACAACAGCAGCAACAGCAGTAACAGCAACAGCAGTAGTAGCAGCAGCAGCAACAACAGCAGTAACAGCAACAGCAGTAGCAGCAGCAACAACAGCAGGAACAACAGCAGTAACAGCAGTAACAGCAGCAACAACAGCAGTAACAGCAGTAACAGCAACAGCAGTAGCAGCAGCATCAACAGCAGGAACAACAGCAGTAACAGCAACAGCAGTAGCAGCAGCAACAACAGCAGTAACAGCAGTAACAGTAACAGCAGTAGCAGCAGCAACAACAGCAGTAACAGCAACAGCAGTAGCAGCAGCAGCAACAACAGCAGTAACAGCAGTAACAGCAGTAACAATAACAGCAGTAGCAGCAGCAACAACAGCAGTAACAGCAGTAACAGCAACAGCAGTAGCAGCAACAACAACAGCAGTAACAACAACAGCAGTAGCAGCAGCAATAACAGCAGTAACAGCAGTAACAGCAGTAACAGCAACAGCAGCAGCAGCAGCAACAACAGCAGTAACAGCAGTAGCAGCAGCAACAACAGCAGTAACAGAAGTAACAGCAACAGCAGTAGCAGCAGGAACAACAGCAGTAACAGCAGCAACAACAGCAGTAACATCAGTAACAGCAACAGCAGTAGCAGCAGCAACAACAGCAGTAACAGCAGTAACAGCAGCAGCAACAACAGCAGGAACAACAGCAGTAACAGCAGCAGCAGCAACAACAGGAACAGCAGTAACAGCAGCAGCAGCAGCAACAACAGCAGTAACAGCAGTAACAGCAACAGCAGTAGCAGAAGGAACAACAGCAGTAACAGCAGCAGCAGCAACAGCAGTAACAGCAGTAACAGCAACAGCAGTAGCAGCAGCAACAACAGCAGTAACAGCAGTAACAGCAACAGCAGTAGCAGCAGCAACAGCAGTAACAGCAGTAACAGCAACAGCAGCAGCATCAGCAACAACAGCAGTAACAGCAGTAACAGCAACAGCAGCACCAACAGCAGTAACAGCAACAGCAGCAGCAGCAGCAACAACAGCAGTAACAGCAGTAACAACAACAGCAGCAACAACAGCAGTAACAAAAACAGCAGCAGCAGCAGCAACAACAGCAGTAACAGCAGTAACAGCAACAGCAGCAGCAGCAGCAACAACAGCAGTAACAGCAACAGCAGCAACGGCAGCAACAACAGCAGCAACAGCAGTAACAGCAACAGCAGCAACAGCAGCAACAACAGCAGTAACAGCAACAGCAGCAACAGCAGCAACAACAGCAGTAACAACAACAGCAGCAAGCAGCACTAAGCGAAGTAACAGCAGTAACAGCACGTAAACAGCACTACAGCAGCAACAGCGCAACAACAGCAGTAACAGCAACGCAGCAACAGCAGCAACAACAGCAGTAACAACAACACAGCAGCAACGCAGCAAACAAGCACAACAGCAGTAACAGCAGTACAGCAAGTAACAGCAACAATCCCACCAGACAGGTCACTAACAGCTTTTCCGTTCCATTGAAACACTTGATTGAGACAGTTCGAATTTGTTCCACTTGGTTATAGACTACGTGTCGTAAACCTACCCACCGCCACACCGCCACACCGCCACCACCCGCCACTACCGCCCACCATCACGCCCGCTCGTCTCTCCGGCTTTTCTAACTCCCTCACCTTTAAAGCTGATACCTCATTGTGTGAGAAATAGTGGAGGGAAGGTATTGGAGGGTATATTAGTGGAGGAAGTTATAGGAGGGTATATAGTGGAGGGAAGTTATAGGAGGGTATAGAGTGGAGGGAAGGTATGGGAGGGTATATAGTGGAGGGAAGGTATAGGAGGGTATATAGTGGAGGGAGGGTATCGGAGGGTGTATAGTGGAGGGGAGTTATAGGAGGGTATATAGTGGAGGGAAGTTATAGGAGGGTATATAGTGAGGGAGGATAGGAGGGTATATAGTGGAGGGGAGTTTCAGGAGGGTATATAGTGGAGGGAAAAACTCTCTCACTGACTCAAGAACCCTCTCATTGACGCAAGAACCCCTTTCACTGACGCAAGAACACCTCTGAAGCAAGAACCCCTCTCACTGACACAAGAACCCTCTCACTGACGCAAGAACCCTCTCACTGACGCAAGAACCCTCTCACTGACGCAAGAACCCTCTCACTGACGCAAGAACCCCTCTGACACAAGAACCCCTGTCACTGACACAAGAACCCCTCACTTGGGGAGCAGTTAGAGGGGAGACTGAACCTTTAATTACAATGTGGATGATTACTGTATTCCCAGGGAAATCCCTGCTCTGGGGAGATTACTGTTTCTGGGGAGATTAACTGTCTTGAGGGCGTTAAGTGGTGGGGAGGGAGGAAGGAGAGAGAGGGAGGTAGAGAAGGGACGGAGGGTGGGTATAGAAAGGGTGCTACCTACTTTGATGGAAGAGGGAGAATAGGGAATGGGGATAACGTACAGGAAATAAATGGAGCGATTGGCAGGGGAAATGACACCACCCCTGTACCACTCCAGCACCCCCAACTCCACCCTTACACCCTTAACACCACACCTACACCACCCCCACACAACACCTGCACCCCAGTACTTAGAATGCGACTAATAAAAGAAGTCCCTAGTAAGCTAACTTGTCAACCATTAAGAGGCAATATAACAGCCTGCTAGAACAGTAGGGAGACTAACTGTGCTGTTCCCTGCTGTAAGAAGCAGCAGTGAGCTGCACGGTGTCAGGCAAGGAAGAAGGGGACCAAACAAGGATCCTAACTCAGGATCGTCAGTCAGTCCTGTTCGTAGGTGCAAATAAAACTCCCTTATTACTGAGATTGTGCTCAGCAACTTCCAAAACTCAACTACGACAGTGTGTAGATGACAGAACCAGCCAGGTGTTTCAGGACCAGGTGTTTCAGGTCCTGTGTTTCAGGACCTGAAACAGTGTCCCAACACATCCTCAGAAAACTCAACTACGACAGTGTGTAGATGACAGAACCAGCCAGGTGTTTCAGGACCAGGTGTTTCAGGTCCTGTGTTTCAGACTGAAACTGGTGTCCCAACACACTCTCAGAAACTCACTAGACAGTGTGTAGATGACAGAATCTGCAGGTGTTTCAGGTACCAGGTGTTTCAGTCTGTGTTTCAGGACCTGAAACAGTGTCCAACACATCCCAGAAAACTCAACTACGACAGTGTGTAGATGACAGAACATCCAGGTGGTTTCAGGACAGTGTTTCAGGTCTGTGTTTCAGGACTGATACAGTGCCAACAATCCTCAGAAAACTCAACTTCGACAGTGTGTAGATGACAGACCACCAAGTGTAGAGTCATGATCAGACTAAACACAAGAGTGTCCCGAACAGCCTCAGAATCCTCAGGATTATTAATAATGATCTGGGAGAGAGTTGTACAGAGTACAGATGAATGTTATGTCACCAGTGAAACTAGGTTAAAACCACGGAAGAACAGTGGTCCAGACAGAGCGAGAGATGTTGCTTCGGACGAGACACATCAAGGAAGGTTCCTTGACGCTGGTGAGGCATTTTGATCTAGGGAATCGGATCTGTGCTCCAGTTCCTGAAAATTAAGCTTGAATACCTTCCACATCCCCCACACAGGAGCTGTATAATCCTATGGGTTTAGCGCTTCCCCTTTATAATAAGAGAGAGAGAGAGAAGTAGGACCTTCAGATACAAGGTGAGTGTCTACTGGCGACCTCCCACTGGCACCAACTATCAAACAAGCCAGCGGGTAGTTTACAGTCTGGACACCCCCAAACATAACTCTCCTTTAACTGTAGGAATGTAGAGTAGTTATTACATCCTACCTACATGTACTACAACCTAAAAATATAAAACAAATAATATCAAACGAGATATTTTTGTTTTAGCTATTAACGGAAATATTAGCAATATAATGCATGACAACACCACCACAGCACCACCACCACACACCACCCCACCAAACCC
>NC_069438.1:24196822-24227164 GCF_026875155.1 Cherax quadricarinatus
GGGGTTCCTAGGGTAAAAGGGGGTGCCCTAGATAGGTAAGAGGGTGTCCGGGATGGGTAAGAAGGGTGTCTAGACAGTAAGAAGGGTTTCCTGACTAGGTAAGAGGGTGTCCTAAACTGGGTTAAAAGGTGCCTAGCTAGGGAAGAAGGGTGTCCTAGACTGGGTAAGGGGGGTTGTCCTAATAGGGTTAAGAAGGGTGCCCTGACGGGAAAAGAAGGGTGTCCTAGACTAGGGTAAAAAGGGTTTTGACTGGGGGTAAAAAGGGTGTCTGACTAGGGGAAAGGGGTGTCCTAGACTGGGTAAAAAGGGTGTCCTAGACTGGGAAAAAAGGGGTCCTAACTGGGTTTAAGAAGGGGGGGGTTGTCCTAGACTAGGTTAAAAAGGGTGTCCTAGTGGGGTTAAAAAGGGTGCCCTAGACTGGGTTAAAAAGGGGGCCCTAGACTGGGTAAAGGTTGCCCCTACTAGGTTAAGAGGGGTCCTAGACTAGGTAGAATGTGTCCTAGATAGGGTAAAAAGGGTTTTCTAGACTGGGTAAGAAGGGTGCTAGATAGGGTATGGGTGCCTAGACTAGGGTAAGAAGGGTGTCCAAAGACTGGGGTTAAGAAGGGTGTCCTAGACTAGGGTAAGAAGGGTGCCTAGACTAGGGTAAGAAGGGTGTCCTAGACTAGGTTTAAAAAGGGTGTCCTAGACAAGGGTAAGAAGGGTGTCCTAGACTGGGGTAAGAAGGGTGTCCTAGACTAGGGTTTAAGAAGGGTGTCCTAGACTAGGGTAAGAAGGGTGTCCTAGACTGGGGTAGAAGGGTTTTGCCCCTAGACTAGGTAAGAAGGGTGGTCCTAGACTAGTTAAGAAAGGGTTGTCCTAGATTTGGTTAAGAAGGGTTTTCCTAGACTAGGGTAAGAAGGGTGTCCTAGACTAGGTAAGAAGGGTGTCCTAGACTAGGGTATAGAGGGTGTCCTAGACTAGGTAAGAAGGGTGTCCTAGACTAGGTAAGAAGGGTGTCCTAGACTAGGGTAAGAAGGGTGTCCTAGACTAGGTTAAGAAGGGTTGTCCTAGACAGGGTAAGAAGGGTGTCCTAGACTAGGGTAGAGGGTGTCCTAGACTAGGGTAAGAAGGGTGTCCTAGACTAGGGTAAGAAGGGTGTCCTAGACTAGGGTAAGAAGGGTGTCCTAGACTAGGGTAAGAAGGGTGTCCTAGACTAGGTTAAGAAGGGTGTCCTAGACTAGGGTAAGAAGGGTGTCCTAGACTAGGGTAAGAAGGGTGTCCTAGACTAGGTTAAGAAGGGTGTCCTACACTAGGTATAGAAAGGGATGTCCTAGACTAGGGTTAAGAAGGGTGTCCTAGACTAGGGTAAGAAGGGTGTCCTAGACTAGGGTAAGAAGGTGTCCTAGACTAGGGTAAAAAGGGGTTTGTCCTAGACTAGGTAAGAAGGGTTGTCCTAGACTAGGGTAAGAAGGGTGTCCTAGACTAGGTTAAGAAGGGGTGTCCTAGACTAGGTTAAGAAGGGTTTTTCCTAGACTAGGGTAAGAAGGGTGTCCTAGACTAGGGTAAGAAGGGTGTCCTAGACTAGGTTAAGAAGGGTGTCCTAGACTAGGGTAAGAAGGGTGTCCTAGACTAGGGTAAGAAGGGTGTCCTAGACTAGGTTAAGAAGGGTGTCCTAGACTAGGTTAAGAAGGGTGTCCTAGACTAGGGTAAGAAGGGTGTCCTAGACTAGGTTAAGAAGGGTGTCCTAGACTAGGGTAAGAAGGGTGTCCTAGACTAGGGTAAGAAGGGTGTCCTAGACATAGGTTAAAAGGTTGTCCTAGACTAGGTAAGAAGGGTGTCCTAGACTGGTAAGAAGGTGTCCTAGACTAGGTAAGAAGGTGTCCTAGACTAGGTTAAGAAGGGTGTCCTAGACTAGGGAAAAAGGGGGTTCCTTAGATTTGGGTAAGAAGGGGTGCCTAAACTGGGGGGAAAGGGAAGGGTGCCTAGACTAGGGTAAAAAGGGGGCCCCTTGCCCTTAGGGTAAAAAGGGGTTTCCCAAGACTAGGGTAAGAAGGGTGTCCTAGACGGGGTAAAAGGGTGCCCTGACTATAAAAAGGGTGTCCAAAGACTAGGTTAAAAAGGGGCCCCCCCAAGACTAAAGAAGAATTGTCCTAGACGGGGGTTAAAAGGGGTGTCCAAAGATTTAGGGAAAGGGGGTGCCCCAAACCCTGGGGTTTAAAAAGGGGTTTCCTAAAACTAGGGTAAGAAAGGTTTTTCCCTAGACTATTTTTAAAAGGGGTCCTAACTAGGTTAAAAAGGGGTGTCCTAAACTGGGGTAAAAAGGGGTGTCCTAAAAATTTAGGGAAAGAAAGGGGTCCTAGACGGGGTAAAAAAGGGTTTGTCCAAAAACCTGGGTAAAAAAGGGGTTCCCAGATGGGGTTAAAAAAAGGGGGGTTTTTCCTAGATTTGGGAAAGAAGGGGGGGCCCTTTGGCCTGGTTAAGAAGGGGTTAACTGGGGGTAAAAAGGGTGCCCTTTTAGATTTGGGGTTAAAGGGGGGTGCCCAAAACTGGGAAAAAGAAAGGGTGCCTAGATGGGGTTTAAAAAGGTTTTTCCTTTGGGACTAGGGTAAAAAAAGGGGTTTTCCTAAAAACTAGGAAAAAGGGGGTTTGCCCCAATTAATTAAAAAGGGGTGCCCTAGACTGGGTTAAAAAAGGGGTGCCCTAATTAAGTTAAGAAGGGTGCCCCAAGAAAAGGGTTAAAAGGGTCCTTTTTAGACTAGTTAAAAAGGGGTTTTCCTAGACAAAAGTTAAGAAGGGCCCCCTTTAAAATTTAAATTTAAAAAGGGTGCCCTGGGACAAGAGTGTGGTTTGGGGGCGGGGGACAAAAGCATGTTTAAAAAGGGAACTTAGGGGGAGCCCAAAACTTTAAGTTTTTTCATGTTGGGGGAAATTTTCTCTCTGCCCCTTTTTCCCTCTCTCTGTTTTCCTCTTTCATCTTTGTTTGTCTCTCTCTGTCTCTGTCCTCTCTCTTTTCTCTCTCTCTCTCTTTTCGTCTCTGTCCCCTCTCTGCTCGGTCTCTCTCCCTCTCTCTCCCCTTCCTTTTCTCATCTCTCTTCTCTGTCCCTTTTCTCTCTTTTTTGTCTCCCTGCCTTCTTAAACCCTCTCTCGTCCCCCCCTTTTTTAACAAAATTTGACAAGGTTTAAAAGGAAATCCCTGGCTTTTTGGACCCTATTAACTTTTAAGGATTCCAAACCCTTTTAAATTGAAACAAAAGAGTGTTTACCCAAAATCAGCTAAATTTGAAAGCTTTTTTTATTGTTATGAACAACAATTTTAGGGGAAAATGAAGTTGGACCCATTTTGGGGGCCCAAGCTTTTTCATTTGATCAACTGCCCCTTTATCTTTTGGGAAAAATCATTATTTTAAACAAGGGTTTTTTAATATTTCGAGTTTTTCTGTCTTTTCCCCTCTCTCTCTCTCTCTCTCTCTTTTCCTCCCCTCTCTCTTTTCTCTCTCTACTCTCTTTTTCCTTTATTGATTTTTTTTTTTTTTAATATCAATCTATCCACCCCTTAAACCTTCCATCACCCATTTTCTCCCCCCTCCTTCCTTCACTCCCCCCCCTTCTATTAAATCATTTTTCACCCCTTCCCCCTTTCCCCCTTTTTCCCCCCTCTCCCTTTCCCCTTTTCCTTCTTTCCCCCTCCCTCCCCCCTCCCCCTTTTCAGATCTTAAACTTCCACCATTTACCTCTACCCCTCTCCCCTCCTCCCCTTGGTTGTGTTGGCAAACCCCCCTGGGGGTTTGGGAAAAGGGGGAAGGGGAGAGACAGAGAGAGGTGAAAGAGGAGAAAAGAGAAGAGAGAGGAAAAGGGGGAAGAGAAGAAAAAAAAAATGAGGAGGTGGGGAGAGGGATCAAACCTTAAAGAGGGTAAATTTCCGGGAAATGAGGTTTACCGGGCCCTAAAACCTTCAAGAACAAGGAAGGGACACAGGGTTTGGGAAAGTATTTTTTCCCATCAGGGCTGTCAAAAAATCAAATTGATTTAGACGGGGAAAAAGGAGACACCCTCCATCCATATTTAAAAAAAAAAAAAAAACCACTAAAAAAATGGGCCTAACCCCAACCCATAAAAAGGCATTCCCCCCCCCCCCCCCCCCCCCCCTTTTCCCCCCAACCCCCCACCCCCTTTAAAAATTTAAAAAAATGATTAGAAAACAAAAAAAATTCAAATATTTTTAGGAAAAATTTTGTTAAGATTTTTTAATTAAAATTTTTTAAAAAAACGATTGTTTTAAATCAAAAAATTTTAAATTCTTAAAAGGCTTTAACAAATTTTTGGGAACAAGGGACATAAAGCGGGAACAACTTTAACAAAGACGGGGGAAACAACGTACAAGGCGGGAAACCCAACGTAAAAAGAACGGGGAAAACAACTTACAAAAACCGGGGGGAAAAACGACAGAGAGGGGGAAACCAACTACAGAGAGCCCGGAACAACGTCAAAAAGACGGGGGGGAAACAACATACAGAGACGCTTGGAAAACATACAAAAACCGGAAAAACCCTACAAAGAGGCTGGAACAAATACAAGACGCGGCAAAAAAAAACCCTGGCGGGTAGTTTGGCAAAAAGAAACAGTGGGGAAAAGGGGTTTAAAAAAACACCAACAAGTTGACGGTGAACCCCATGGGCAACAATTAAACAAAACTTTAATTGGGAAACGTTCCCACACAGTGGCTTCTTTCGGGCCATGTAGAAAAAGGGGGAAGACTCTGGGGAAATTCTAGGTGATCAGTCCTCCCCGGGAGCAGTGTGTTGACTCCGTTAAGACTGATGGACTGAACACATCGGCTTCAGGCTGCCAGGCTGCCAGGCTGCCAGGCTGCCAGGCTGCCAGGCTGCCAGGCTGCCAGGCTGCCAGGCTGCCAGGCTGCCAGGCTGCCAGGCTGCCAGGCACTGGACTGGTGAAGAAATATTGTTTTGTGCCTTAAATGGCCAAAATAGTCCTACCCGGCCTTTTTCCTTCAGACACTTGTATGATAATAATATCTACACGTTAGAAAAAACACCCAATAAGAGAATTATACAAAAAACACCCAAAAAAAAAAAAAACGAAAATTGTATTCAGAAAAAAATCTTAATTTTTCGTAACTGGGATCAGAAAAACCGTAGAAAATAAAATTTAAACCCCGAACTTATAGTTAAGAGGTGCGTATAGAACTGAACCTTTGATGACAGGAGGTTCACACTGTGACGAATGAAAGTAAGTGAACCTTTGATGACAGGAGGTTCACACTGTGACGATGATGAAGTAAGTGAACCATTGATGACAGGAGGTTCACACTGTGACGATGATGAAGTAACTGAACCATTGATGACAGGAGGTTCACACTGTGACGATGATGAAGTAACTGAACCATTGATGACAGGAGGTTCCAGCACCTGTGACGACCACGGAAAGGTAACTGAACCATTGACGACAGGAGGTTCACACTGTGACGACGACGAAGTAACTGAACCATTGACGACAGAGGTTCACACTGTGACGACGACGAAGTAACTGAACCATTGACGACAGGAGGTTCACACTGTGACGACGACGAAGTAACTGAACCATTGACGACAGGAGGTTCACACTGTGACGACGACGAAGTAACTGAACCATTGACGACAGGAGGTTCACACTGTGACGACGACGAAGTAACTGAACCATTGACGACAGGAGGTTCACACTGTGACGACGACGAAGTAACTGAACCATTGACGACAGGAGGTTCACACTGTGACGACGACGAAGTAACCGAACCATTGACGACAGGAGGTTCACACTGTGACGACGACGAAGAAACCCTGAACCATTGACGACAGGAGGTTCACACTGTGACGACGACGAAGTAACTGAACCATTGACGACAGGAGGTTCACACTGTGACGACGACGAAGTAACTGAACCATTGACGACAGGAGGTTCACACTGTGACGACGACGAAGTAACTGAACCATTGACGACAGGAGGTTCACACTGTGACGACGACGAAGTAACTGAACCATTGACGACAGGAGGTTCACACTGTGACGACGACGAAGTAACTGAGGTTCACACAACCGACACAAAATGAAGAATTAGACACATGTGAAGCATCTGGGTATTTTTATTTATAAACGTCTACAAATATAGACACCCAGAGGTTACACATGTGTCTAACTTTCAACTTGTCGATATTTTGTATCATTCGTGTACAACTCACAGAAACATTCAGCCTTAGAATTTACAATCATGTTTGTTCACGCAATAGTTAGACTGGATTACTGGAATTTATTATTTATACAGATGTTCAAAATACAAACAGTAACGTCTAGAAAAAAAATAAATCTACTGGAAATCCCAGAGACCTTAAGAACAAACTGTAAAATTGGCTTGGTAATTGGTTGCTTGATATCAACCCCAGAAAATGGAAGGTTGTGAAGACTGGTAAAGTTGCTAGAAGATTAGAGAGTGCAGAGATGGCTTGGTTGCATCAAGGAGGTGGTAAAACACTGGCCCAAAATTACAGACTTCGACTCACTCTCCCCCAACGTCCATCCAGTCTCTCCCCACCCCTCCACCTTCTTTCCCCACCCCTCCACCATCTCTCTCCACGCCCTCCACCATCTCTCTCCACCCATCCATCATTCTCTCCACCCCTCCACCTTCTTTCTCCACCCCTCCATCATCTCTCTCCATTCCTCCACCATTCCTCCCCACCTCCAACTCTTATCAAGACAACGCTTCAGATACTCCATAAACTCTCCCAAATTGAACTCAATACATTCCCCTAACTTTCCCTTCTCATCCATCCACAGCAAATGTCACAAACATGTTAATTTTGGATAATACCAGCTTAATTTGCTGTATAAAACTCACATTGGGCTGACATGGGCAAGGATTACCCATGTTGTGGTCACAGTAGCTAGTGAAGGAACCCGTCCTGACGCCACCAGTGATGTACCTTCACATCTCAGCGATGATGAAGTGAAAACCAGAAACAGTATTGATCTTGATAATCTAACTCGTATGCAAGATATATGAACTCACATCTAAGATAATCATGATAATTTAACTGGTGTTGGATGGGTTATATTGGCCCTTTGCACCTCCAATTAGACTAGACGCACCTCCAACTCTACTACTCTGACCTCCAAGTGTGGAGAAATTACCTTCAACGGGGGGCAAAGGGGGTCGTGACACCCCCTTTTCGCACAGTAGAAGGGAGGGGCGAGTCACATACCATACCAAATATAACCGTGACGAGACACACTTTTATTTTACCAACTCGAACTCAGGAGACAACTCACTCGAGTGTTCGCCCAAGAACACTGATGAAGACATTCTGGATATGACATCAACCAGCCTCTAGTCTAATGATATAACTAGTAGGATAAATTAAGTTAGAAACACCTCTGAGCTGAAGTAGATTTTGTTCCTTGACTTAGGACCATAGCTAAGTTGGCATAGATATTGCTAGACGTAATGGCTAGACGCTAGGTCAGCCAATATCTTTGCACCCAGAGCGTGAAGCTGGGTGGATTTAGTTGCAGATAAAGAATCAGCTGGGGCATGGCCACGCTGCGTTGAAATCGGTGGAAATAACCTTAACGGAAGCGCCCAAGTGTATTACCTCTTGAGTTGCACTCTTTTATAACTTAAAGAGAGAGCTGAGGCAGGCAGGCAGCGCTGAAACACAAATAATGAGCACCTGTCCAACGATGCATCGTCAGCAATTCTTTCTTCCTGCCGAGGTAACTTATTAACCCTGGAGAGGAACCCAGAATGTTTACGAGGGAATCATCGTGAACGAATGCTGAAGACGATTAATGTTAAACGAGTCAATGAATGTACTGTGCAGTGATCTAGAACGCTAGTGTATGCGACGAGGATGTAACTAAAACAACGAGCAAAAGTTAAGACTTCCTTATGATTCATCGGTATACAGCCATAGCATCATTAATCAAGTCATCAGACATCAGTGTCCAGATGACACTGTTGTGTCATGGCTCACAGTAACACTAGACCACAGTAACACTAGTACACTGAAACTCACTACAGAAATTAGGACACCAGAGTCGCTACAGAAATACGGACGAAATGTTTCAAGATGCCGTGATATGTGGGCGACCTGCCCACACCAGGTAATTCGCGTGATATTACCAGGTATTACATCTGATTAATAGTAGATCATAAGAATAGACCTAAAGACGGACGGGAGGCTCGAACCGTGTTCCCGAAATTAACAGGTCCAGCGCTATGCCACTTGATGTTAGGACAGACACTTAACACTATACGCCTTGCCCTATTGCAGCTCCAGGAACACAAGGACAGCTGTGAGGAGGAAAGACAGCAGTGTACACACGTGAGGAGGACATCAATGTGCAGCTGTGAGAAAGAGAGACAGCTGTGTGCAGCTGTTGTGGTCTTTAAGTCATCAACCTGGAAGATAACTAAAGGCTAGTTATTAATACTCACCCAGAGTCCTCATATTGGCCTTTAGTCATAAACAAAATCCCCAGTCCAAGACTCCGAAGTCCAAGACTTCGAAGTCCAAGACTTCGAAGTCCAAGACTCCGAAGTCCAAGACTCCGAAGTTCCAAGACTTCGAAGTCCAAGACTTCGAAGACCAAGACTCCGAAGTCCAAGACTCCGAAGTCCAAGACTTCGAAGTCCAAGACTTCGAAGAGACCAAGACATCCTAAGTCCAAGACTTCGAAGACCAAGACTCCGAAGTCCAAGACTCCGAAGTCCAAGACTTCGAAGTCCAAGACTTCGAAGACCAAGACTCCGAAGTCCAAAACTCCGAAGACCAAGACTCCTAAGTCCAAGACTTCGAAGCCCAAGACTCCGAAGTTCAAGACTCGAAGTCCAAGACTCCGAAGTCCAAGTCCAAGACTTCGAAGTCCAAGACTCCGAAGTCCAAGACTCCGACGTCCAAGACTCCGAAGACCAAGACTCCGAAGTTCAAGACTTCGAAGTCCAAGACTCCGAAGTCCAAGACTCCGAAGTCCAAGACTCCAAAGGTCAAGACTCCGAAGTTCAAGACTCCGAAGTCCAAGACTCCGAAGTCCAAGACTCCGAAGTCCAAGACTCCAAACTGCAAGACTACGACCTCCCAGAGGATAACATGCTGAGAAAACCTACAGAGTTTTATTCTCTCAACTCCCATGAACCATTCTTATCCAATGAACCATTTCCACCAAAATGGACCATTTTCAGCACTACGGACCATTTCCAACGCTATGGACCACTTTTTCCCCTCCCCCCAGCCCCACGCGAAGATCAATAACAGTGGAGGAAGCAGTCACAGCCAGAATTATTTATGAACTGTTATCAGCTTAGCTGCTGGCTGTTTTTGAACGCACGCACACACACACACACACACACACACACACACACACACACACACACACACACACACACACACACAACACACACACACACACACACACACACACACACACACACACACACAAGGAGACTGGTAGAGCACTTAGGAATAGTCCAACAAGCAATAATTATCATAAGTTTAGAGACAAAAGAAGTGGTGAGTGAGCTTGACATTCCAGCACCGGAAGAAAGTGTCTGACAGAGTACCACACATGAGGTGCAGGTAGGAATAACAGGGGAATGTAGACTGGTAGTTCAAAGAGCACCTTAGAGGAAGGAAGCAAAGAGTAACTGTCCAAGACATATCAGACTGGGGGAAGAGTAATAAGCGGGGTTCCACAAGTATCATTATTAGGACCAGTGCTGTTTCTGGTTTCTGGAAGAGTCAGAAGTGTCAATGTTTGCAGAGGAAGTCAAATTAATAAGGAAAATTAGAAGTGATGAGTAGAGGGTCAGGCTGGAGGTGACTGGACCAACTGCAACATTGCTCAGATAAACGATTATTCGAATCTAACCCCAGAAAATGTAAGGTTATGAAGATTGGGTAGGGACAAGAAGACTGCGCACTGAGTAGAAGCTCTGGGAACGGATGCAGCGGACTTCACTCAGGGAGAAAGACCTAGGGGTGAGCATAGTGCCCAGGGTATCACAACAGGCTCACACTGTGTAACTTCTGCACCCAATGCTCGTCTGGTAAATCTAAGAATGGTGGTCAGGAATCTCAACAAAGAGCCGTGTGCAGCACCAGTACAGAACTGGCACATGATAAAACATGAAGAAAATACTAGTGGTCTACGAACCTTATTATAGAAGGAAGGGAAATAAGTTATGATGAAGGCTAACTTAAGTTATGATACACTGTATCACGGGTGACATGTCCAGTGGTGCTGGGTACTTCATGTTTGAAATATTGATGGCTGAGTGGACTAAGGCGTCTCGAAATTTTAGCAGACTGCCCGGGAGACGTGCTAAAATGTCGGGGGTTCGATTCCAAGCCAGTGACAGTATTGTTATTTGCTTAAAACCTCTCGTTCGTGGATGCAATATCATATATATGTCGTGCCTAATAGGTAAAATTGGTCAGTTAGCAAGAATTCATTTAAAATTAAGTCCTTTCTAAAATTTTCTCTTATACGTTCAAAGATATATTTTTGTATTTATGTTAATGTAAAAATTAATAATTTTGTACCAAAAGAACCTTAGAAAACTTACCTAACCTTATTATAACAAGCGTAGTTTAATTTAGACTAATCCAATTAAATACATATAAGTTTACAATAATTTAATAATAAACAAACACAATGAAATATATTTTTATTCGTTAGGTTCAGAATAATTTTTACGAAATTATTGCATTCATAAATTTTCGCTTGCCTTATTCGGCAAGAAGAGCGTTGCTATTTAAGCCAAAATCGCAAGTTTTACTTATTCGGCACGACATAAATATGTATATATATATATATATATATATATATATATATATAATATATATATATATATATATATATATATATAAAATATATATAAATATATATAATATATATATATATATATATATATATATATATATTTGTGTGTGTGTGCTAGAGGCAGGATGTAGAGACATTGCTTGTACAAGGAGGGATAATTAAAGGTGTATTAATATAAATATGAAAATTAATGAGTATAAAAACGTATTGAAGGTCAGTTAGAGAGTTTAAACTGTCTGTTTCTTTAGTCTTAAATGATACTTGTGGAAATTATTCTGATAACGTGAACAAAAGTGTTTAATGTAGTGTGTGTGTGAGAGAGAGAGAGAGAGAGAGAGACAGAGAGAGAGAGAGAGAGAGAGAGGTTTGCCTGTCCCCCCTCTCATCTGCGACTGCTTGACAGAGTAGAGAACAGAGCAAGACGTCTCATCTCTCGCCTGGACCCATCCTGGATAGATCTGTCATTTCAGCAGAGCCTTCAACATAGGAGGGATGTGGGTGGCCTTACTGTTATGTACAAGGCCAATATTGTCAAAATACCACACTTGGATCCACTTCGAGGACAGCGTGAAACAAGCTTTTATGCCACAAGACGGGCAGAAAGCAGCAACTTCACTCTGGCTGTACCCTTCTCCAGAACATCACTTCATCTGAGATCATATATACCCAGGATGACTCGAGTATGGAACACATTCGTACAGCATAATGATCAACGAGATAAAGTCAGTTGATCAAATGAAAATGCTGGCCCACAGATGGCTCCAACTTCATCCTGTTCCCTACTTGTATGTCTCATAACAATAAAAATGCTTTCAAATGAGCTGATGTAGGTAACAGCTCTTAGCTTGCTAATAAAATTAGGAATCCTTAACCTGTAAATAGCTTGTCAATAAAGCTAGGGATCCTTAACCTTGTCAAACCCTGTGTAAAAAAAAGAAGAAGAAGAAAAAAAAAGAGATTCTCTCACACTGAGCCTTCACTGTGTGTGTGTGTGTGAGAGAGAGAGAGAGAGAGAAGAGAGAGAGAGAGAGTGAGAGAGATTCTCTCACACTGAGCCTTCACTGGTAGACTCACAGTTCAACATCCCGTCACCACCACAAAAATATAAATATAACGTTGGAAGTTTGTCATATATGGCAGTCACTGGACTGGAAGACTTGGCAGTGTGTGGGGTGGTAAACACTACCCCTTTCTCCCCTCACCCTTCCATTCCCTCTTCCCCCCTCATCCCCTACTATTTCCTGCCCTCTTGATCCCATTCCATCCACTGCTCACCCTCCCATTCTTCCCTTCCTGTCCCTCCCATCATCTTTCTGCCTCAACCATTTCTCCTAATGATCTCCCCTACGGAGCTTCCCTCACCCATTCCCAACCCATTTCCTCTTCGCCTCCCTCATTCACCCCTCTCATACCTTCCCTCATTCACCCCTCTCATACCTTCCCCTCACCCCCCTTCCTACTTATAACCTCCAGACTACAGCTGAAGAAGAGACTGAAGTCCCCCAGCTCAGACTGACACTACTGAAGTCTCCCAGCTCAGACTGACACTACTGAAGTCTTCCAGCTCAGACTGACACTACTGAAGTCTCCCAGCTCAGATGACAACAACTGAAGTCTTCCAGCTCAGGCTGACACTACGAAGGTCTCCCAGCTCAGACTGACATACTGAAGTCCCCGCTCAGGCTGACACTACTTGAAGTCTCCAGCTCCAGTATGACACTACTGAAGTCTCCCAGCTCAGGCTGACAACTACTGAAGGTCTCCCAGCACACTGACACTACTGAGTGTCTCCAGCTCAGAGCTGACACTACTGAAGTCTCCCAGCTCAGATGACATACTGAAGTCTCCCAGCTCAGGAATGGACACTACTGAAGTCTCCCAGCTCAGACGTGACACTACTGAAGTCACCAGCTCAGGCTGACACTACTGAAGTCTCCCAGTAAGACTGTCACTACTGAAGTCTCCCAGTCAGACTGACCCTACTGAAGTCTCCAGCTCAGACATGACACTACGTGAAGTCTCCAGCTCAGGTGACACACACTGAAAGTCTCCAGCTCAGACTGACACTACTGAAGGCTCCCAGCTCAGACTGACACTACTGAAGTCTCCCAGTCAGACTGACAACTGAAGTCTCCCAGCTCAGGTTGAAACTAACTGAAGTCTCCGCATCAGGTTGGACATACTGATAAGTCTCCCAGCTCAGGTTGAACACTACTGAAGTCTCCACTCAGCTCAGGTTGACTCTACTGAAGTCTCCAGCTCCAGTGAACTACTGAAGTCTCCCAGCTCAGACTGACATACTGAAGGTCTTCCAGCTCAGGTTGACACTACTGAAGTTCTTCCAAGCTCAGACTGACACTACTGAAGTCTCCCAGATAGGTGGACACTACTGAAGTCTCCAGCTTAGAGCTGACACTATGAAGTCTTCCAAGCTCAGGTTGACATTCCTGAAGTCTCCCAGCTCAGACTGACACTACTGAAGTATCCCAGCTCGAGCTGACACTACTGAAGTCTCCCTGCTCAGACTGACACTACTGATGGTCTCCCAGCTCGACAGACACTACTGAAGTTCCCAGCTCAGACAGACCACTACTGAAGTTTCCAGCTTCAGGCTGACACTACTGAAAGCTCTCCCAGCTCAGACTGGACACTACTGATGTCTTCAGGCTCAGGGACTGACACTACTGAAGTCTCCCAGCTCAGACTGACACTACTGAACGTCTCCCAGCTCAGGTGACATACTGAAGTCTCCCCAGCTTCAGACTGACACTACTGAAGTTCCCAGCTCGACTGAACTGACACTACTGAAGTCTCCAGCTCAGGCTGGACACTACTGAAAGTCGCCCAGTCAGTGCTGTCACTACTTGAAGTCTCCCAGCTCAGGCTGACACGACTGAAGTCTTCCAGCTCAGCTGACCACTATGAAGTCTCCCAGCTCAGGATGACACTACTGAAGTCTACAGCTCAGGACTGACATTTACTGAAGTCTACCAGCTCAAGGCCTGACACTACTGAAGTCGTCCAGCTCAGACAGACACTACTGAAGTATCCCAGTCAGGCATGACATCCTGAAGTTCTCAGACTCAATGCTGACACTTACTGAAGTCTTCCCCAGCTCAGACTGCACTACTGAAGTCTCCAGTCTCAGATGACACTACTGGAAGTCCTCCCTGTCAGGACTGACACTACTGAAGTCTCCCAGCTCAGACTGACATACTGAAGTCTCCCAGCTCAGACTGACACTACTGAAGTCTCTCCCAGTTCAGACTGACACTTCTGAAGTTCCAGCTCAGGCTGACACTACTGAAGTCTCCGCTCAGGCTGGGACACTTCTGAAGTCTCCAAGCCTCAGACTGACACTACTGAAGTCTCCCAGCTCAGGAATGCGACACTACTGAGTCTCCCTGCTCGGTTGACACAAATGAAGTCTCCTGCTTTCAGACTGACACTACTGAAGTTCCAGCTCAGACTACACTACTGAAGTATCCAAGACTCAGGTTGACACTACAGAAGTCTCCAGCTCAGGACAGACACTACTGAAGTCTCCCAGCTAAGGCTGACACTACTGGAAGTCTCCCAGCTCAGACTGACATAAGAAGTCTCCAGTCCAGAATGGACACTATTGATAGTCTCCCAGATCAGACTGACACTACTGTAGTCTCCCAGTCAGACTGGACACTACTGAAAGTCTCCAAGCTCAGACTGACACTTATGATGGTCTCCCAGCTCAGGTTGACAACTACTGAAGTCTCCCAGCTCAGGACTGACATACGGAAAGTTCCAGCTCAGGCTGACACTACTGAAGTCTCCCAGATCAGGTTGACACTCCTGAAGTCTCCCAGTCAGGAATGACACTATTGATAGGTCTCCAGACAGACTGACACTACTGAAGCCTCCCAGCTCAGACTGACACTACTGAAGTCTCACAGCTCAGACTGAAATAATGAGTCTCCAGTCAGACTGACATTACTGAAGTCTCCCAGCTCAGACTGACATAATGAAAGTCTCCAGTCAGGTTGACACTTACTGAAGTCTCCCAGCGCTCAGACTGACGACTACTGATGTCTCCCAGCTCAGGTTGCACTACTGAAGTCTCCCAGATCAGTTGACACTACTGAGTCTCCCAAGTCTTGGGTTGACACTCTGAAGTCTCCCCGTGCTAGGCTGGACACTCACTGAAGTCTCCCAGCTCAGGTTTTGGACCATACTGAAGTCTCCCAGCTCAGGTTGAACAATACGAAGTTCCGAGCCTCAGACTGACACTACTGGAAGTCTCCCAAGCTGGTTGACATATGAAGTTCTCCCGCTCAGGGTTGCCACTACTGAGTCTCCAGCTCAGGTTGACACTATGAAGTCTCCAGCTCGGACTGACACTACGGAAGTCGCCCAGCTCAGGCTGACACTACTGAAGTCTCCCAGCTCAGGCTGACCAATTCTGAAGACTCCTGCTCAGGTTGACACTATGTAGTTCCCAGCTCAGGATGACACTACGGGAAGTCTCCGCCTCAGATACTCGACACTATACTGAAGTCTCACAGCTCAGACTGCCACTACTGAAGTCTCCAAGCTCAGACTGACACTACTGAAGTCTCCCAGCATCAGACTGTCTACTACTGAAGTCTCCCATCTCAGACTGAACTTACTGAAGTCTTCCCAGGCTTCAGGTTGACACTACTGATGTTCCCAGCTCAGACTGACACTACTGAAGTCTCCCAGCTCAGTATGACACTACTAGTCTCCAGCTCAGGTTGACACTACTGAAGTCTCCAGCTCTGGGTTGACACTATGAAGTCTCCAGCTAGACTGTCACTACGTGAAGTTTCCCAGCTCAGACTGGACACTACGGAAGTCTCCAGCTCAGCTGACACTAATGAAAGGCTCCCAGCTCAGGCTGACACTATGAAGTCTCCCAGCTCAGGTGACACTACTGAAGTTCCCAGCTCAGACTGACACTATGAAGTCTCCCGCTCAGATGACACTACTGAAGTCTCCAGCTCAGACTGGACACTACTGGAGTCTCCCAAGCTCAGGTTGACCTACTGAAGTCTCCCAGCTCAGGTTTGACACTACTGAAGTCTCCCTGCTCAGACTGACTCTACGGAAGTCTCCCAGCTCAGACTTTGACAATACGGGAAGTCTCCCAGCTCAGACTGACAACTTCTGAATGAAGTCTCCCAGCTCAGACTGAACACTACTGAAGTTCTCCCAGCTCGGGACACTACTGAAGTCTCCCAGATCAGACTGACACTACTGAAGTCTCCAGCTCAGACTGACAAACTACTGAAGTCTCCAGCTCAGGAATGGACACTACTGGAGTCTCCCAGGCTCAGACTGGACACTACTGAAGGTCTCCCAGCTCGGCTGAAACTATGAAGTACTCCCAGCTCAGACTGACACTACTGGAAGTCTCCAGCTTCAGAATGACACTACTTGATGGAAGTCTCCAGTGGTCAGGCGACACTAATGAAGTCTCCAGCTCAGGTTCGGACATACTGAAGTCTCCCAGCTCAGGTTGACACTACTGAAGTCTCCCAGCCAGACTGAAACTACTGAAGTATACAGCTCAGGTTGACACTAACTGAAGTCTCCCAGCTCAGACGACACTACTGGATTCTCCCAGCTCAGACTGCGACACTACTGAAGTTCCCAGCTCAGACTGCACTTCTGAAGTCTCCCAGCTCAGATCGACACCTACTGAAGTCTCCCAGCTCAGACTGACACTACTTGAAGTCTCCCAGCTCAGATTGACACTACTGGAGTCTCCCAGTCAGACTGACACTACTGAAGTCTCCCAGCTCAGAATGACAACTAATGGAGGTCTCCAGCTCCAGACGGAACACAACTGAAGTCTCCCAGCTCAGACTGACAACTTACTGAAGTCTACCCAGCTCAGGACTGACACTACTGAAAGTCTCCCAGTCAGACTGACAATACTGATGTCCCAGTCAGACTGACCACTACTGAAGTCTCCCAGCTCAGAATGACACTACTAGAAGTCTCCCAGCTCAGACTGACACTCTGAGTCTCCAGTCAGACTGACACTACTGAAGGTCTCCCAAGCTCAGACTGACACTACTGGAGTCTCCCAGCTCAGGCGACTGACACTACTGAAAGCTCCCAGCTCAGACTGACATATGAAGCTCACAGTCAGACTGACATACTGAAGGTCTCCCAGCTCAGATGACACTACTGAAGTCTCCAGCTCAGACTGACACTTCTGAAGTTCTCAGCTCAGACTGACACTACTGAGTCTCCCAGCTCAGATGACACTACTGAAGTCTCCCAGCTCAGGACAGACATACTGGAAGTCTCCCCAGCTCAGGACTGACACTACTGAAGTCTCCCAGCTCAGGACTGGACCACTACTGAAGGTCTACCAGTCAGGTTGACACTACTGAACGTCTCCCAGCTCAGTGTTGACACTACTGAAAAGTCTCCAGCTCAGGCTGACCAATACTGAAGTTCCCATGCTCGGTTGACACTTTGAGGGTCTCCCAGCTCAGGACTGACACTACTGAGTCTCCAGCTCAGACTGGACACTGCTGAAGTATCCCAGCTCAGACTGACACTAACTGAAGTCTCCCAGCTAGACTGACCACTACGGAAGTCTCCCAGCTCGGACTGACACTACTGATAGTTCCCAGTCAGACTGACAATATATGAAGTCACCCAGCTCAGACTGACACTACTGAAGTCTCCCAGACTCAGGGCTGACAATACTGAAGTCTCCCAGCTCGACTGGACACTATGAAGTCTCCCAGCTCAGGCTGACACTACTGAAGTCTCCAGCTCAGACTGACACTACTGAAGTCTCCCAGCTCGGCTGGACTATACTGAAGTCTCCCAGCTCAGGACTGACACTACTGAAGTCTCCCAGCTCAGACTGACACTACTGAAGTCTCCCAGCTCAGGCTGAACACTACGGAAGTCTCCAGCTCAGACAGACACTACGAAGTCTCCCGCTCAGGGCTGACCAACTACTGAAGTCTCCCACTCAGGCTGACACTACTGAAGTCTCCAGCTCTGGTTGACACTACTGAAGTTCTAACAGCTCAGGGCACTGACACTACTGAAGTCTCCCAGTCAGAATGACACTACTAAGTTCTCCAGCTCAGACTGACACTACTGAGTTCCCAGCTCAGGTTGAAACACTACTGAAGGTCTCCCAGCTCGGTGGACACTACTGAAGTCTCCCAGCTCAGACATGGGACACTACGGATGTCTCCCAGCCTCAGACTGACACTGGAAGTCTCCCAGCTCATGATGACAATACTGAAGTCTCCCAACTCAGCGACTGACACTACTGAAAGTTCTCCAGCTCAGGTTGACAATAATGAAGTCTCCCAGCTAAGACTGACACTACTGAAGTCTCCCAGCTCAGACTGACACTACTGAAGTCTACCCAGCTCAGACTGACATACTGGAGTCTCCCAGCTCAGACTGACACTATGAAGTCTCCCAGCTCAGGGTGGACACTACTGAAGGTTCTCCCAGCTCAGATGGACACTACTGAAGTTCCCAGCTCAGACTGACACTACAGATGTTCTCCCAGCTAGGCTGTCACTACTGAAGTCTCCCAAGCTCGAAGCACTCTGAAGTCTCCCAGCTCAGGTTGACACTACTGAAGTCTCCCAGCTTCAGACTGTCCTACTGAAGTCTCCCAGCTCAGACTGTCACTATGAAGTCTCCCGCCTCAGGAGACTGACATATTGGGTCTCCCAGCTCAGGACTGACACTACTGAAAGTCTCCCAGCTCAGACTGCACTACTGAAGTTCCCAGCTCAAATTGACACTTCTGAAGTCTCCCAGCTCAGACTGGACACTTCTGAAGTCTCCCGCTCAGACTGACACTTTTAACTGAGTCTCTCCCAGCTCAGACTGACACTACTGAAGTCTCCCAGCCACAGACTGACACTACTGAGTCTCCAGCTCAGACTGGACACTACTGAAGTTCTACCAGCCAGACTGATCCATTACTGATGTCTCCAGCTCAGACGACTGACACTAACTGAAGTTCCCAGCCTCAGAACTGACACTTAACTGAGTCTCCCAAGCTCAGCTGACACTACTGAAGGTCTCCCAGCTCAGACTGACACTACTGAAGGCTCACAGCTCAGTGACACTACTGAAGGTCTCCAGCTCAGACTGGACATACTGAAGTCTCAGCTCAGACTGACAAATACTGGAGGTCTCCCAGCTCAGACTGCACTACTGAAGTCTCCCAGCTCAAGACTGGACACTACTGAAGTCTCCCAGCTCAGACTGACACTACTGAAGTCTCCCAGCTCAGACTGACACTACTGAAGTCTCCCAGCTCAGACTGACACTACTGAAGTCTCCCAGATCAGACGACAACTACTGAAGTCTCCAGACTCAGGACTGACACTACTGATAGTCTCCCTGATCAGTCTGAACACTACTGAGGTCTCCAGCTCAGACTGACACTACTGAAGTCTCCCCTCGCTAGGCTGACATACTGAAGTCTTCCCAGCTCAGACTGACACTTTTAGTCTCCATGCTCAGACTGACACTACTTGAAGTCTCCCAGCTCGACTGACCACTACTGGAGTCTCCCAGCTCAGACTGACACTACTGAAGTCTCCCAGCTCGGACTGCACGCAGAAATAACTCACTGTGGCAGCAAGAGGAAATACCTCCAATGAAAGCAAGGATGCAATGAGTGTACTAGGAGGTATCAGTGAGTGCAAGGGGGCCAAGGACTCTTCAAACAGTCTCGCTCATACGGATCTTGCTCTTGGAGTGGAGAGAGAGGACAGAAGAGCGTGACAAGTGTTCTCTACCTTAGCACCTGATCAGCCTGGCTGTGCGTGCATACGCGGGTGCAAGTGCTGTTGGCACAGTAACCTGGTTGTTAGCGTTAGCAACAGAAGGCCTGGTATGGGACCGGGGCCGTGGGGGGAGGCCGATGACCCCTATTCCTTTCAAAGGTAAAAATCTAGGTACATTTCCTTACCTAACTTTTCCCCTCCAGTCCCCCGTCACTACCCTCTCCTCACTCCCTCCCTCACTCCTCCCCTCACTCCCTCCCTCACTCCCCCTCACTCCCCTCCCCTCACTACCCTCCCCTCACTCCCTCCCCTACTCCCTCCCCTCACTACCTCCCCTCACTCCCTCCCCTCACTCCTGTTCTTCGTCCTCTCCTATCATCTTCTACATCTCCCCTCTACACCAATCCCCTCTTATTACCCCATCACCCCCCATTTATTACTTTCCTTCTCTCTCCTCTCTTTTTTTTTATCCTCTCCTCCTCTATTTCCCCTCCCTCAGAGCACTTTCCCCTCCCTCACTGTGACCCCTCATGTTTCCACACAGTGAAAGCCGCATATAATGAACAGTTTAATGATATTAATGTAGTCATAATGTGTTCCCACCAGGTGTGACCTCTGATACCACCACCAGGTGTGGTGACCTTGATACCACCACAAGGTGTTGTCGACCTCTGATACCACCACCAGGGTGATCTCTGATACCACCACCAAGGGTTGTTGACCTCTGGAATTACCACCACCAGGTGTGGACATTCTGATACCCACCACCAGGTGTGACCTCTGATACCACCACCAGGTGTGACCTCTGATACCACCACCAGGTGTGACCTCTGATACCACCACCAGGTGTGACCTCGGATACCACCAGAGGTGTGTACTCTGATCCCACCACCAGGTGTGAACTCTGGATACCACAGCAGGTGTGACTCTGATACAACACCAGGTGTGACCTCTGATACCACCACCAGGTGTGACCTCTGATACCACCACCAGGTGTGACCTCTGATACCACCACCAGGTGTGACCTCTGATACCACCACCAGGTGTGACCTCTGATACCACCACCAGGTGTGACCTCTGATACCACCACCAGGTGTGACCTCTGATACCACCACCAGGTGTGACCTCTGATACCACCACCAGGTGTGGCCTCTGATACCACCACCAGGTGTGACCTCTGATACCACCACCAGGTGTGACCTCTGATACCACCACCAGGTGTGACCTCTGATACCACCACCAGGTGTGACCTCTGATACCACCACCAGGTGTGACCTCTGATACCACCACCAGGTGTGACCTCTGATACCACCACCAGGTGTGACCTCTGATACACACCAGGTGGTTGTGACCTCTGTACCACCACCAGGTGTACTTGATACCACCACAGGTGTGACTCTGATACCACCACAGGGTTGTGACCTCTGATCACCACCAGGTGTGGACCTTGATACCACACCAGGTGTGCCTCTGATACCACACCAGGTGTGACCTCTTGATACCCACCACTAGGTGTAACCTCGAGACCCACCAGGTGTGACTATGATACCCCACCACACGAGGTGTGACCCTCTGTGGTAGAATAAGTGTGTGACTTCTTGAGACTCACCAAGTGTAACCTTCATAATCCAACTGGTGTTGACCTCTGTTACCATCACCAAATGTGGACCTCTGATTCTCATCAGGTGTCACCATGATACACCACCACCAGGTGTGATCTCTGATGCCAACGTAGGTGTGACTATGATACACCACCAAATGTGACCTATGTTACCCCATCAGGTGTCACCTCTGATACCACCAACACCGGGTGTGACCTCTATTACACAACGTGTGCCGCCTCTCACACCATCACCAGGTGTGGACTCATGCCATGTGTGACCTCTCTTTCATACAAGCATACATAAACAAACCACATCACGTACATATATGCATATACACACTACATTAGATACATACATAGATACAATTACCTGGAGGTTTTTCCTGGGGAGAGTTCCGGGGTCAACGCCCCGCGGCGGTCTGTGACCAGGCCTACATAATTCAATTTTGTGTTCATTTGTGTATCGAGAATACGAAAAATCCAGCAAAACAGAAAAGAAATGAGAGGAGAGAGAGAGGAGAGAGGAGGAGAGAGAGAGATGAGAAGAGAGAGAAGAGAGAGAGACGAGAGTAGAGAAGGAGAGAAGAGAGAGAGAGAGAGAGAAGACTGAGAGGACGAGAGAGGGAGAGAGAGAGAGTGAGATGAGGGAGGAGAGGAGAGAAGAGAGAGAGAGCTACAGGTAGTTAAGACAGTATTTGCATTTAAGAAACGCTTTAATTTAGTCGAGGGGAAAAGTGAGGGTTAAGGACAGGTGGAGGGGAATGTGAGGGGTGAGGGGGGAGTGAGGGGAGAGGGATAAGTGAGGGAAGGAAGAGAGTGAAGGAAGCAGTGAGGTGAAGGAAGCAGTGAGTGAAGGAAGCAGTGATGTGAAGGAAAAGCAGTGAGTGAAGGAGAGCAGTGAAGTGAAGGAAGCAGTGTAGTGAATGAGCAGTGAGGGAAGGAAGCAGTGAGTGAAGGATGCAGTGAGTGAAGGAAGCAGTGAGTGAAGGAAGGAATGGTGAAGGACGCAGTGAGTGAAAGGAAAGCAGTGTGTAAGGAAGATGTGGAGTGAAGGAAAGCAGTGAGTGATGGAAGGAAATGAAGTGAAGGGAAGCAGTGAGTGAAGGAAGCAGTGAGTGAAGGAAGCAGTGAGTGAAGGAGGAAGCAGTGAGTGAAGGAAGCAGTGAGTGAACGGGAAGCATGAGTGTGAGGAAGGCAGTGAGCGAAAGGAAGCAGTGTGTGAAGGGAAGCAGGTGAGTGAAGGAAGACATGTGAGTGAAGGATGGAATGAGTGAAGGAAGCAGAGTGATGAGTGAAGGAAGCAGGGGTGAAGGAAGCAGGTGAGTGAAGGAAGCAGCTGAGTGAAGGAAGCTGTGAGTGAAGGAAGCGTGAGTGAAGGAAGCAGTGAGTGAAGGAAAGCAGTGAGTGAAGGAAAGCAGTGAGTAAGGAAGAGTGATGAAGGAAGCACAGTGAGTGACGGCCAAGCAGTGAGTGAGGAAGCAGTGAGTGAAGGAAGGAATGAGTGAAGGAAGCAGTGGAGTGAAGGAAGCAGTGAGTGATGGAAGGAATGAGTGAAGGATGCAGTGAGTGAAGGAAGGAAGAGTGAAGGAAGCCACAGGGAGTGAAGGAAGGAATGAGTGAAGTGAAGCGTGAGGGAAGGAAGAGTGAGTGAAGGAAGGGAATGAAGTGAAGGAAGCAAGTGAGTGAAGGAAGGAATGAGTGAAGGAGAGCAGTGAGTGAAGGAAGCAGTGAGTAAATGATGCAGTGAGTGTAGGAAGCAGTGAGTGAAGGAAGCAGTGAGTGAAGGAAAGCCAGTGAGTGAAGGAAGCAGTGAGTGAAGGAAGCAGTGAGTGATGACAGCAGTGAGGTGATAAGAGTGAGTGATTGAAGCAGTGAGTTATGGAAAAGAATGCGGTGAGGAAGCAGTGAGTGTAGGAAGGACATGAGTGAAGGAGAAACATGTGAGTGAAAGGAAGAGTGAGTGTAAGGACAGCAGTGTGTGAAGGAAGCAGTAGTGAAAGGAAGCAGTGAGTGAAGGAAGCAGTGAGTGAAGAAGCAGTGAGTGAAGGATAGCCCCCCAGTGAGTGAGGAAGCAGTGATGAAGGAAGCAGGTGAGTGAAGGAAGCAGTGAGTGAAGGAAAGCAGTGAGTGAAGGAATGCGTGAGTGAAGGAAGCTGTGAGTGAAGGAGAAGCAGTGAGTGAAGGAAGCAGTGGAGTGAATGAAGCAGTGAGTGAAGGAATGGAATGAGTGGTGATGGAAGCAGTGAGTGAAGGAAGCAGTGAGTGAAGGAAAGCAGTGAGGAAGGAAGCAGTGAGTGAAGGAAGCAGTGAGTGAAGGAAGAGCAGTGAGGAAGGGAAGCAGTGAGTGAAGGAAGCAGTGAGTGAAGGAAGCAGTGAGTGAAGGAAGGAATGAGTGAAGGAAGCAGTGAGTGAAGGAAGCAGTGAGTGAAGGAAGGAATGAGTGAAGGAAGCGGGAGTGAGATGAAGGAATGAGTGAAGGAAATCAGTGTGTGAAGGAAGGGGAATGAGTGAAGGAAGCAGTGAGTGAAGGAAGCAGTGAGTGAAGGAAGGAATGAGTGAAGGAAGCAGTGAGTGAAGGAAGGAATGAGTGAAGGAAGCAGTGAGTGAAGGAAGGAGTGAGTGAAGGAAGCAGTTGATGAAGTAAGCAGTGATGTGGGAAAGAAAGGAATGAGTGAAGGAAAGCAGTGAGTGAAGGAAGCAGTGAGTGAAGGAAGCAGTGAGTGAAGGAAGCAGTGAGTGAAGGAAGCAGTGAGTGAAGGAAGCAGTGAGTGAAGGAAGCAGTGAGTGAAGGAAGAAGCAGTGTGTGAAAAAAAGGGGGAAGCAGTGAGTTGAAGGAATGCAGTGAGTGAAAGGAAAGCAGTGAGTGAAGGAAGCAGTGATGGTGAAGGAGCGTGAGTGAAGGAAGGCAGTGAGTGAAGGAAGGAATGAGTGAAGGAAGCGTGAGTGAAGGGAAGAGCAGTTGAGTGAAGGAAGCAGAGTGAGGAAGCATGAGTGAAGGAAGAGTGAGTGAGGAAGCAGTGAGTGAAGGAAGCAGAGGTAGGAAGGAATGAGTGAAGGATAGCAGTGAGTGAGGATGCAGTGAGTGAAGGACAGCAGAGTGTAGGAAGGAATGAGTGAATGGAGCTGGAGGAAGGAAGCAGTGAGTGAAGGAAGCAGTGAGTGAAGGAAGGAATGAGTGAAGGAAGCAGTGAGTGAAGGAAGGAGTGAGTGAATGAAGCAGTGAGTGAAGGAAGCAGTGAGTGAAGGAAGCAGTGAGTGAAGGAAAGGGAGTGAGTGTACTCGACTCGCACCGTGAGTGCAAGGAAGCAGTGAGTGAAGGAAAGCAGTGGAGTGAAGGAAGCAGTGAGTGAAGGAAGCAGTGCGTGAGGAGCAGTGGAGTGAAGGAAGCAGTGAGTGATGGAAGGAGGTAAGGTGAAGGACGTAGTGAGTGAATGAAGCAGTGAGTTAAGGAAGCATGTGAGTGAAAGGAAGAATGAGGTGAAAGGAAGCAGTGAGTGAAGGGAAGGAGTGTCGTGAAATGAAGCAGTGTGTGTTGAAATGCATGAGTGATGGAAGCAAGTGAGTGGAAGGAAGGAGTAAGTGAAGGAAGTAGTGAGTGAATGAAGCATTGTGAGTGAAGAGAAGCGTGAGTGAAGGAAGGAATGAGTGAGGAGCACGTGAGTGAAGGAAGGAGTGAAGTGAATGAAAAGCAGTGAGTGAAGGGATGCAGATGAGTGATGAAGGAAGCAGTGAGTGGAGGAAGCAGTGAGTGGGAAGCAGTGAGTGAAGAAGAAGTGAGTGAAGGAAGGAATGAGTGAAGGAAAGCAGGTGAGTGAAGGAAGAGTGAGATGAATGAATGCAGTGAGGTGAAGGTAGCAGTGAGTTGAAGGAAGAGGTTGGTGAAGGAAGCAGTGAGTGAAGGAAGCAGTGAGTGAAGAAGCATGTGGGTGAAGGAAGCGTGAGTGAAGGAAGCAGGGTGTGAGGAAAGCTGTGAGGTGAAGAAAGCAGTGAGTGTAGGAAGCAGTTGAGTGAAGGAAGCAGTGAGTGAAGGAAGCAGTGAGTGAAGGAAGCAGTGAGTGAAGGAAGCAGAGTGTAGGAAGGAATGAGTGAAGGAAGCAGTGATTGAAGGAAGCAGTGAGTGAAGGGAAAGCAGTGAGTGAAGGAAGCTGTGAGTGGATGGAAGCAGTAGAGTGAAGGGGAAGCAGTGAGTGAAGGAAGCAGTGAGCGAAGGAATGCAGTGAGTGAAGGAAGAGTGAGTGAAGGAAGCAGTGAGTGAAGGATAGCAGTGATAGTGATGGAAGCATGGGTGAGTGAAGAAGCAGTGAGTGAAGGAAAGTAGCAGTGAGTGAAGGAAGGATGGAGAGAGTACAGTCTCTGGTATCCTCCTCCAACTACTTTCACTACTTAATAGTTTACCATTGTGAGTCTAAGATGATATACCCTACCCAGAATAATTTACTAAACATTTCGTGATATGTCCTTTATATTAAATTAAACAATAATTAAATATATTCCGCTATATATTGGATCTGTATGTGATCCATTTACCAAGCATTTTTTGATGGTCCATTGGAGACATACATGATCTTACCACCATTATCTTGGACCAAAAGTGGGTATACCTTGGAGTATACCTGGAGAAGGTGTCGATCGATACCCACGGTATTTTGACCCATACAGTAATGTGCATATTAATTGGGACAGTGATGTAATAAGACATTTTGGTAAGTTACGTTCGTTAGGCACCAGAAACTAATAACAGCAATTAGTTTCTCCCGGTTTCGCGATCCTGGTTTGGTTGGATGCCCATATGATTGTCAGTTGGGTTGAGAGGTCCGGAGAGTATCCAGGGACCAATTCAGACACGTTTACCTCACTCTCTTCGAAGAATGTCAGCATTTTTCTGGAAGTGTTGCTTGGAGCAAGATCCTGCTGGAAAATGCCTTCTCCATCGGGAAAGTCTTTATCCGTAATGGGAAGCAAATGAGTTGCCAGGATTGCCTTGTATTTGTCCAGGATCCTTAGCAATAAAACTCCCCCAAAACATCTTAGGTGAGTGTTTTGGTTCGCCTTTGCTCCGTCTCACTACCACTGATCTGTACCCATGTACCTCAAAATGCGTCTCAACTGAAAATTTAAGCTTTCTCCATTCATCTGTCATCCATCCCTTACGATCAAGTGCCTACCGAAGCCGTTTTTTCTTCAGAGCACCAGTCAATAACTTTCTTTACCGGCTTTCTGGCAGTTCTTCCATCTTCAAGGAGCCTTCGTCGAATAGTTGAAGAATCAACATGTAGGCCAGCTGAAGCCAAATCTCTCTGTAGACCTTTATTGGTGTTTTTGGGATCCTCCACACTATTTCATATGATAACCTTGTCATCGTGAGGTGTTGTCTAGCGTTTTCTTCCACATCTTCCTCGACGCAGCGCTCCACGATCACCATGTGTCGTCCATCTCTCAGAATACGGGACCAACAGTTGACTTTGATAGGCTCGTAAATTTTCGCGATATAATATTTAAATCAGCTGTTTCCAAGAGTTACAAATACTGGCTTGCTTATTAGTGTAACGTCACACCTTTAACTCCAATCAGTAGATATTACCACCTACACCAGGTCCCAGTCAATGGATATACCACCATACACAGGTCCGTCAATGGTTGATACACCATACACAGTCCAGTCAATGGACTATTCCACCATTACACAGTTCAGCCAATGGAATTATACCACCATACACAGGTCCAGTCAATGGATTTACCACCGTACACAGGGCCGAGTCAATGGATATATACCACCAACACAGGTACAGTCAATGGATTTATTACCACTATACCCACAGGGTCAGCCAATGGGATATAACACGTACACAGGCGACAGTCAATGGATATCCACCATACCTGGGCAGTCAAACGGTTTTCCACATAACAGGTCCAGTCAATGGATATACCACCATACACAGGTCCTGTCAATGGTATTCCTCCATACACGGTCAGTCATATGGATATACCACCGTACACAGGTCCAGTCAATGGATATACCACCGTACACAGGGCCAGTCAATGGATATACCACCATACACAAGGCCAGTCAATGGATATTACCACCATACACAGGGCAAGTCAATGGATATACCACCATACACAGGTTCAGTAGGTGGATATACCACCATATATCCCCAAAACATCGAAACACACATCAAAACCAGTCATAAAACCAGGATACATCAGATAAATATACCAATCATACCAGGGTGGGGGAGGACCCCCCGCTTGTTCCTGGCTAGCAGCCACAAGAACCATCGCAAGTAAGGTCGGATATCTCGGGGAAACATGCGGGATTTTCCACCTTACATGAAAGCCTAGCATAGCATTCTCCCCCCCCCCCTTCCCGTAAAACTACGGGCGGTGGTGCCAAATCTACGCCACTACGGAACTTAGCGGCGTATAGTGGTACTCTCGCCTCTGGTTACGCATTCCTGGTGGTTAACGAAGGCTTTATTACGCATAAAAGGCGTTAAATAAGGGATTGTGAAGCATTTATTAAGGTACAGAAAATAAGGTGAAGACCAGACTGGCAAATGTGATGGATATATTTTTTGGAGACTTGGCAACGTTACTTTGGTTAATTCTATTTACATCTCCAAAAAATCTGGGGATTTATGGTTAATTCTAATTATGTTAACTCTTTGGTAATTTTAAGTTAATTCTGGTTAATTCCTGCTGACGCTGATTAATTCTTACAGATTCTAGTTATTTTTTGCTGATTCTGGTTCATTCTTTGATTCTAATTAATTCTTGTTGATTCTGGCTAATTCTTGCTAATCCTGGTTAATTCTTGCTGATTCTGGTTAATTCTTACTGATGCTGGCTAATTCTTTCTGATTCTAGCTAATTCTTCCTGATCCTGGTTAATTCTTGCTAATGCTGGTTAATTATTTCTGTTTCTGGTCAGTACTTGCTGATGCTGGTTAATTCTTGCTAATGCTGGTTAATATTTTCTGATCCTCGTTAATTCTTGCTGAGTCTGGTTAATTCTTCCTGATGTTGATTAATTCTTGCTGATTCTTGTCAATTCTTGCTAATGCTGGTTAATTCTTGCTGATTCTGGTCAATTCTTGCTGATGTTGGTTAATTCTTGCTGATGCTGGTTAATTCTTGCTGATCCTTTTTAATTCTTGCTGATGCTGGTTAATTCTTGCTGATCCTTTTTAATTCTTGCTGATGCTGGTTAATTCTTGCTGATGCTGGTTAATTCTGGCTGATGTTGGTTAATTCTGGCTGATCCTTGTTAAATCTTGCTGATTCTGGTTAATTCTTGTTGATGCTGGTTAATTTTTGCTGATCCTGAGATAATTCTTTCTGATCCTGGTTAATTTTTGCTGATGCTGGTTAATTCTTGCTGATGGTTGTTAATTCTTGCTGAACCTGGTTAATTCTTTCTGATTCTGGTTTATTCTTGTTGATCCTGGCTAATTTTTGCTGATCCTGGTTAATTTTGGCTGATCCTGGGCTAATTCTTTCTGATGCTGGTTAATTCTTACTAATGCTGGTTAATTATTTCGGACCCTGGTTAATTATTTCGGACCCTGGTTAATTTTTGCTGATGCTGGTTAATTCTTGCTGATGCTGGTTAATTCTTGCTGATGCTGGTTAATTCTTGCTGATGCTGGTTAATACTTGCTGATGTTGGGGTTTTTTAATACTTGCTGAGGCTGGTTAATTCTTGCTGATGCTGGTTAATACTTGCTGAGGCTGGTTAATTCTTGCTGATGCTGGTTAATACTTGCTGAGGCTGGTTAATTCTTGCTGATGCTGGTTAATTCTTGCTGATGCTGGTTAATTCTTGCTGATGTTGGTTAATACTTGCTGAGGCTGGTTAATTCTTGCTGATGCTGGTTAATACTTGCTGAGGCTGGTTAATTCTTGCTGATGCTGGTTAATACTTGTGAGGCTGGGGTTAATTCTTGCTGAGGCTGGTTAATACTTGCGGGTGCTGGTTAATTCTTGCTGATGCTGGTTAATACTTGCTGAGGCTGGTTAATTCTTGCTGATGCTGGTTAATACTTGCTGAGGCTGGTTAATTCTTGCTGAGGCTGGTTAATACTTGCTGAGGCTGGTTAATTCTTGCTGATGCTGGTTAATACTTGCTGAGGCTGGTTAATTCTTGCTGATGCTGGTTAATACTTGCTGAGGCTGGTTAATTCTTGCTGAGGCTGGTTAATACTTGCTGATGCTGGTTAATTCTTGCTGATGCTGGTTAATACTTGCTGAGGCTGGTTAATTCTTGCTGAGGCTGGCTAATATTTGCTGAGGCTGGTTAATTCTTGCTGATGTTGGTTAATACTTGCTGAGGCTGGTTAATTCTTGCTGATGCTGGTTAATACTTGCTGAGGCTGGTTAATTCTTGCTGATGCTGGTTAATACTTGCTGAGGCTGGTTAATTCTTGCTGAGGCTGGTTAATACTTGCTGAGGCTGGTTAATTCTTGCTGATGCTGGTTAATACTTGCTGAGGCTGGTTAATTCTTGCTGAGGCTGGTTAATACTTGCTGAGGCTGGTTAATTCTTGCTGATGCTGGTTAATACTTGCTGAGGCTGGTTAATTCTTGCTGATGCTGGTTAATACTTGCTGAGGCTGGTTAATTCTTGCTGAGGCTGGTTAATACTTGCTGATGCTGGTTAATTCTTGCTGATGCTGGTTAATACTTGCTGAGGCTGGTTAATTCTTTGCTGATGCTGGTTAATACTTGCTGAGGCTGGTTAATTCTTGCTGAGGCTGGTTATACTTGCTGAGGCTGGTTAATTCTTGCTGATGCTGGTTAATACTTGCTGAGGCTGGTTAATTCTTGCTGAGGCTGGTTAATTCTTGCTGAGGCTGGTTAATACTTGCTGAGGCTGGTTAATTCTTGCTGATGCTGGTTAATACTTGCTGAGGCTGGTTAATTTTGCTGATGCTGGTTAATTCTTGCTGAGGCTGGTTAATTCTTGCTGAGGCTGGTTAATACTTGCTGAGGCTGGTTAATTCTTGCTGATGCTGGTTAATACTTGCTGAGGCTTGTTAATTCTTGCTGATGCTGGTTTAATACTTGCTGGGCTGGTTATTCTTGCGAGGGTTAATAC
>NC_069438.1:24227664-24249130 GCF_026875155.1 Cherax quadricarinatus
CGGGGTTTCCCGGGGAAAACATTTTACCAAAATTTACCCAAAATTTTCCAAAGGGTTACCCCGGGGAACATTTTACAAAATTTCCCCAACATTCCCAAGTTTACTAAAATTTACCAAAGTTACCCAACTTTTTTTACAAAATTTCCCCAAACTTTACTCAAATTCCCCCGGGAACATTTACCAAATTCCCCCCGGGAAAAATTTTCCCAAATTTTCCCAACTTTAAAAGGGGGGGAAAAGTTTAAAACTCAAACTTTACCCAAATTTACCCGGGAAACTTTCAAAGTTTACCAAACATTTACCAAATTTTCCCCAAACATTTACCAAAGTTTAAAACCGGGGAACTTTCTCAAATTTTCCCCAAACATTTACCAAAGTTTACCAACTTTTCAAAGTTTCCCAACATTACCAAAATTTACCAAATTCCCAAAGTTTCCCGGGGAATTTACCAAATTCCCCCAAAATTCCAAAGTTATAAAAAATTTACCAAAAGTTTACCCAACTTTTACCAAATTTACCAAAATTTTCCAAATTTTACCCAACATTTACCAAAGTTCCCCAACTTCTCAAATTTCCCCCAACTTACCAAAGTTTCCCCAACATTATGGGGAAATTTTAACCCAACATTTCCCTGGAAATTTCCCCGGGAAATTTAGCTGGAAATTTTTACCGGGGACTTTACGCTGGAAATTTCCCGGGACTTTCGTGGAAATTTCCCGGGAAAACTTTTACGGGGGAAATTTCCCCGGAACTTTCCCGGGAAAGTTGCCCGGATTCCCGGGGAAGTTGCCGGGAACTTTACGGGGGAAATTTACCCGGGAAACTTTACGGGGAAAAATTTCTGGGAAAAATTTTACGGGGAAATTTACCGGGAATTTTTACGGGGAAATTTTTTTCCGGGAATTTTTACTGGAAAGGGGTTTTCCCGGGATTTTACGGGGAAATTTACCCGGGCAATTTTTACCCCAAAAATTGCCCCGGGAACATTTCGGGGAAAATTTACCGGGAACTTTCCCGGGGAAATTGCCCCGGGAAATTTACTCGGGAAAGTTTTTTGGGAAACATTTTCCCGGGAAATTGACCGGGGAATTTTTACGGGGGGAAATTTCCCAAAAATTTACGGGGAAAATTTTCCCGGAACTTTATGGAAATTTTTCCCCGGGAATTTTTACGGGGAAATTTCCCGGGAACTTTACGGGAAATTGCCGGGGGGACTTTACGGGGAAATTTACCGGGAACTTTACTGGGAAAAGTTGACCAGGGAAATTTCCCTCAGGGAAATTACCAGTTTACGGGGAAAAGTTTACCGGAAAACTTTACGGGGTTTTTTACCGGGGAACTTACGGGGAAATTTTACCGGGACTTACGGGGAAATTTACCGGAACTTTACCGGGAAAAGTTTCCCGGGAACTTTCCCGGGGGGAAATTTACCCCGGGGAAAAATTTATCGGGGAATTTTAAAGGGAACATTTACGCGGAAAAGTTTCGGAAATTTTTGGGGGAATTTTTTTTTTTTCCCGGGGAAATTTAAAAAAAAGTTTACCCCCGGGAACATTTCCCGGGAAAAAGTTGAACGGGAAATTTAGTGGGAAAGTTTACCCGGGAACATTTACCGGGAAATTTTACCCGGGAAAATTTTTGCGGGGGAAGTTTCCCCGGAACATTTCCGGGGAAAGTTGACCCGGGGAACATTTACTGGGAAAGTTTACCCGGGAACTTTTTACCGGGAAAGTTTCCCCGGGAAAACATTTAGGGGGGGAAAAGTTACCGGGAACATTTCCCGGGGGAAATTTTTCCCCGGGAACTTTTACGCGGGAAAGTTTACCGGGAAACATTTATCGGGAAATTTTCCCCGGGAAACATTTAGGGGGGAAAATTTTCCCCGGGAACTTTACGGGGAAAGTTACCGGAAATTTAGCGGGAAATTTTTCCCGGGAACATTTACTGGGAAAGTTTCCCCGGGAATTTTTTCGCGGGAAAATTTCCCCCGGGAAAATTTTTACGGGGGGAAAGTTTACCGGGAAACTTTTTTGCGGGAAAGTTTACCGGGAACTTTACTCGGGAAATTTGACCGGGAACATTTACGGGAAAGTTGACCCGGGAACTTTTGCGGGAAATTTTCCCCGGGACATTTACGCGGGAAAGTTGACCCGGGAACATTTAATGGGGAAAGTTGACCCGGGAACATTTACGCGGGAAAGTTTCCCCGGGAAACATTTACGGGGGAAAAAGTTTACTCGGAAACATTTACTCGGAAAAGTTTACCCGGGAACATTTACTGGGAAAAGTTTACTCGGAAACATTTTACGCGGGAAAGTTTACCCGGGAACATTTACGGGGGGAAAGTTTACCCGGGAACCATTTACTGGGGAAAAGTTTCCCCGGGAAAATTTACTCGGGAAAGTTTACCCGGGAACATTTATGCGGGAAAGTTTACCCGGGAACATTTACGCTGGAAAGTTTACCCGGGAACATTTACGCTGGAAAGTTACCCCGGGAAAACATTTACGCTGGAAAGTTTACCCGGGAACATTTACGCGGGGAAAGTTTACTGGGAAAAACATTTACTCGGGAAAGTTTACCCGGGAACATTTACGCGGGAAAGTTTACTCGGAAACATTTACGCGGGAAAGTTTACCCGGGAACATTTACGCGGGAAAAAGTTTACCCGGGAACATTTACTCGGGAAAGTTTACCCGGGAACATTTACGCGGGAAAGTTTACCCGGGGAACATTTATGCGGGAAAAGTTTACCCGGGACATTTCGCTGGAAAGTTTACCCGGGAACATTTACGCTGGAAAAGTTTACCCGGGAACTTTTACGCTGGAAAGTTTTACCCGGGAACATTTACGCTGGAAAGTTTACCGGGGAACATTTACGCGGGAAAGTTTCCCCGGAACATTTACTCGGGAAAGTTGACCGGGAACTTTTAACGCGGGAAAGTTGACCCGGAACTTTTTACGCGGGAAAGTTTACCCGGGAACATTTACGTGGAAAAGTTTACTGGGAAAAACATTTACGCGGGAAAGTTTACCCGGGAACATTTACGCGGGAAAGTTTACACGGGAACATTTACTGGGGAAAGTTTCCCCGGGGAACATTTACGCGGGAAAGTTTACCCGGGAACATTTACTGGGGAAAAAGTTGACCCGGGAACTTACGCGGGAAAGTTTCCCCGGGAACATTTACTCGGGAAAGTTGACCCGGGAACATTTACTCGGGAAAGTTTTCCCGGGAACATTTACTCGGGAAAGTTGACCCGGGAACATTTACGCGGGAAAGTTTCCCCGGGAACATTTACCGGGAAAGTTTACCCGGGAACATTTACTCGGGAAAGTTTACCCGGGAAATTTACGCGGGAAAGTTTACCCGGGAACATTTACTCGGGAAAGTTGACCCGGGAACATTTACGCGGGAAAGTTTACCCGGGAACATTTACTCGGGAAAGTTGACCAGGGAACATTTACTGGGGAAAAAGTTTACCCGAGAACATTTACGCGGGAAAGTTTACCCGGGAACATTTACTCGGGAAATTTTTACCCGGGAACATTTACGCGGGAAAGTTTACCCGGGGAACATTTACGCGGGAAAGTTTACCCGGGAACATTTACGCGGGAAAGTTTACCCGGGAACATTTACGCGGGGAAAGTTTCCCCGGGGAAACATTTACTCGGGAAAGTTGACCCGGGAACATTTACGCGGGAAAGTTTACTGGGGAAACATTTACGCGGAAAGTTTCCCCGGGGAACATTTACGCGGGAAAGTTTACCCGGAACATTTACTCGTGAAAGTTGACCCGGGAACATTTACGTGGGAAAGTTTACCCGGGAAAACATTTACTCGGGAAAGTTGACCCGGGAAATTTACGCGGGAAAGTTTACCCGGGAACATTTACTGGGAAAGTTGACCCGGGAACATTTACGGGGGAAAGTTTACCCGGGAACATTTACTCGGGAAAGTTTACCCGGGAAACATTTACGCGGGAAAGTTTCCCCGGGGAAAACATTTACTCGGGAAAGTTTACCCGCGAACATTTACGCGGGAAAGTTTACCCGGGAACATTTACTCGGGAAAGTTTACCCGGGAACATTTACGCGGGAAAGTTTACCCGGGAACATTTACGTGGGAAAGTTCACCGAGAACATTTACGCGGGAAAGTTTCCCCGGGAACATTTACGGGGGGAAAAGTTTACCCGGGAACATTTACTCGGGAAAGTTGACCCGGGAACATTTACGCGGGAAAGTTTACTCGGAAACATTTACGCGGGAAAGTTTACCCGGGAACATTTACGCGGGAAATTTTCCCCCGGGAAAACATTTACGCGGGAAAAGTTTACCCGGGAACATTTACGCGGGAAAGTTGACCCGGGAACATTTACTCGGGAAAGTTGACCGGGGAAAAATTTACGCGGGAAAGTTGACCCGGGAACATTTACGCGGGAAAAGTTGACCGGGAACATTTGCACAGGAAAGTTTACCCGGGAACATTTACGCGGGGAAAGTTTACCGGAACATTTACACGGGAAAGTTTCCCCGGGGAAATTTACGCGGGACAGTTACCGGGAAATTTACGCGGGAAAGTTTACCCGGAACTTTACGCGGGAAAGTTGACCCGGGAACATTTACGCGGGAAAGTTTAAACCCCCGGGAACTTTTACGCAGGAAAGTTTACCCGGGAACATTTACGCGGGAAAGTTTCCCCGGGGAAAACATTTACGCGGGAAGTTTACCCGGGAACATTTACGCTGGAAAGTTTACCCGGGAACATTTACGCTGGAAAGTTTACCCGGGAACATTTACGCTGGAAAGTTTTACCCGGGAACATTTACGCTGGAAAGTTTCCCCGGGGAACATTTACGCTGGAAAGTTTCCCCGGGAACATTTACGCTGGAATTTTATCCGGGAACATTTACGCAGGAATGTTTACCGGGAACATTTACTCGGGAAAGTTGCCCCGGGACATTTACGTGGGAAATTTGCCCCGGGAACATTTACGCGGGAAAGTTTACCCGGGAACTTTTTACGCGGGAAAGTTTACTCGGAAACATTTACGGGGGGAAGAGAAGTTTACCCGGGAACATTTACGCGGAAAGTTTACCCCGGGAACATTTACTCGGGAAGTTTACCCGGGAACATTTACGCGGGAAAGTTTACCCGGGATCTTTTACGCGGGAAAGTTTACCCGGGAAACATTTAGCTGGAAAGTTTACCCGGGAACATTTACGCTGGAAAGTTTACCCGGGAACATTTACGCTGGAAAGTTTACACGGGAACATTTACGCTGGAAAGTTTACCCGGGAACATTTACGCGGGAAAGTTTACCGGGGAAAACATTTACTCGGGAAAGTTGACCCGGGAAAACATTTACGGGGGAAATTTGACCCGGGAACTTTTTACGCGGGAAGTTTACCGGGAACATTTACGGGGAAAGTTTTCTCGGAAACATTTACGCGGGAAAGTTTACCCGGGAAACATTTCGTGGGAAAGTTTACCGGGAACATTTACTCGGGAAAGTTTACCGGGAACATTTACGCGGGAAAGTTTACCCGGGAACATTTACGCGGGAAAGTTTACCCAGGAACATTTACGCTGGAAAGTTTCCCCGGGAACATTTACGCGGGGAAAGTTTACCCGGGAACATTTACGCTAGAAAGTTTACCGGGAACATTTACGCGGGGAAAGTTTACCCGGGAACATTTACGCGGGGAAAGTTTACCCGGGGAACATTACTCGGAAAGTTGCCCCGGGGAACATTTACGCGGGAAAGTTGACCCGGGAACATTTACGCGGGAAAGTTTCCCCGGGAACATTTACCGCGGGAAAGTTTACTCGGAAACATTTACGCGGGAAAGTTTACCCGGGAACATTTACGCGGGAAAGTTTACTCGGAAACATTTACGCGGGAAAGTTTTCCCGGGAACATTTACGCTGGAAAGTTTACCCTGGAACAATTACGCTGGAAAGTTTACCCGGGAACATTTACGCTGGAAAGTTTACCTGGGAACATTTACGCGGGAAAGTTTACCCGGGAACATTTACGCGGGAAAGTTTACCCGGGAACATTTATGCGGGAAAGTTTACCCGGGAACATTTACTCGGGAAAGTTGACCCGGGAACATTTACGTGGGAAAGTTTACCCGGGAACATTTACTCGGGAAAGTTTACCCGGGAACATTTACGCGGGAAAGTTTACCCGGGAACATTTACTCGGGAAAGTTTACCCGGGAACATTTACTCGGGAAAGTTGACCCGGGAACATTTACGCAGGAAAGTTTACCCGGGAACATTTACTCGGGAAAGTTGACCCGGGAACATTTACTCGGGAAAGTTTACCCGGGAACATTTACTCGGGAAAGTTTTCTCGGAAACATTTACGCGGGAAAGTTTACCCGGGAACATTTACGCGGGAAAGTTTACCCGGGAACATTTACTCGGGAAAGTTTACCCGGGAACATTTACGCGGGAAAGTTTACCGGGACATTTATCTGGGAAAGTTGACCCGGGAACATTTACGCGGGAAAGTTTACCCGGGAACATTTACTCGGGAAAGTTGACCCGGGAACATTTACTCGGGAAAGTTTACCCGGGAACATTTACGCGGGAAAGTTTACCCGGGAACATTTACTCGGGAAAGTTTACCCGGGAACATTTACGCGGGAAAGTTTACCCGGGAACATTTACGCGGGAAAGTTTACCCGGGAACATTTACGCGGGAAAGTTTACCCGGGAACATTTACGCGGGAAAGTTTACCCGGGAACATTTACGCGGGAAAGTTTACCCGGGAACATTTACGCGGGAAAGTTTACCCGGGAACATTTACTCGGGAAAGTTTACCCGGGAACATTTACGCGGGAAAGTTTACTCGGAAACATTTACGCGGGAAAGTTTACCCGGGAACATTTACGCGGGAAAGTTTACCCGGGAACATTTACTCGGGAAAGTTGACCCGGAACATTTACGCAGGAAAGTTTACCGGGAACATTTACTCGGGAAAAGTTGACCCGGAACATTTACGCGGGAAAGTTTACCCGGGAACATTTACTCGGGAAAGTTGACCCGGGAACATTTACGTGGGAAAGTTTACCCGGGAACATTTACTCGGGAAAGTTTACCCGGGAACATTTACGCGGGAAAGTTTACCGGGACATTTACTCGGGAAAGTTTACCCGGGAACATTTACGCGGGAAAGTTTACCCGGGAACATTTACTCGGGAAAGTTTACCCGGGAACATTTACGCGGGAAAGTTTACCCGGGAACATTTACTCGGGGAAAGTTTACCGGGAACATTTACGCGGGAAAGTTTACCCGGGAACATTTACTCGGGAAAGTTTACCGGGAACATTTACGCGGGAAAGTTTACCCGGGAACATTTACGCGGGAAAGTTTACCCGAGAACATTTACGCGGGAAAGTTTACCCGGGAACATTTACGCGGGAAAGTTTACCCGGGAACATTTACTCGGGAAAGTTGACCCGGGAACATTTACGCGGGAAAGTTTACTCGGAAACATTTACGCGGGAAAGTTTACCCGGGAACATTTACGCAGGAAAGTTTACCCGGGAACATTTACGCGGGAAAGTTTACCCGGGAACATTTACGCGGGAAAGTTGACCCGGGAACATTTACTCGGGAAAGTTGACCCGGGAACATTTACGCGGGAAAGTTGACCCGGGAACATTTACGCGGGAAAGTTGACCTGGGAACATTTGCGCAGGAAAGTTTACCCGGGAACATTTACGCGGGAAAGTTTACCCGGGAACATTTACGCGGGAAAGTTTACCCGGGAACATTTACGCGGGAAAGTTTACCCGGGAACATTTACGCGGGAAAGTTTACCCGGGAACATTTACGCTGGAAAGTTTACCCGGGAACATTTACGCTGGAAAGTTTACCCGGGAACATTTACGCTGGAAAGTTTACCCGGGAACATTTACGCTGGAAAGTTTACCCGGGAACATTTACGCGGGAAAGTTTACTCGGGAACATTTACGCGGGAAAGTTGACCCGGGAACATTTACGCGGGAAAGTTTACCCGGGAACATTTACGCGGGAAAGTTTACCCGGGAACATTTACGCTGGAAAGTTTACCCGGGAACATTTACGCTGGAAAGTTTACCCGGGAACATTTACGCGGGAAAGTTTACCCGGGAACATTTACGCGGGAAAGTTTACCCAGGAACATTTACGCGGGGAAAGTTTACCCGGGAACATTTACGCTGGAAAGTTTACCCGGGAACATTTACGCTGGAAAGTTTACCGGGAACATTTACGCGGGAAAGTTTACCGGGAACATTTACGCGGGAAAGTTGACCCGGGAACATTTACGCGGGAAAGTTTACCGGGAACATTTACGCGGGAAAGTTTACCGGGAACATTTACGCGGGAAAGTTTACCCGGGAACATTTACGCGGGAAAAGTTTACCCGGGAACATTTACGCGGGAAAGTTTACCCGGGAACATTTACGCGGGAAAGTTTACCCGGGAACATTTACGCAGGAAAGTTTACCCGGGAACATTTACGCGGGAAAGTTTACCCGGGAACATTTACGCTGGAAAGTTTACCCGGGAACATTTACGCTGGAAAGTTTACCCGGGAACATTTACGCTGGAAAGTTTACCCGGGAACATTTACGCGGGAAAGTTTAACGGGAACATTTACGCTGGAAAGTTTACCGGGAACATTTACGCTGGAAAGTTTTCCCGGGAACATTTACGCGGGAAAGTTTACCCGGGAACATTTACGAGGGAAAGTTTTCCCGGGAACATTTACGCTGGAAAGTTTACCCGGGAACATTTACGCTGGAAGTTTACCCGGGAACATTTACGCGGGAAGTTTACCCGGGAACATTTACGCGGGAAAGTTTTCCCGGGAACATTTACGCTGGAAGTTTACCCGGGAACATTTACGCTGGAAAGTTTACCCGGGAACATTTACGCTGGAAAGTTTACCCGGGAACATTTACGCTGGAAAGTTTACCCGGGAACATTTACGCTGGAAAGTTTACCCGGGAACATTTACGCTGGAAAGTTTACCCGGGAACAATTACGCTGGAAAGTTTTACCCGGGAACATTTACGCTGGAAAGTTTACCCGGGAACATTTATGCGGGAAAGTTTACCCGGGAACATTTACGCGGGAAAGTTGACCCGGGAACATTTACGCGGGAAAGTTGACCCGGGAATATTTACGCGGGAAAGTTGACCCGGGAACATTTACGCGGGAAAGTTGACCCGGGAACATTTACGCGGGAAAGTTGACCCGGGAACATTTACGCGGGAAAGTTGACCCGGGAATATTTACGCGGGAAAGTTTACCAGGGAACATTTACGCGGGAAAGTTGACCCGGGAATATTTACGCGGGAAAGTTGACCCGGGAACATTTACGCGGGAAAGTTTACCCGGGAACATTTACGCGGGAAAGTTTACCCGGGAACATTTACGAGGGAAAGTTTACCCGGGAACATTTACGCGGGAAAGTTTACCCGGGAACATTTACACGGGAAAGTTTACTCGGAAACATTTACGCGGGAAAGTTGACCCGGGAACATTTACGCGGGAAAGTTTACCCGGGAACATTTACGCGGGAAAGTTTACCCGGGAACATTTACGCGGGAAATGTTTACCCGGGAACATTTACGCTGGAAAGTTTACCCGGGAACATTTACGCGGGAAAGTTGACCGGGAATATTTACGCGGAAGTTGACCCGGGAACATTTACGCGGGAAAGTTGACCGGGAACATTTACGCGGAAAGTTGACCGGGATATTTACGCGGGAAAGTTTACCCGGGACATTTACGCGGGGGAAAGTTGACCCGGGAATATTTAGCGGGAAAGTTGACCGGGAAACATTTACGCGGGAAAGTTTACCCGGGAACATTTACGCGGGAAAGTTTACCCGGGAACATTTACGAGGGAAAGTTTACCGGGAACATTTACGCGGGAAAGTTTACCCGGGAACATTTACACGGGAAAGTTTACTCGGAAACATTTACACGGAAAGTTTACCCGGGAACATTTACACGGGAAAGTTTACTCGGAAACATTTTACGCGGGAAAGTTTACCCGGAACATTTACGCGGGAAAGTTTACCCGGGAACATTTCGCGGGAAAGTTTACCCGGGAACATTTACGCGGGAAAGTTTACCCGGGAACATTTACGCGGGAAAGTTTACCGGGAACATTTACACGGGAAAGTTTACCCGGGAACATTTACGCGGAAAGTTACCCGGGAACATTTACGCGGGAAAGTTTACCGGGAACATTTACGCGGGAAAGTTTACCAGGGAACATTTACGCGGGAAAGTTTACCCGGGAACATTTACGCGGGAAAGTTTACCCGGGAACATTTACACGGGAAAGTTTACTCGGAAACATTTACACGGGAAAGTTTACCCGGGAACATTTACACGGGAAAGTTTACTCGGAAACATTTACGCGGGAAAGTTTACCCGGGAACATTTTACGCGGGAAAGTTTACCGGGAACATTTACGCGGGAAAGTTTACCCGGGAACATTTACGCGGGAAAGTTTACCCGGGAACATTTACGCGGGAAAGTTTACCCGGGAACATTTACACGGGAAAGTTTACCCAGGAACATTTACGCGGGAAAGTTTACCCGGGAACATTTACGCGGGAAAGTTTACCGGGAACATTTACGCGGGAAGTTTACCAGGGAACATTTACGCGGGAAAGTTTACCCGGGAACATTTACGCGGGAAAGTTTACCCGGGAACATTTACACGGGAAAGTTTACTCGGAAACATTTACGCGGGAAAGTTTACCCGGGAACATTTACGCGGGAAAGTTTACCCGGGAACATTTACGCGGGAAAGTTTACCCGGGAACATTTACGCGGGAAAGTTTACCCGGGAACATTTACGCGGGAAAGTTTACCCGGGAACATTTACGCGGGAAAGCTGACCCGGGAACATTTACGCGGGAAAGCTGACCCGGGAACATTTACGCGGGAAGATTTGCTACCACCACAACCCATTCCTTACAGCTGTAAGTAAAGGGTTGTGGGGAAGTGGAAATGGGATTGAGGAAAGTTGGAAAGGGAGGTGGGGGAAGAGGGAATGGGAGGGAAGGAAGTGGGAATGGGAAGTAAGGAAGTGGGAAATGGAGTAATTGCTCCACTAACTACCTCCTACATAACTACTATGGAACAATCAACGCAAACTGCCCAGCCACCACCATCATCAACCAATTGGATTGACGTCGTTCAATACCCGAGCTAACGAGCGATTTGGGAGGGAATGGAACTACATCAAGGGGGGGGTGAAGGGAAGTGTAGGGGATGGGATGAGGGGAATGGTAGGGGAAGGGGGTATGGGTGGTACCAGGGGGGATGGGGAGAAATTTCTGCCATATGGCTGAGGTGGTAGTTCCTGATGACTTTTGTTATAGTTCTCTCTCTCTCTCTCTCTCTCTCTCTCTCTCTCTCTCTCTCTCTCTCTCTCTCTCTCTCTCTCTCTCTCTCTCTCTCTCTCTCTCTCTCTCTCTCTTTACACAGGGTTTGACAAGGTTAAGGATCCCTAGCTTTATTGACAAGCTATTTACAGGTTAAGGATTCCTAACTTTATTGGCAAGCTAAGAGCTGTTACCTACATCAGCTCATTTGAAAGCATTTTTATTGTTATGAGACATACAAGTAGGGAACAGGATGAAGTTGGAGCCATCTGTGGGCCAGAATTTTCATTTGATCAGCTGACTTTATCTCGTTGACATCATTATGCTGTACGAATGTGTTCCATACTCGAGTCATCCTGGGTATATATGATCTCAGTGGAGTGATGTTCTAGAGAAGGTTACAGCCAGAGTGAAGTTGCTGCTTGCTGCCCGTCTTGTGGCATAAAAGCTTGTTTCACGCTGTCCTCGAAGTGGATCCAAGTGTGGTACTTTGACAATATATTGGCCTTGTACATAACAGTAAGGCCACCCACATCCCTCCTATGTTGAAGGCTCTGCTGAAATGACAGATCTATCCTGGATGGGTCCAGGCGAGAGATGAGACGTCTTGCTCTGTTCTCTACTCTGTCAAGCAGTCGCAGATGAGAGGGGGGGGCAGGCAAACCAAGAAAGTGGAGCATACTCAAGGTGTGAGCGTACTTGTGCCTCGTACAGGATCTTGCAACCCCTACTGTCAAGCAGATGCGAGATACGGCGAAGTGCTGTAAGCTTCCTGGCTGCCTTGTTTGCAAGATTTACAACATGGTTCTTCATGGTTAGTTTAGAGTCAAATTTCACCCCAAGGATATCAACTTCTTCTCCAGGAGCCAAAACCTTCCCATTCCTCCTTACTACTGTACCAGTATTACCATCATGGTGCCCTGATATCATCATCATTTGCATTTTCTCAGGTGCAAATGTTACTTGCCATCTATTTCCCCAAGCTGATATAGCTCTTAGCTGGTGATTGATGTAGCTTAGAGCAGCTGGCATTTCTTCTCTTGGATAAGTGAATGTCAGTGTACAGTCGTCTGCATATGCATGTGATTCTGGGATGAGATGAAGAAGGTCGTTGAAGTAGACATTCCATAACAATGGTCCCAGCACGCTTCCTTGTGGAACACTTACCCCAACAGGATGTCTTGCTGTTTCCCCGTTCCATTGAAAAACAAACCTTAGAGATCCCCATGAAGGTAATCCTGAGGAGACATGCGTAGAGCCTGCAAATTCCCCGTGCTTGAAGTTTTTCTAAAAGGGGCCCCGGTTCCACACCCGGTTTGAAAGCGCCAGCAATGTCCAGAGCTACCAAACAGTGACTTTGGATTCATCCAGTGACTGGTGCCCCTTAGTGGGAGGTTTAAACAAAATCGCGCAGGTAACCTTTCCTGAAGCCCTATTGACGGCACAAAGTTTGTGAGTGGTAGTCCCAAAAAAATCTGTTTATTTGTCTTTTAGATTATTGTTCAATTTATCTTACCCCGTTTATTGACAGGAGTGACACTGGTTTTTGTAGTTGCTGATTTTTGCCCCTCTCTCTCTCGCTTCTCCCCTCTTCTCCGGGTTCTCCTCTCCCTTTCCCCCTCTCTCCTCTCTCTCTCCCCTCTCTCTCTCTCGCTTCTTCTCTCTCGCTTCTCTCTCTCGTTTTTCCCCTCTCTCGTTCTCTCTCTCGCTTCTCTCTCTCGTTTTTTCCTTCTCTCGCTTCCTCTCTCTGCTTCTCTTCTCTTCGTTTCTCTCTCTTCTTGCTTTCTCCCTCTCTCGCTTCTCTTCTCTCTCGCTTCTCTCTCCTTTTTCCCCGTTCTCTCTCTCGCTTCTCTCTCTCTCTCCCTTCTTTTCTCTCTCTCGCTTCTTCTCTCTCTTTTAAAACCTTCTCCCCCCTCTCTCCCTTCTTCCCCTTTTTCCTTTTTTTTTTTTCCCCCCCCCTTTTTTTTCCCCCCCCTTTTTTTTTTTTCCCCCCCCCCCCCTTTTTCTTTTTTTTTTTCCCCCCCCTTCGCTTCCCCCCCCCTTTTCCCTTTCTTTTTCCCTTCTCCCCCCCCTTTTTTTCTTTTCCCCCCTTTTTTCCCCCCTTTTCCCCTTCTTCCCCCCCCCCCCTTCCCAATTTTTTTTTCCCCTTTTTTTTTTTTTCTCTCTTTTTTCCCCCCCCTTTTCTTTTTTTTTCCCCTTTCCCCCCCCTCTCTCCCCTTCCTTTTTCCCCCCTTTTCCCTCCCCCCTTTTTTCTCTCTCTCGTTTTTTTTCCCCCCCTTTTTTCCCCCTTTTCCCCCCCCTTTCTTTTTTTTCCTTTTTTTTTTTTCCCTTTTTTTGGGGGTTTTTTTTTTTTTTTTTTTCCTTTCGGGGGTTTTCCCTCTCGCGTTTCTTTTCTCTGCTTTCTCTTCACCCTTTCTTCGTTTTCCTCTGGGTTCCCCCTTTTGGTTTTGTTCTCGTTTTTTGGGTTTCCCCTTAAATTCTCTTGCGCCTCTTCTTTTGTTTCCGTTTCCCCTGGGTTTCCTTGCTTTTCTTTCCTTTCTCAGTTCCCCCCTTCCCTCCTGTTCCCTTTTCTGTTTCTCTCCGGTTTTCCCCCAAAATTCTCTTCTCGTTCTCTCTCTGTTCCTCCTTCCCCCTTTCTCTCTTCGCTTTCCTCTCGGTTCTTCCCCCTTTCTTCCTGCTTCCCTTCTTGTTTTCCCCTTTTGGTTTCCTTTTTCGGTTTTTCCTTTTTCCTTTTGTTTTGGCTTTCCCCCTTCCTTCTCTCCCGGCCCCCTTTCCCCCTTTTTCCCCTTTCCCCTTTCGCTTCCTTTCCTCTTTCCCTGTTCTCTCATTTGCTTTTTCCCTCTTTTTCTTCTTTTCCTCTTTTCCCCGTTTCTCTTCCCCCTTTTTCTTCGTTTCCTTTCTTTCTCTTTTAAATTCTTCTCTCGATTCTTTTCTTGTTCTTTCTTCCTTGGGTCCCTCCCGCTTCCTTTCCTTTTCCCCGGTTTCTTTCCTGTTTTCCTTCCCCTTTAAAACTCCCCTTTCTCCTCTTCCTCGAGGGGGCCTCTTCCGTTCTTTCTAAATTTTCTTCCCTTGCCCACCCTCCCCGCTTCCTCTCCCCCTCTTGGTTCCCCTTGCTTTCCCTTTGGGGTTTCCTCCGCTTCCTTTTTTGGCCTTTGGCCGTTCCTTTGCCTCTTTCTTTGGCTTTTTTTGTTTTCTTCTTCCTGATTTCCTCCCCTTAAAGGTTTTCTTTTCTCGCTTCTCTCCTCCTTCTCTCTCTCTCCCCCCCTTTCCTCTCCCCGTTTCCCTCTTTTCTCTCCTTTCTCTCTCCCCTTCTCTCTCTCGCGTTTTTCTCTCTCTTTTTGCTTTCTCTCTCCCCGCTTTTTCTCTCTCGCTTCCCCCTCTCGCTTCTCTCTCCCCTCTCTCCCCTCCGCTTCTCTCCCCTTTCTCTCCCCTTTTCTTCTTTTCTCTCGCTTCCCCTCTCTTTTGCTTTCTCCCCTTCCCCGCTTCTCTCTCTCATTTTCCCCTTTTCTCTGTTCTTCTCTCGTTTCTCTCTTTTTTCCCTTCTCTCTCCTCCGTTTTCTCTCTCTCTCGCTTTTTTTGGCTTCTTCTCTCCCCGGGTTTTTCCTCTCCCCGCTTCTCTCTCTCTCCCCTTCCCCTTTCTCTCTTACCCGCTTCTCTCTCTCCCCCGCTTCTCTTTTCCCCGGCCTTCTCTTTTCTCTCGCTTCTTCTCTCTCCTTTCCTTCTCCCCTCGCTTCTCTCTCTCCTTCTTCTCTTCTCGCTTTCTCTCTCACCGCTTCTCTCTCTTTTCGCTTTCTCTCTCTCGCTTCTCTCTCTCTTTTCCCCTTTTCTCTCCTTCTCTCTCTCTTTCTCTCCCCTCCCCGCTTCTCTCTCTCCCTCCTCTCTCGCTTCTCCCCCCTCGTTTCTCTCTCCGCTTCTTCTCCCCCTTCTCTCTTTCCTTCTCCCCCGCTTCTCTCTCTCTGCTTCTCTCTTCTCGGCCTTCTCTCCTCTCCCCTTCCTCTCCTCGTTTTTCTCTCTCGCTTCCTCTCTCGCTTCCTCTCTCCCCCGCTTTTCTCTCTCTCGCTTTCTCTCCCCTCGCTTCTCTCTCCCGCTTCTTTTCTCTCGTTTTCTCTCTCCCCGCTTCTCTCTCTCGTTTTCTCTCTCTCCCCCTTCTCTCTTTTCTCGCTTCCTCTCCCCCTTCTCTCTCTCTCGCTTCTTTTCTCTCGCTTTCTCTCTCCTTCTCTCTCTCTCGCTTTTTCTCTCTCGTTTCTCTCTCTCGCTTCCTCTCCCCGCTTCTCTCTTTTCCCCTCGTTTTTCTCTCTCGCTTCTCTCTCTCTCGTTTCCCCTCTCTCCCCTTTCTCTCTCTCGCTTCTCTTTTTTCTCTCTCGTTTTCCCCTCTCTCGCTTTTTCCCTGTTTCTTCTCCCTCCGCTTCTCTCCCCTCGCGTTTCTCCCCTCTCGTTTTTTCCCGCCCCTTCGTTTCCCTCTCTCTCGTTTTCTCTCTCTCGTTTCTCCTCTCTTCTCTCTCTCGCTTTCTCTCTCGCTTCTCTCTCTCGCTTCCTCTTTTCTCCCCGTTTCCCTCTCTCTCGCTTCTCCCCTCTATTTCCCCCTCTCCTCCCCCGCTTCTCTCTCTTCGCTTCTCTTTTCTCGCCTCTCTCTCCGCTTCTCTTCCCCGCTTCTCTTTTCTCTGGGCCCTTTCCCCTTCTCTCTCCCCCTCTCTCCCCTCGCTTCTTCTCCCCTCCTTCTCTCTCTCCGTTTCCCCTCTCTGGGTTTCTCCCTCTGTTTCTCTCTCTCGCTTCTCTCTCTCGTTTCACCTCCTCGCTTTCTTCTTTTTCCTTCCCCCTCTTCTCTCGTTTTTCTCTCTCTCGCTTCTCTTCTCTCGTTCTCTCTCTCGCTTCTCTCCCCCCCCTCGCTCTCTCTCTCTCCTTTTTCTCTCTCGCTTTCTCTCTCCTCTCTCTCTCCCCTTCTCTCTTGGGCTTCTCTCCCTGGTTCTCTCTCCTCGCTTCCCCTCTTCCCCTTCTCTCTCTCTCGTTTTCCCCTTCTCTTTCTCTTTCCCCTTCTCCCTTTTCCCCTCTCTCGTTTCTCTCTCTCTCGCTTCTCTCTCTCGCTTCTCTTTTCCCCTCCCCTTTCTCTCTCTCGCTTCTTCTCTCCGCTTCTCTCTCTTTCCTTCTTTTTCTCGCTTTTTCCCCCCGTTTCCCTCTCTCTCGTTCTTTCCTTCTCTCGCGCTTCTCTTCCCTTTTTTTTTTGATTTTTTTTCCTCCCCCTCGCTTCTCTCTCTCTCGCCTTTCTCTTGCTCCCTTTGTTTCTCTTTTTGCTTCTCTTCTCCCGTTTCCCTCTTCTAGCTTTTCTCTGTTCTCTCTCTCTCGCCTTCTTTTCTCCCCGTTCTCTCTCTTCGTTCTCTCTCCCCTTCCTCTCTACGTTCTCTCTTTTTCTCGTTTTCCCTCCTTCGCTTCTCTTTTCTCCCGCTTCTTTTTCTCTCGTTTCTCTCTTCGTTCTCTCTCCCCGCTTTTTCCTTCTCTCCCCTTCTCTTTTCCCCTCGTTCTCTCTCTCGTTCCCCCTCTCTCCCCGCTTCTCTCTTTTGCTTCTCTCCCCTCGCTTTTTTCCCCTCTCCCCTTTTCTCTTCTCGCTTTCTCTCTCTCGCTTCTCTTCTCATTCGTTTCTCTCTCTCGCTTTTTCTCTTTTTCGCTTCTCTCTCTCGTTTCTCTCTCCTCGCTTCCTCCCCTCGCTTCTCTCTCTCTCGCTTCTCTCTCTCGCTTCTCTTCTCGCTTCTCTCCCCCTCGCTTCTCTCCTCCCCTTTCTCCCCTTCTCCCCTTTTCTCGCTTCCTTCTTCTTTCCTCCCCTTCTCTCTCTTTTCCCCTCTCCCCTCGCTTCTCTCTCTTCTGCTTTTTTCTCTCTCCCCTTTTCTCTTCTCGCTTCTCTCTCTTTTCGCTTCTCTCTCTCGCTTCTCCTCTCTCTCCCCTTCTCCCCTCTCGCCTTTCTCCTCTCTCGCTTCTCTCTCTTTCGGCTTCTCTCTCCCCGCTTTTTCCTCTCGCTTCTCTCTCTTTTTTCTCTCTCCCCTCGCTTCTCTCTCTCGCTTCCCCTTCTCCCCCGCTTCTCTCTCTCGCTTCTCTCTCTCGCTTCCCTCTCCCCGCTTCTTTCATTCTTTTTGCTTCTCTCTTTTGGGCTTCTTCTTTTCGCTTCTCTCCCCCTCCCCTTTCTCCCCTTCCGCTTCTCCCCTCTCGCTTCTCTCTCCCCGCTTCTCTCTTTTCCTTTTCTCTCTTCTCTTCTCTCTCCCCCGCTTCCTTTTCTCGCTTCTCTCTCTCTCGCTTCTCTCTCTCGCTTCTCTCTCTCTCGCTTCTCTCTCTCGCTTCTCTCTCTCTCGCTTCTCTCTCTCGCTTCTCTCTCTCTCGCTTCTCTCTCTCGCTTCTCTCTCTCTCGCTTCTCTCTCTCGCTTCTCTCTCTCGCTTCTCTCTCTCGCTTCTCTCTCTTCGCTTCTCTCTCTCTCTTTCTCCTCTTCTCGCTTCTCTCTCTCTCCTGCTTCTCTCTCTCGCTTCTCTCTCTCTCGCTTCTCTCTCTCGCTTCTCTCTCTCTCGCTTCTCTCTCTCGCTTCTCTCTCTCTCGCTTCTCTCTCTCTCGCTTCTCTCTCTCGCTTCTCTCTCTCTCGCTTCTCTCTCTCGCTTCTCTCTCTCGCTTCTCTCTCTCTCTCGCTTCTCTCTCTCTCTCTCGCTTCTCTCTCTCTCGCTTCTCTCTCTCGCTTCTCTCTCTCGTCTCTCCTTCTCTCCTCTCGCTCTCTCTCTCTCGCTTCTCTCTCTCTCGCTTCTCTCTCTCGCTTCTCTCTCTCTCTCGCTTCTCTCTCTCGCTTCTCTCTCTCTCTTCGCTTCTCTCTCTCTCTCTCGCTTCTCTCTCTCTCGCTTCTCTCTCTCGCTTCTCTCTCTCTCTCTCGCTTCTCTCTCTCTCGCTTCTCTCTCTCTCGCTTCTCTCTCTCTCTCTCTCTCTCGCTTCTCTCTCTCGCTTCTCTCTCTCGCTTCTCTCTCTCTCGCTTCTCTCTCTCTCTCCTCGCTTCTCTCTCTCGTTTTCTCTCTCTCCCGCTTCTCTCCTCTCTCTCTCGCTTCTCTCTCTCGCCTCTCTCTCGCTTCTCTCTCTCGCTTCTCTCTTTCTCGTTTCTCTCTCTCTCGCCTCTCTCTAAGTTTTCTGAAACTGCTTTAATCTTGTATGTGGTAATGGTGGTGGTGATGGTAATGGTGGTGATGGTAATGGTGGTGATGGTAATGGTGGTGGTGATGGTAATGGTGGTGATGGTAATATTGTTGGTAATGGTAGTAGAAACAGTTACCTGGAGTCACTTCCCAGGTCAAGACTTGGTCTCAGGTCAGGCCTCCTGGTTGCTGGCTACATCAGTCACACTGTTGGTGCCTCTCCCTTCCCCTTCAGTCCAGAGTATACACCACAGCCTGACAGATCAGCAATTAACCTGAAGAACTTATCAAGCTCCTTCTTGAAGACAGCCAGCAGTCTATAGGTTATTCTCCTTATGCAGGAAAGGAGCATTTTGAAGAGTCTTGGTCCCTTTACAGTGATGGATTGAATAAGGGGAGTGGGGCGAGTACAGTGCCTTGTTGCACAGAACTTTTCACTGTATCAGCCTCTGAATACATTCTGTTCACTGTTACTCTTTGTGTTCTATTCGTTAGAAAGTTTAATATCTATCTACCCACCTTTTCAGTTATTTTTGCACGTATTTTGTGCACAATGGCCCATGGTCGCACTTGTCAAAGGCTTATATAAAGTCAGTGTACACTACGTGTGTATTATGTGTATCTTGTACCGAAGACTATGTAGTAATGGTTCAGTAGTTGAGAGGCAGGAGTGACCTGGTCTAAACTCATGATGGTCTGGGCTGTACATCTGTTCTTAATTTAATTGTTATTCTTCTTACAAACTTTTTGAAGATAATTATGTGGGATGTCAGAAGTATTGGTCTATAGTTTTATTACCATTGTTTTCCTACCACCTTCATGGAGTGGGATAATATCAGTAATTTATAATGACCGGGCTCTGGTGGCCTGGTGGTTAACGCTCTCGCTTCACACGGTGAGGGTCTGGGTTCGATTCCCAGCCAGAGTAGAAACATTGGACGTGTTTCTTTCCACCTGTTGTCTATGTTCCCCATCAGTAAAATGGGTACCTGGGTGTTAGCCGACTGGTGTGGGTCGCATCCTGGGACACTGACCTAACTAGGCCTGGTCACAGACCGGGCCGCGGGGGCGTTGACCCCCGGAACTCTCTCCAGATAAACTCCAGATAAACTCCAGGATGCCCCAGTGGCTAGGTTATTTCTCCATGCAATATTAAGGCGCTTGTTAATGGTGTCTTGTAATTCTTGATGACTGTGGAGTTGCAGGAGTCTGGTCCTGGCGCAGAGTGCATGGGCGTGCAATCTATGACTTTTTCAAAGTCAAGCGAAGTAAGGCTTACGTAAGAGATTGGGGAGATGTCTGTAACATTCTTGGCCTATAGAGGGAGCGCCTCTCCCTCTCCAATCATCTCCTACCTGGAATCTACCTAGAGGGTATTCCGGGGATCAACGCCCCGCCGGCCCGGTCCACGACCAGGCCGCCTGGTGGATCAGATGCTGATCAACCAGGCTGTTACTGCGCCGCACGTAGTCCAACGTACGAACCACAGCTCGGCTGATCCGGCACCGTTGAACAGTCTTGGGCCCCGGACACTTATGGTGTTTTCCTAGTGTACCAATGGCGCCCCTACTTTTAACTGGGGGTATTTTGCATCGCCTGCCCAGTCTTTTACTTTCGTAGGAAGTGATTTATGTGTGCAGATTCGGGACCATTCCTTCCAGGATTTTCCAAGTGTAGATTATGATATATATCTCTCCCTCCTGCGTTCTAGTGAGTACAAGTCAAGTGCTTCGAGGCGTTCACAGTAGTTAAGGTGTTTGATAGAACTTATATGTGTAGTAAAGGTTCTCTTCCTCCTCTCCTCCTCGTCGTCCTCTTCCTCCTCGTCGTCCTCTTCTTCCTCGTCCTCCTCCGTAATAGCAGGAGGCTGGAGCTTACCTCCAGTACCATGGAGTTCATCCTCTAGAAGTTGGGGCTCAGTTCTTCGTTTATCATATTGTCTAGCCAGCATGTTTTAGGAAGCTCACCATTTATTTGAGCCCGGTTGGATGGTTGTTTGGTTGATTGGATGGTTGGATGGTAGGTTGGTGGCTTGGTTGGTGGCTTGGGTAGGGTGCAGGAGAGAACAATAGCATCAGGTGGAGTGTGAACACAATAGAACGGCCATCTTGTCACCATCAATCAACCAGCACGACCACCCCCATCACCACCTCCCCCATCACCACCACCCCCATCACCACCACCCCCATCACCACCACCCCCATCACCATCACCAACCCCATCACTACCACCCCCATCACTACCACCCCCATCACCACCACCCCGTTCACCACCACCCAATGGAAATAAGTCACTCTGACTTTTTTGGGTTATCCCAGGTTCTCTACACATATGCTGCTATGTATGATAATTCTATGTAACTGTATTTGTGTATACCTGAATAAACTTACTTACTTACTTACTTACTTACTTACACCTCTGCCAAACCTCCGGCACCATCACCACCCAACCCTCCACCTCCCAGATCCCTCCAGCACTGGAGACTAACAACTCTCCTTACATATTAAAGGTAAGAGCAACTCTCATGTCTTATCTACCACTGGTTAACGACACTTGTCGATAGACACTTGGCATGTTTTTGTACTCACCTAAATGTGGTTGCAGGGGTTGATTCACAGCTCCTAGCCCCGCTTAAGTTGTGTATGTGTGTGTGATCATTCGGGTATTCTATTCGTGAAACGTAAGAGAGAGATATAGAGAGAGAAAGATAATGAGAGAGAGGCTAGCACCCCTGTCAGGTTGGATCTCTGACCTCGCCTCCTTCATACCAACACAGCCAGGGAAGATACCCACTTGTGGGTTACCCACACCTCCCACTAGACCCACAAATGGGGGACGTCCATACACCTCCCCCACCTCAACCTCCACCATCCCCACCTCCCCATACACCCACAATAGAATCA
>NC_069438.1:24249630-24270992 GCF_026875155.1 Cherax quadricarinatus
CAAAAAAAAAGGAAAAACTGGACCAGGGCAAATCGGGGTATTTTCCCATTGTAGACGTTTCGCCACCCAGGGCTTTAAAAAAAAAAAATTTCTGGACATTTTTTAAAGACAGTGAACTATATACAAAAGATGAGGTAATCAGTCCCTCAGCCTTGGAGTGGTGTGTACGCAACGTAATCGTGAGATTCTAGGCAGGGGCAAAAAACTGGACTTATATTTAAGCAGGTGTTGGGACGGGTGTTCATTTTTCCCTTTTTCCCCAAAACCAATACTTTCCTTATGCTTTCTAAATCAAAACTTATATAATTTGAATATTATTGGGGTTTTTCTCTTTTGGGAGGGATATCATAAAAACCCCTACTACATAGGGATATTAAAGATTGAGAACTTATGAAAACATTGGAAATCTTTATTGAAGAAACTTTTCACCACACAGGGGCTTACAGTCCAATGCAAATAGAAGGGTTTTAAGGGAAGAGGATTTTTTGAGGTAATCGTCCCTCAGCCTGGAGTCGATGGGTCGTCCATGGGTCTTTGGGAGTACAGCATGGAACGAACGAAAAAGTTCGGGTAAGATCCCAAAGGGGGATGAGCGGGGAAGAGGGGACGACGAAGGTGTCTGGAGAGGAGTTTTCTTTTAAAAGGTGATATAAAAAAGACCTGGAAAACCCTACTGAAATTTTGGAACAAACAAGATATCGGAACAAACCCTCAACAAACCCAAAACTAGATGAACCCCAAACCCCCACGATAAAAACAGCAAACAGATCAATGTTTTTTTCCCCATAGGAAAAACTGGTGAAAAAAAACCCAAGTAAAATACCCACCCAATGCTACCTCAGGGCACCTCCCCGAACCATATTCCTAGCCCCCGACCAACCAAAACAGAAGTCTCACTTATTACAACACTCTAAAGAACAAGACAGGGATTTAAATACCTTACCACCCTTTATATATACAAAAAGGCGTCGCAAGTGCTGTACCAATCATTTCAACCCTCTTTAACAAAAACCCCTCAAATCCTCTACCTTTTTCCCACAGTTCTCAAAAAAAAGAGGGGCACCCGATAACAAAAGGGGGAGATCAAGCAGACTTTAAAAACATAGGCCAATACCAATTACCCTTCTCTCTAAAATCTTTGAAAAATTGTTCAAAAGGGGAATTATTCCTACTTCATCTCAAAAACAACTCAAAAAACCCGTCAGTTTGGTTTTGGCCCAATAAAAAACGAATGTGTATTATACACATGCTAGAACAAATATACACTGCGCTCGAGAAAAAAGAAGTCCCATTGGGGATCTTCTTTGATTTACGTAAAGCATTTGATACAGTTGACCATGATTTGTTGCACACAAAATTATCACACTATGGTATAAGAGGGCACTCCCTCTACTACCTAAAGTCATACCTTAGCAACAGAAGCCAATATGTGTACACAAATAGAGCAAACTCTTCTACACAACCGATTACAGTTGGCATCACACAGGGAAGTGTCCTAGGCCCTCTTCTCTTTCCCATATACATAAACGACCTACCAAATGCATCGCAACTACTCAAACCCACACTATTTGCAGAGACACTACATACGTCTTCTCTCACCCAACCCAGTCATACTAGCCAATATTGTAAATACTGAATTACAGAAAATATCGACCTGGATGATGATTAACAAACTTACTCTCAATACTAACAAAACCTACTTCATTCAGTTTGGGAACAGAACTACAGGTGTTCCTCTTAACATAATGATAAACGGATCACCTATCACAAAGCTCACAGAGGGAAAATTCTTAGGAATCCACCTTGATAATAGACTCAAATTTCAAAAACATGTACAACAAATTTCCAAGAAAATCTCCAGGACCGTAGGTATGCTATCGAAGATACGGTAATATGCTCCACAGTCAGCCCTCCTGGCCCTATATCACTCACTTATTTACCCCTATCTCACCTATGGAATTTGTGCATGGGGCTCAACAACAATCAATCATCTCAGACCATTAATTACCCAACAAAAGGCTGCAGTCAGAATGATAACAAATTCCCACTCCAGGCAACATACTCCACTAATATTCAAAACTCTGAACTTACTCACCGTACAAGACATCCATACTTATTATTGTACCTACTACATGCATAAGACACTAAACTCAGATATAAACCCTCCCCTCAAACTTCTTCTTACCAACCTCAACAGAACACATGACCATAACACAAGGCACAGATCACTCTTTGATGTTCCCCGTGTCCATCTCACACTATGTAAAAATTCGATGCACATAAAAGGCCCAAAAATCTGGAATTCATTACCTGTGAATACAAAAGAAACACTGTTTATCAATTGAAGACTCTTCTTAAAAACCACTTACTCACCCACAGCTAAATAAATACTGAATAACTGTATCTCATGAATGTATATAACCTGTGAACCTATCAAACTATTTTTTAAGGACATTACCTAATAAAATACTCCATTCTTCTCCATTCTCATGAAAGTACAGTAACTCATCTAATGACCATATGACCTGTTTCTGCACTACAAATCATTGATTTTATTCGATTTGATCGGATTAATAAATTGTATGACTTTATTTAGTATATTGATCATTTCGTTGTACATTTTTATACTACAAATTTGTACAACTATAATGCTTCTTAATTGAAATGTTCAAATTTCATTGTTTAAAATACTCATTTGTGCTTCATGTTGTAATTTGTTTACTATAATGTTTACCACTGAATATATCATTGCTTAGTTAATCTTAAGTTAATTTTAAGCCTGCCCATAATGCTCTACATACAAGGGACTTTTGGCATGTACACCCAACCACTATAATTCCTTCCACAACTATGTATCATGTTCAAATAAAAGTTATTATTATTATTATTATTATTATTATATTATTATTATTATTATTATTATATATTATTTTATTATTATTATTATTATTATTGGTTACCATATCCACCAGATGTTGTTTCTTGTTGATGCTGGTAGTAAACTTGAGCCCCAGGCTGAGGGCTTCTGTCTCGGTGACGGTTAGTGTATAGGAAGATAAGTTATTAATGATTTCTGGTCGTCCCATTTCGCTCCATTTGCTGTGGGAGCACAGGTCTTGCTTCAATTTCTGTTGGATGTTGGCAGTGGTAGCTTGGCTGAGTATATATTCTGCCGTTCTTCTGTCAGGAGTAGGAAGTGAAGCACGAATCTGACCGTACGTAATGAGGCCTCCTTCTGAGAATGTCGCAGTTCATCGGAACTTTCTCTAAGGTAAGCATAAACAGCAGGAGAGACAGGGTGTCTAGATGTGGTGAGTTGTCGAGGAGTGGACCGTGGTACCACCCTCTCAGCAAGACAATCTTCTAGGAAGTTGTGTCGGTTACGAAGACTTAGCTTTGAGTAGGAGAGAAAGGTATTCTCTGTATGCTATGTCCATAGTGTGCTGCAGTGTCAGACGAGATGGTATAAACCTTGGTAATAAATACCGACAAGTTGGTTTAGAAAGACACGTAAGCCTATATATAATGTCTTTCTACCTCTGTATGTTAGAAGTGATCAAGGTCCCAGGACCGAAACGTTTCCTAATAAATATGTCATAGTGTTTGCTTACGTGTCTTTCTAAACCAACTTGTCGGTATTTATTACCAAGGTTTATACCAGGCTTCCGTATGCCAGTAGCAAACCTGAGATCTAAGCTGAGTGCTTCGGACTTTGTATCACTGAGAACATAAGAAAAAAGTGTGGAAAAAGACACTTATGTACAGTTCAGGACATTTATTAAAGGAAACGTTTCGCCACGAGTGGCTTCTTCAGTCCTAATAAGAAAAAAAAGAAACATTTATATAATAGTGGCAGGAGTCGGTGGGGTGACGCGGGGGTAGAGGTGGTGGTAGTAGTAGTAGTGATAGTAATAGTAAGGGAAAACAAAGGGGGTTTAGGCAAGGGGGGATGTTGGCATCAAGTAACACCTTCCCGGATGGGTAATATCCTCTTTTAGAATTTTAAAATACTGTAACTCCCGGGTTTTTTGTTTTATGTTTTTACTGACAAAATTAGTGCACTTCAATGCTTTTTCTCCGTCTTAATCTCTTCTTTAATAACTAGTTTAGCTTCATTTAATTTATGAGTGTCCCAAATCGCTCTTGTTACACATGCGTTTTTTGCGGTCATCTTTCTGCAAGCTTTTTTTATTCTGTTATTTTTAAAAGTCAAATTCTGGCTGTTTCCCCCACTATACTTTTTTTCACACCCCCCAATGGTATGTGAGATTCCTGCACTTGTGCAAATTTTTTTGGGTTTTTTTATCAGGGTTCCTAATAGTGTTGAAGAGTGGGGAGATATTTTAGCCTTTTCTGTCAAAATTTTTGAAACTTATGGGGGAACGTTGCTGACGGTAAAACGATGTAACTTGGAGCTTTTTTTTCAATTTGATAGGTGTTGGTTTTCTGGGATACGGCCCCACAAATTTCCACGTACGTATGAAGTTAGGGGGAAAGTGCAGTGAACAAAAAAATTGGTGATTATGACATTTTTCTTTGAGGAAAATGGGCTGGAAAATTTTGTGGTCTCAGAAAAAAGCCAAAACACCCCTCTTTTTGTTTTGTGTCATGGTGGGAAAAAAATGTAGAAGATCGTTCTTGTAGGTAGGCTTCGGTTTGACTTTAAAAAAAGTTTATTTTCCCCCCGTGCGTAAGAGAAAATCAGAAAAAGGGAATTGGGTTTTCCTTCTCCTCCTTCTACTATTAAATTACATAGAGGAGGGGAAGGACAACCAAATTACCTTTTTCGACGTTTCTTTCGCAAGGGGAAAAAAAATTTCTTTTAAGTCTCCGGGAAGCCTACCACCAAAAACATCTTCTACTTTTCTTCCTCCCCAGACCCCAAGAACTAAAAAGAGGGGTAGTTATTAAAAGATTAAAAGAAGATTAAAGAGACGTTTTAAGACGGGAAAATGCATAAACCGCCCAAATTGCTGTCAGAACACTATAAACAAAAGTCGGTGCTTACAGTACTCAAAATTGCAATCAACAGGATTTACCATTCTGGAAACCTGTAACTGATATCAACAGGTCCCCTTAGCCATCCGTCTCACCACCTTAGTTCCACTATACAAACTACCACCTCCCCCCACGCGATATTCACCTACTCCTACCACTTTAGTAGTACCCCCATTTCTTATTTTCCTGTATTAGGACGAAAAAAGCTACTCTGGCAAAACGTTCCTTTAAACAAATGCCCAAATTGTAAATAATGTCTTTTTCCATTCTTGTCGGTATCCCATACCATTTCCTCAAAGTTTCCCCAGGGTTTTGCACAAGTGTCTAAATTGTTTCATATATTATTTTTTTTCTTGTAGACTGCAAAAAAAAACCCCACTAAAAAGAGCACTTTAAATGCATGCAGGGTCCCCAACTTAACAACACGGGAATTTCGCCAACCTTGATGAAATTTAACGACGCCCCCTTTGGGGTTTTTAAAAAACCCCATTTTTTCAGGGACGTAAATCTTTAAAACCCTTTAAATTCTTATTTAAGATAAAAGTAGCTTTGTGTGGAAAAAGACACTTATTACAGTTCAGGGCATTTTTGAAAAAAAATTTTTCCCCCTAATCAAGAGTTTCGTCTCTTCTGCTCCCACCCCACCCCCCAACGTCTCACCCCCTTTTTCCGCCCTGTCTTCAGGCCCTCTCTGTTAATTTTGCTCATTTGCGGTTGATATTTTTCCGGGGGTGGACCGAAACTCGTCGTTCTATCTTAATTAGGGTTACCTATCACCTATTTTAAAGCAAACACTATGAGGCCTCCTAACCCCTTTGAACACTAAAACACCCTTCTCCTGCTTATTCTTATAGACCTGCTTAAAACAGGACACAATAGATATCTACCCTCTACCAGGATACACAAAATTCACAAATCAGACCAAACCAAGTTGGGGTGGGATTGCAATCTATTTCTCTAACCAATTATCTTTTATTACACCACTTGCTTTAGTGATAATATGGGAATACATTTTTTTCTAAATTTTTCGTAAAAAAACCTTAAGACACCATAACAATCGGGGCCATTTCCGGGTACCTCACACAAAAAATCCCCCCAAATTTAGTGAAAATTTAAATCACAATAAAAAACAAAAAAGAATAACACCACCTTTCTTAGCTGGAGACTTCAACATCAACCCTTTGGGATTAAAGATCAGCCTGTAACTGATTTTATCACAATAAACAAAACACTTCTCAACCAACAATAACAAACCAACCGGCTCACTGAGACAAGGCAAACCCTAATAACCACATATGGACCAATTACTACCCCCCTTAAATCAGGGGGTAATCACAGTAGCATACAACCATACCCTACCTTTCTCCTGACAAACATTTGTAAACCACCACTTTAATACAACAAAATTCATTTAGACCCATGGGGAAGGGCCCCAATAAGAAGTTCACAGTGACCTAAGACGTTTAAGGCCTACGAATTCTCCAAGGCCAATTATTGGAAATGGAAACATTTTTCTTAACAAATTTACTTAGACTATACAAAAAACATTGTCCTATAAAAAACGAAACGATCCAAACAAACGGCTTGGGTTTCCCATGGCAACCAGCACATTTTGAAATCCATTTACAAGAAACACCAAAATAAAACAATAAGACAGGGGTTAATACACAAAGATATTCTTAAAACTATTCATCATTCTCACCAAAGTAAAAAAGAAAGCCCAAAAACTTATACTCCATAGATTCACAGAACCCAGGGAGAATAAAAAAAACCTGGAAAACACTCTCTCAGATTCTAGGGACCCACAAACGAAAAAAAAAAGAATATTTTTCTAACTAAACCTAAGAAACACCACTACTCCCCTGAACAATAACAATAAACGATTTTCTCAACCATAGGATCAATCTCGCCCAAAAAAATCCCATATACCAAAAGCCCATGCCGGGAAATACCTAAGGGGGAATTTTTTTCCCCAAATTTTTATTTGCACCCAAATGGCCCCCGGAAGTCACCGAGATTATAAATCCTTAAAAATAACTCGGGAACTGTCTCATGTCCCACCATTACTGTACAAGCAATGGCCCCTTCCTTTCGCAGCTTTTCATTACTGTTTTAAAAATCACTAGAAACTAGCACCTTCCCGAAACTACTAAAATGCCAAGGGTTTCACCAATCATAAAGGTGGTACCCACAGACTTAAACAACTAAAGGCCAATATCAAACTTTCCCTTGTATCCCAAAAACTTTTGAGAAACTCGTGCACAGGAACTATATTCATTTTTAAAGGCACAAAACAACCAAAAACCCCCGCCAATTTGAATTCAGGGAAAAAAAAAAGCATAATGATGCAATCATAAAAAAAGCAGATCTGTTTTACACAGCATTGGAAAATAAGGAATACCACTCGGAATTTTTATTGACCTAAGAAAAGCTTTTGACGCAGTGACCACGACATCCTATCCACAAACTTGACCTTAGGGTATAAGGGGCCCATGCGCTTGCTTTTTTAAAATTTTCCCTTACAAATGGGTATCAGTATTCACCATTAAGACACAGCATAAACAACACGGCCACCTGTACTGGGTTCCGCAGGGAAGTGCCCTTTGGGTTTCTTGCTTTCCCCTCATATACATCAATGATTTTCCAAAAACGTATCCCAACACCTGAAACCCTTCTCTTTGCTGACGACACGAATGTACTCTCCCCTAATCTGCCCCCCCTAAAACCCCTTTGTTAACGGGAGCTGATCAAAATATCGATTTGGATGACGCCAATAAACTTACGTTTAACACTGACAAAACCTACTATTTTTGTTGTGCAGAGCGGAGTGACAAATTAACTTTTAAGTCAAACACTCTAATTCCCAGACATATGGGGGAAAATTCTGCCTATACCTTGACAAAAACCCTGAATTTCAGCAAACATAACCAAAAAAGTACCAAAATTTTTGGGATCCTCCCCAGATACGTACTACGTGCCGCAAAATGCCCTTCTCCCCCTATACCTGGGTTTCCCTAGAGAGTTTCGGGGGGTCAACCCCCCCCGCGGGGTCTGTGACCAGGCCCCCTGGGGGATCAGCGCCTGATAAACCGGTGTTGCTGCGGGCTGCACGCAAACAAACGTACGACCCACAGCCCGGGCTATCGGAACTACTTTAGGTGCTTGTCCAGTGCCAGCTTGAAGACTGCCAGGGGGCTGTTGGGGAATCCCCCCTTTGGGCTGGGGGGCAGTTTTAAAAGTCTCGGGCCCCTGCACTTTTGTATGGTCTCTTAAAGTGCAGGACACCCCTGCTTTTCATTGGGGGGGGTGCATCGTTGCCAAGTCTTTTGCTTTCGTAGTGAGTATTTTCGTGTGCAAGTTCGGGACTAGTCCCCCAGATTTTCCAGGGTATATAATATTATCTCTCCCTCCTGCGTTCCAGGGGAAAACAGGTTTAGAAAACCCCAAGCGTCCCCTAATTGAGGTGTTTTATCTCGTTATGCGGCCGTGAAAATTCTCTGTAATTTTCTGGGCGGCAATTTCACCCGCCCTTTAAAGGTGCTGTTTGGGCAGCAATATTCCACCTGATGAAAAAAGGACCTGAAGTATACCACTCCTTTTTATCCATACCCACCTATGTATTTTTGCTTGGGGGCAACTGCAGCAAAAACACCCAAAGCCAAAAATAACCCAACAAAAACTGCAGTAAAAAATAACACTAAATCCCATCCCTGGCAACAACCCCCCCCCCCCCTCTTATAGATTAAAAATTACTCCCTGTTTTTTACTCCCCCTTACTATTTTTGGGAATTACATTTCGGACCTTAAACCAATATCAACCTTGACCTAAAACGCTTTTTTGATGTTTTTGACAGAACCCCCAGGATAACACCAGACAAACATCCTATACATTCCCGTGTCCGACTAAAAATTTACAAAAATTCAATGTATGTCAAAGGCCCTAAAATCTGGAACACCCTACCTGAGAACTCTAAAACTGAGACACATTAACCTTCAAAATACCCTGAAAAACATTTATCTCCCGATACAAACCCCGTCAACTAACTACACGAACCACCTGGTGGTTCCACTTACATCACCACCCCTTTGACCCTAAACAGAAATATTAATTCAATCTTAAAAAAATGAATCCTGTGATATCCAAAACTGAAACTATGTACTGTGCCAAAACAAAAGCATTATATTGCTAAACTTACAAAGAAGTATTTAGTCACTATAGCCAGTAATACCAACTTACCTCATACTTTGTAATATTTTACAATTAAGGATCAAAATAAGGTCTGGGCCGAAAAGCTACCATGCTAGGTTGTTCCTAGTGGTACACTCTGTAAATCATTATTTACTACATGGTAAAGCCACGACAATAAACCAAATTATGTAATCTCAGCATTGTAACCTATAGAAATAAACTTTGATTGAATTGAATTGAATCTTAGCGTGAGTAATTAGTAAATCAGCTCCTTATTTCCTGGCCTAGTGTGAAACCGGTTGTTGACACGCAAGATAATCTGCAATGTGTTGTTTCTGTTTTTTTTTGTTGTTGTTGTTTGTACCTAGAAGTGTGATCTACCTAAACTAATTGGAAAAGTTTATTTCACGTTTGTTCTATTTTCTAAGGGAACTTATTTCGTTTCCCCATTTCCGCCCAGCTTTAAGGCTTATTTCATTCCAGAACCTGGAGATCAGAGAGCTCGAGTACGTCATAAGCTTTAGTGACCCTCAAAACCCACAGCAACAACAGAGACTCGTTGCATGGATGTTGCAATGCTGTGAGAAAACTATCTTGTACGCATCCGTGCCAGCCACATATAATACACTCAGGCAGGAGTGTATCTAACACCCAGGATGAAAGAAATATAAACAGGTGATAACTGCGGCGGGTTGGAGGTGGGAAGAGGTCCGTGTGGAAGTGGGAAGTCGCTAGTGTAGCTGCTGCTAGTGGAGCTGCTGCTAGTGGAGCAGCTGCTAGTGGAGCTGCTGCTAGTGTAGCTGCTGCTAGTGTAGCTGCTTGCTAGTATGGGTCCTACTCGAGGTATACAGACCGTGGAACGGATTATCTGGCGGCGGCGAAAAAGCAGGTAGAGTGTTATCAACATTACATTCTAAATCTCAAGGTTGTAGCCAGTGAATGATAAGACTCGGTATGTCGTGTGTGGGAATTTTTTTACCGTGAGCAGTGCTGTATGACCCATACAGGTTAGTGTCTTGATTATGATTATGGCGTATAATAGTAAAAAACTGAACCTTAATAAATTGTATATCTAAATGTGTTCTCACAATTATATCTCATAAATGTTAACCTAAACCAATCTAACCTTTTATTATTTTTTAAATTCACTACCTAACAGAATACTCCATTCTACTGAATTTACAACAATGCATGCAACCATATGACCTGTCTTTGTAATACTCACTTGTGCTTATATATCAGTATTTTAACATTAATGTTAATTTCACTGATTTCATCATTGCTTAGTTAATCTTAAGTTAATTTTAAGCCAGCCCTAATAGCTATGCTATAGTATAAGTTGCTTTGGCATGCTGCCTCTTATCTGTATTTTTTTTTTTTTTGTACCTCTGTAAGTGTGCTCAAATTATAAATAAAATAAAAAAAATAAATAATTGGGTATCAGTGGTATGCAATACCGACACGATCATGAGTTAGACATGTGCAACATCTGGCGGTTTAAAGGTACTCAATGTGCACATATGTCTGCTTCATCCTTATGGCATTTTAAGAGTCAAGAAGAAATGGAGGAACCCTGTATTAGGCTTATACTGTATATTTTTTTTTTTTTTTTTTTTTTTTTACAGATGTTATCATTTCTCACACACTGTGTGTTGCTAACATATTTTTTTTTTTTTGTCTGTAAATCATACTATTGCTAATTATAGTAGCCCATAAATAGTATGGGATAAAGCGAGTTCAGACACACTATAAAATAATAATAATAATAATAGATAATAATAATAATAATGGTAGGTAAAACACATGGGAACAGTTTAGCAACTTTATTCTGAATGTTTCGCCTACACAGTAACCTCCTCAGTCGCGTACAGAAAGTAGCAGGATCAGTACAGATGTTAAACGATGTTAATCAGTCCATACACTTGAGCCCTTAGATTTGAGGTTGTCCAGTCCATCAGCCTGGAAAAAGTTCTGTATTCCAAAGGTGATATTAATAAAGTACTGATGGTGTCCGAACCAGGTAAAAAACCAGAAATAATGGATTTAAGTTGGATAAATTTAATTTAGAAAGGACAATATTATTGGTTTTCGAACGTAGTTGTGTATGCGTAACAATTTTCAAGTAGGGTGGATCAAGCTGCTAGGACCTCAGGTTGCTTTAAAAAGAGATTGGACAAATAATGAAGTGGGAGGGGCTGGGTTTGATTGGTGTCATAGGGTACGGGGTAAATTCTTGTGTAGCTTTGGCAGGGTAGTTTTTTGATATGGGCCTCTTGGATGGGCCAGAAGGTCTTCTGCAGTGTTCCTCCATTCTTATGTTCATCTCTACTGCTCCTGCCTACTTTCTGTACTCTACTGAAGAAGGCACTATTAGGCGAAACGGTTCAAATAAAGTTGCCTAACTGTTGCCCATTTGTCTTGACCTACCAGCTGTCAATTGTATATGCATTTTTGATATTAATATAATAATAATCTTTATTTCTATAAGATACATTTTACTGATAGGTGAACATGGACAGCAGTTGTCCTAAGGAAACACATCCTGAATGTTTTCCACCCATACGGGGATTGAACCATGAACCCACTTGTGTGAGTTGAGTGCATAGAAATCGAGCTATAGGACACCTTTATTTGTAATTGATAAACTTCTAGTCAATGTTATCCATCTGTAATAACAGCCTTTTTCTTTTTCACTTTTGAGTACATATTACTTGAGATAGCCACCCCCCCCCCCCCCCCCCCCCCCCCCCCCCCCCCCCCCCCCTCAGATGAGAAACTTTGTCAAATAAAAGTTTCCAGTTGGTCCTTTTGTGCTTATGAAATATGACAATGTGCAACATTTGAGATACACAGATAGGTTAGATAAGTTTAGGTAAGGAAAAGTGTTTTCCTAAGGTCTTACACCCCAAGTCACTGGAAACTTTTGGTTATCTGATCAAGGCCTTCCGCTGGTGTGGCACATTGTTTTATTCTTCTAACTACTTGCTGGTAGTAGGTTGGTAGACAGCAACCACCCAGGGCGATACTACCTGTCCTACAAATTTGTAATTGCTTGGCGTGATGGTAGGATTGATGGTGTATTTTTCTGTCTCAAAACATGGCGCCAAGATTGGCAGGAATTTCCTTGCTACTTCTACTTACATTAGTCACACGTACACATTGCATGTACAAGCATATACAGTGGAACCTCTTCTTAGAGTGCCCCAGCGTGCGAGTTTTTTCAAATACAAGCATTCCTCTCGGTTGATTTTTTGTTTCTCCAGATGCAAGCAAAATTTCAAAATGCAAGCAAGCCTCAAGGGAGGGTTTCCTTGATGCAGGTAAGGGCTCTTGCTCTTGATCCTAGGGAATTGATCTCAAGTTGTTTGTTGGACCAATCTTTAGAAACATGGGCAACATAAGATGGAAAGATGCTTCTTAATGTACACCAAAATTGAAAGAAATCAACCATAAAGAACAGAGTTCACTTCTCATCCATTAGCCGCCCTTAGCGGTATATTTTATGTACAATTTATTTTATGGTTCTATTCTTGTTTTATTGGTCTCATTTGTAGAATGAGATATATAACAGAAAAGATAATTATGATTTTTGATTGGTTTTATGATGAAAGTGCCCTTGAAATTAAGCTCAAAGTAGCAGAATGTACCGATCTTTGGCCATTTCAACTGGCCATACCAATAACATTACATGAATGGCTTTGACATTATTTGTACAATTATTTACAATATTGCAAGTAGTTCTCAATAACAAGTAAAACTTCTGATTTTTGTGTGAAAAAAAAGTTCCAATGGTAAGCAAGAGAAAATATATAAGAAAACATATGTACCTAACAAATATAATAATAGATAATGATAATAATAATAATAATATGTATATATAATATTACAGTGTAAACCCCAGGTTTCGGATGCCCTGGGAATCGACTGCTTGGGTTTCACTGCTTTGGTTTTGCCCGACTTTTTATCGGCAAATTTTGTCCCGCGTTTTTTGGCCGTGCCCTGGGTTTCGGTCGTGCCCTGGTTTCGGTTGTTGCCTGGGTTTGGCCGGCATACCAACCTGTCCCGCACGGCCCTTGTCAGCCAGTAGGGGTCTAAGCTGTTTATCCTTGAAAGTGAACATTACCCTGGGCTCTCATCCTCCAGGCAGGCATCCACCAGGCAGGCTCCAGCGCAGGCATGCATCCAGCCAGCAGGAGCCAGCCAGCCAGGCAGCCAGCCAGGCAGGCAGCAGCCACCATGCAGGCAGCCAGCCAGGCAGCAGCACCAGGCAGGCAGCCAGCCAGGCAGGCAGCCAGCCAGCCAGCAGGCAGCCAGCCTGGCAGGCATCCAGCCAGCAGGCAAGCCAGCCACACCAGATAGCCTGCCAGCCATATAACCACGCGCCACTAGTCCTGCCAGATGTGAATGAGTTGCAAACTTTTGTTAAAAAGTATCACGCTGACCAAACTAATACAAGCCAATAACTGCTACATAATTCAGTGACAAAACCTTTGTCCACTTCAGAAATCTTAACCCTTTCAGGGTTGACAGGCCCTCTCCAAGTTGTTCTCAGTCAAAAAAATGAAAAAAAAATTATTTTTTCTTATGAAAAATAGTTTTTTTTTTTTTTAAATCTTTTATAGTCTAACAAAAAATTTTACCATCAATACTTACCAAGAATGGAGGAGTGAAAGTAACTGAAAATGACTGGCATATGTTAACATTGCCAACTACCGGTCACCCAGTTTTAGTTTATTTAGTTTTTTAGGTATATTTTCTATTATTTTTTGTAATTTGTGTTTCAAGTAACTTTTTATGTCCTGTGAGACCAGTATGAGTATTATTTGTAAGTTTTTTCTCTATTTACTACACAAACCACTGCACAAACACTGTTTGTCACCTAAATTAGGTTAATAAAAGTTGTTTACACACCACAAACGATATACAAAATGTTGTTTATTACTATTTTTTCTATATTTTATATACACTTATACATCACAGGGATGTTTCTAGAAGTTCTGCACCCTGTGGGAACTCTTTGAAACATGGTGTCATGCACATGGGATGTTTTACACTCCACACATAAAACGATTGTCTGAGTTATTGTGGGTTTTTTTTTTTTGTATGTGCACAGATGTCACGCCTCTTCTGAGCCTTTTCTTGAAAGCAGTAGCAGCAGTTGTATTAGGAGGTGATCACCATGCTTTCAGACATAAGATAGTTTTGATAATTAAGTGGGCCGTTTTCTATTAGCAGTGTTGCTCCTTGTACTTGAATACTATTTGTCTGATGACAGCCAAACAAAATTTGCATATGTGGTTTGTTTCTGGTCCTCATCTATACATATATAAGCATTGAGCATGGAAATGTCCAGAAGATGGAAAAAAGAGTTTATGTACCGCTTAGTAACTCTTGCTAAAACAATCAGCAAACCCAATCTGCATATCACATTTGTCCACTGAGTCATAATGAAGGTGTAATCAATCACAGCTACAGGTTTTAGAAGGGTTCCATTGCTGTCTCTATGCTGCCTCCAGTGTTTGTAATTTCTTAGGGTAACTGATGACAACAGTGTGATTATTCTCGTTTGTCATGCCACACGAAATGCCATGATGTCATGGCATCAAACCCTGCACCTCACCTCTATGAGTGCCACGTCAAACTGGGCATATGTTTAACGATTTGCACACTGTGCCACACACATCTGCCATTTCACATGCAAAAAATTAGCTGAGTGAGGGGCTTGTTTACCAGTTAACAGTATATAATATAATGCCCCTTACCAGGTATGATTGTATCATTGTTTCTAAACCAACAAAAATCACCAGAAGAGCCCAATAACTTCCTGGTATTTGTAAAATGTATAAACTTCCAGTGTGCACAATAATATCCAATACAAGACCACCTGTAGCGATCACAAAGCACAAACAACTTTATACCAAAGTGTTTTCAGCGGGGGGGGCTTGTATGTACTGCTTGAAAGAGAGTCTTCCTTTGAACAGAATGAAAGACTCGTCAATAACAAGCTTCCTGAAGGATAAAAATACATATTGAATTTCTCTTTTACATATACAAACACATTCCTAATATTATGTAACCTGTCGTTCTGTCAGGCGCTGGTTTTTGTCTGAGAAGTGAAGCATACGTAATAGTAGCACAAATCAATTAACTCGCAATTAATTCACTTGAAACCTGGGTTCAATCAGGTGGTTCTGTGACCAGTATGATTTTCACAGTGTTGCTTAATACATCATGTGGTGCATAAGCATTATTGATGGTAAAAAAGATACATATCAGCACAGTTGTGTTCCTTCCACTGGTGTAGACCTGATTTTTTTTTTTGATGAAAGTATTGTGTTTTCCATGGTGCAATCGAAGTTCTGTTGCTTTCCCCAGACAATAATTTCCCATCAGGGGTTCACAAAAATAGACTCAAAACATTTCCAGTTCACTGGCATTGTTTCCCAGTGTACAAGTTGGCCATATCCACTTTGGCTTTCATCAAACTGGTGGGATTTGGAACAAAATGGCAAGCTTCCTGCAATCCCAGGTGCAGTCGCTGGTGGTTTAACTGGACATTAACAGTGGTAGTGGTTGTGGAGCTGGTTGGTGGGTGGGTGGGAAAATGGTGGCCTTTGTTGTATGATCATCTGATGCAGCGGCGTGGTGCATCATGGCCCACTGCTTGTGCCTCACGGCCACACCAACACTACCACCACCTGACATTTTCCATACCAATTGCAACACAATCAGCTTCATTTTCACTATCTGTCCTGTTGTACAGCCACGGGATGTACACCGGATATACTCCTTCCCCCTTGGAATAGCATATGGCACACTACCAGAGCGTCATATATTGTCCGTATATTACTTGACGCTTCACTGGAGAATATCCACTTCACTATCGCTACTGTAATTGGGTGGGGGGGGTTTGTTGTTTTTCAAGAGCTTGTAGTTTCAATAAAAAAAATTCACTATCATCACCAGTGCTCACATCTGATTCGGAATATGGGAAAATAGGAGTTTCCTTCTTTGGTTCTGGTACAACTGAAAACGTGAACCAAGACGGCCCAGCATGCAGAGGTGGAAGCTGAGGGTCGACTGGGCTATTTCCACACTATTACTGGTATATGGTCATTAGTTTCGGTCACAACTTCATCAGAACCTTGAAACTCATCTTTTACTGCACTTCCATCTGTATTTGAACGTCCCACTGGGGAACAATGTCCCAATTCGCCGAGGAGTGAGGAGTTTCTTACAATCGTTAGGCATGGTGAACAGTCTACTACAATGCATTCCCACAATGCGCCACTGGGTCCGCAGATTTTTTTTTCTACAACACACACCGACACAGACACACCCATTCTCTCACGTCTAGGCCTACCAGCCTTTCCTGCGAGATTTGAAGGCACAAGAATTATGCATACAGTACGTCAATAACCCTGAAAGGGTTAAAGAAGATGCCCAAGAAAAAAAAAAAAACATAGCACTCTGCAGATATATTGTGAGACAGGGTTCCAGTGACACTCAAGCATGACCTAGTGTCCTTAACCCGTTCCAGGGTCCAAGCCCAAATCTGAAGTGTGCCCCAGTGTCCAAGAATTTCAAAAAAAAATTTGTTTTATTTTTCTTATGAATGGTAGAGAATCTTTTTGTGAAGGTAATTAAAACAAAAAGTACGAAATTTGATGAAAATTGATGAAGAATATGCGTCTCGCGAATTTTGATGTGTCAGCGATATTTATCGAATCGGCGATTTTGCCGATATTTTGTTTCTTTGACCACCAATTTTAGCCCAATTACATTATTCCAGTCAACCAAATTCTTAGCTATTTCACTAGTATTACTTTACTAATCTATCAATTGAGGCACAAGAAATCACCAAGTCAATGTTTCAGCTACAAAATAAGGTGATCGGAAATTGGTAATTTGGCCAATTTAACACAAAGTTCAAAATATTCCAAATTTCAAAATAGGTCCAGAATTGAACAATGTATGTATTCCCTGGAACTAAACAACATTTCCACTGTTCATTAGTAAGTTTTGAAACTTACAAATAAATCCATTTTGGAATTTTTTTATTCACATAATTGAATTTTAATTCACACAAAAAATAGAAGATTTACGGTTAAGCAATAAGTAATAATTGGTATAAATATCCATTCACCATATTTTTGAATGCATATTATACCCGCCCAGCTGGCGTGTATTGGACGTGTGAGGTTCGTTTGTTTGCTCTTGAATATCGGCAAAAATTTATACATTTCTGCTAACTTTAGCTCCATTCAAGCCATTTCAAGTGCGAAAACCAATCAAAATCACTCTATTTTCTGTACTTTGCTTCCATTCTTATCAAATGAGACAGAAATCGCAAATGAACTATAAAAAACAAACGAAAAAACACTGCAAAGTCGCTGTTTTAATCGAAAAATCATGATTTCAGTTTTTTTCTCTTATTATACACAACGTAGCTGCAGGCCTCTGTTTTAGATGTGGTGCACACAAATCACATAGAATGTATTGCTCTCATATCTAGGCCCAAATGTACCACTCACAGTTTATCAGAGTGAGCTGATGCACATGATGTAGATCTACTTTGGACAGCCCGAACGTAAAGCCGTAGATCTACGAGACGGACCCTCAAAGGAAGGGGATTCCCCTTCCAAACAATAAGTTCCTCCTCTTTCCTCCTCCCTATCTCCAGATGCATCAAGCTCTTCAATAAAGGTAAGTAAATGTTATTTTAAATGTTTATTTAAATTTTAATTTATCTAATAATATACATTATATGAACTAGTGGACCCCCCGTTCGCTATAATAACCCTTCCTGAGAGCTCTTTGTAAACCAAAATTATTGGAAAGCGAATCAATTTCCCCCATAAGAAATAATGGAAAATCAAATTTAAATTCCGTGCAAACCCCAAAATTTAAAAAAAAAAATTTTTAAACCACGAAATATTAAGTTAATGCAAAGAAAAATTTACAATAAAAATAATAAAAATAGAATTCACAATAGAATAATTACACTTCCCTTTAAAAAGATCGGGGTGGTTTGATGGGATGGGAGGGGGGGAAGAGTGTCGAAGTTTTTAATGTTTAGAAGGGGAACCCCCCTCCATTGGACTTAGGTACCGCCCTTTTCGGGGGTTTGTTTCCCCTTCTTCTTTTTAATGCCTAGGACCAGCTTGAGAGTCCTGGACCTTGTCGCACCAAATCTGTATAGGTCTTATCTCCCGCCCTTTTATGATATGTCTAAAAGGGGCCCACAACATGTCATTGTAATAGTCACCAGCAGGGGTTTGCAATAGCGTGTTAGGGTGATTTTCATCAAAAAAAGGTTTGCACTTAAGCCCTTGCACACATTTCCTTAATTTCAATATCATTAGCACCCTTGTTCTCATGGTTGGCACTAGAGCTTTCTTGAGGCCCATGGTGACTTATTTTGCAGAAAAAAGCACCAAAAACAGTGATAATATGGATAATATAGAATGTATCGAATGTATCCTTAGATGCGCGCACACTGGCTGGCTTGTAAACACTGGGGTTTTGTAACAGGAACCGAGGCAAATTTCTGCAATATATTGCATCGGTTACCGGATTTATCGGATACCGATAGCATCGCAAACCCGGGGGGTCCACTGTATTTATCTGTGTTTGTGTGTATGTAAAACTATAGTTATTATTTAAAAAATTTATTTTTTTTGTGAATATTTTTGTGGGTCTGGAATGGATTAATTTTATTTACATTATTTCTTATGGGAAATATTGCTTCGCCTTTCGGCCGTTTCGTGTTTAGGCCAAGCTCCTGGAACGGATTATGGCCGAAACCCAGGGTTTCACTGTACATACAGTGAACCCTCGTTTATCGGCCATTCCGCTTATCGGCCAACTCGCTTATTGGCTGGTTTTTTAGCTTCCGGTTATCAACCGTTATTTCGCTTATTGGCCGTATTGGACGCTTATTGGCCTGCAACGCTCACACATTTGTAAGTCAGTGTAGCTGTGTCGCTGGCCTAGTGAGGAAGCTTCTGCTCATTCATACAAAGTTTTTCGTTATAAATCAGTGTTTTTCTTTGTTATTTATTAAAGTGTAACTGCAAAATAAGTAAGCATGGCCCCAAGGAAAGTTCTAGTAAACTTCCTGTGGTAAAGAAGTGAGAAACACGATGGAATTTAAGAGTAAAGTGATTGAAAAATTTGAGAGTGGTATGCGAGTGTTGGAACTTGCCAGGATATATGGGAAAAACAAATCTACCATCACTTCCATCCTCGCAAAGAAAGAACAAATCAAGAAAGCTGATGTTGCAAAAGGAGTAAATGTGATAACGAAACAAAGGTCACCAATAATGGAAGATATGGAAAAGTTATTATTGTTGTGGATCAAGGAAAAACAATTAGTGGGAGATAGTGTTGTGGAGTCAGTGATTTGTGAGAAGGCATAGCAGTTGTATGTTAACCTTGTAAATAAAATGCCTGGAACAAGTGCTGCTGTTAGTGAATTTAGGGCCAGCAAAGGCTGGTTTGAGAGATTTAAGAAGCATAGTGGCATACACAGTGTGGTAAGGCATGGAGAGGCTGTAAGTTCTGATAAATGTGCAGCTGAAAAAATTGTGCAAGATTTCAAGGGTACGAGTGGCTAAAGGATTCCTCCCTCAGCAAGTGTTCAGTTGTGATGAAACAGGCCTGTTTTGGAAGAAAATGCCAAAGAGGACCTACATTACGCAGGAAGGAAAGGCCCTGCCTGGACACAAGCCTATGAAAGACAGGCTTACTCTTTTGTTCTGTGCTAATGCCACATGGAGATTTCAGTGATGCCTTTACTGGTGTATCACTCTGAAAATCCCAGAGTGTTCAAGAAACACAATGTTTTCAAGAGTAAATTGTGTGTGATGTGGAGGGCTAACAATAATCTATGGGTCACAAGGCAAATTTTTGAAGAGTGGGTGAATGATGTGTTTGGCCCAAGTGTGAAAAAATACCTCCTGGAACATAAATTGCCACTCAAGTGCCTCCTGGTACTGGACAGTGCTCCTGCTCATCCTCCAAACTTGGTAGACCTATTGTCTGTGGAATTCCGTTTCATCACAGTGAAGTAATTGCCTCCTAACACCACTCCTCTCATCCAGCCGTATGTCATTTCTAACTTCAAAAAAACTGTACACCAAAGCAGCGTTTCAAAGGTGCTTTGAAGTGACCTTGGACACAGATTTGACCCTAACAGAGTTCTGGAGGAATCCACTTCAATATCCTCCATTGCATAAGCCTTATAGGTAAGGCTTGGGAGGGAGTGACTTCCAGGACTTTGAACTCTGCTTGGAGAAAATTGTGGCAAAATGTGTCCAAGAGAGGGGATTCTGAAGGGTTTGGGGCTGACCCTGAGGACCCTACGCCTGTTGTGGAATCCATTGTATCTCTGGGCAAGTCCATGGGGTTGGAGGTTAGCGTGAGGATGCGGAAGAGTTGGTGGAGGACCACAGGAAGAGCGAGCCACTGAAGAGCTGCAAGAGCTTCATCTGAAACAGCAACATACCACAGCTGAGGAACTTGCTTCAGAGGAGGAGGAGAGGAAGAGGAGGGAAGAAGGTGCCTTCTTCAGAGATTAGGAGATTTTGTGCAATGTGGACTAGGGTGCAAGCTTTTGCTGGGAAATACCCTAACCAAACTAAAACAAGCTACATCTGCAACAGGTTCAGTGACAGAACCTTGTCCCACTTCAGGAAAATTTTAGAGACCCCAGAAACAGAGCTTCTGGACAGATGTTTTGTGCAACAGGGGTCCAGTGACTCTCAGGCTGGTCCTAGTGGCATTTTATTTCTTTATTTTTTTATTTATTATTATTTGGACATGATACATAGATACATAATTATACAAAAGAAATACAGAGGTTGAGTGTTAAAAGACAAAGAAGGGAAGTAGCCCCAGATAGGGCTTTGATACCTGAAGTCCTTATGGAGGGGGATTCCCCTTCCAAACAATAACTCTCCCCCCTATCTTCCATAAGCCAACAACAGCCTTCAATAAAGGTATGTAATACTGATTTAATTGTTTATGTATTTATTTTATTTAGTTCTCATTGTTTTGTGTGTGTAAAACTATAATTAATCTCTAAAAATGTATTTTTTGTGAATACTTTTGGGGTGCCTGAAACAGATTAATTGTATTTACATTAATTCTTATGGGAAATTATTTTCAGTTT
>NC_069438.1:24271492-24396492 GCF_026875155.1 Cherax quadricarinatus
TAGAAGTGTCCCTGTTTGCTATGATGTAAGTTGAGAAAGAATTCAATCGCACGAGGACCAGGCAGAACCAAGGGGATCTGGACAGGCTGCGGGCCTGGTCCAAAAAATTTGGGGCCCCTGAAGTTAAACCCCAAAGTGAAAGTCATGAAGATTGAGGAAGGGAAAAAACCGCAAACGGAGTACGTCTAGGTTCCAGAGACTAAAAAACCTCACTCGAAAAAAGGATCTTGGGGGTGGTATAACGGGGGCACATCCCTGAAGCGCACATAAACCCCAAAAAACTGCTGCAGCATAGGGCCCCTAGCAAACCTCAAACACATTCCGACTCTAAAAAGAATCATTCGGGACCCTGTAACCGTTACGTTTGGCCCAATTGGGAGTATGCGCACCAGTTTGGGTCCACACCTAGCCAAGCACGTAAGGAAATTAAGAAAGGAAAAGGGTTTAAAAAAGATAGTCCCGGGCAAAGGGGTATATCCTACGAGGAAAGGTTAAGGAAAAACGCCCAAACGACACTGGGGCCCAGGAGAAAGGGGGGTTTACGATAACGACATATAAAAATACGATTGAATCGACAAGGGGCAGAGACAGGGTGTTCCAGAGATGGGACACGCAAAAAAAGCATCACAGTTGCAAGTTGAAACTCATTGAAACAGGGGTGTTAGGATTATTTCTTCATACAAAAGTTGCCAGGAAATGGAAAGTTGGGGAAATGATGATGGGGCAGGGTACAAAATAGCTTTTTAAAAGAGGTTTTTAAAAAACGGGAGCAGGAAGAGTGCCCAAAGGACCAAATGAAGGGGGGGCCGGGGCTGGAATCGACCCCTGCAACCCAAATAGGGGAGTACAAAACACACACACACACACACACCCACAACACCAAACACCCCACCCACACACACACACACACACAACAAACACACACACACACCACACACTACACTCCAACACACGACCAACAAACACACGACACAACACAACACACGACACAAAACACAAATAACACAACACACACACACAACACAACACACGACACAACACAACAACCCGACACAAAAAACCCATAACACAACACACACACCAACAACACACAACACAAAACACGACACAAAAAACAAAAAACCAAAAAAACCCCACAAAACACAAAACACACGACACAACACAACACACGACACAAAACACACTAACACAACACACACCACAACAACACAACACCGACACAAAACAACACACACAAAAAAAAACCCCAAAAACCCAAAAACCCAAAACCACAAAACAAAAAAAAAACCCCAAAAAACCCCCACCAAAAAAAAAAACCCCCTAAAAAAAACCCCCAAAACCCCCCCCCCCAAAAAAAAAAAAAAAAAATTAAAAAAAAAAATTTTTTTTTTTTTTGGGTCTCATTTTACTTTTGCCCTTTTACAAAAAATTGTTTCCTGGTAATCCCCCTTTCCCCCCAAAAAAAATTGTTTTTCCAATAAGGTAGGGGGGGATTTTTTCCCCCACTTTTTTATTTTTGGTTTTTTTTTTTTTTTTTGGGGGGGGGTTTTGGGGTTTTGGGGGGTGTTGTTGTTGGGGTTTTGTGGTGTTTTTTGGGGGGTTTCTACCCGGCCCCCCTTTTAAGTGTTTTCCCTTCCCTTTAGTTTTTATAAAACCTGCAAAACTATTATGGTTCCACTCCTTGCCGTTTTCCCCGCCCCATAAAAAAAAAAAATATTTAAAATTTTTTTGACCCCCCTTTTGGGGTTCAGGGGTCTTAAAAATTCCCCCCCCCTTTTTGGGCCAACTATGGCCATTTTGCCCCTGATTTTAATACCCTTTTAAATTTTTTGGGGACCCCCCCCCCCAAAACCCAATTTTTTTTGAAACCCTTGATGAAAAATTCCAACACCCTTGACTAAACCGGCCAACTTATTGGTTTTTTGTTCGTTCACCCAAAACCTTTTTTCCCCCTATTTTTTTTAACCCTTCCAAATTTTTTTCCCAACCCTCCCAATTCCCTTTCCCTTTCCTTGTTCCCCCACCCCCCAAAATACCCATCAATATTTTTAAAATTTATTTTCCCCCAACCCCGACGCCCTTTTTCCCCCCCTTCCCCCCCCCCCCCCCCCCCCCCCCCCCCCCCCCCCCCCCCCCCCCCCCCCCCGGGCCCCCCCCAAAAAAACCCCCCTCCCCAAAACCTTACCATAAGTTTCCCTGTTAAACCGGGCCCTAGCTTTTCTTAATTTTTAAAAAACTTTTGCAGGTTTTTTTAGAAAAAATTTCTTTCCACCCCTTTCCCGTGCCCCTTTTTCCCTTCCTTGAAAAAACCCCCTTTATTTTTCCGGGTTTTCCCTTTCCCCCCTTTTGGTTTTAAGTTTTTTTCCTTTCTGGTGCTAATTTCCTTTTATTTCTCCAACTTTTTTCTAAAACCCTTTTTTTTTTAAAATTCTGGCTTCCCTTTTTAAAAAGGGGCACTTTCCCCCCTATGGGTATTCCCCATTCCCAATGGTGTTAAGTTTTTGAGGGAAAAATTTTGTTTTTAAAGGCCCCCCGGGAAATTTGTCTCCACCCCCCGGGGTTTTTTCCCCCTTTTATTTTCCCCCCCTTTTTGTTTGTTTTTTTTGTTTTTGGGGTATTCCTTTTTACCCCCTTTTTGGGGGCCCCCCTTTCCTAATTTTTTTTAAACCCTCATGTTGGCTCCTCACATACCTTTTTCGTTTCTTTGAACTACCCCCCTTTTTTTCCCGGGTTTTTTCGGGTTTTTTCCTCCTAATGTGTCTATACAACAGCTTCGGAACTTGACTTTTGATGCTTGTCATTTTCGTATTGTCGTGAGCTCCTTCTTTTCTGTGCATATTTTTGTTTCTGTCTCTTCGGGGTAATCTCTATTTTCCTGGGGGCCTTTGTCTTCTGTACTTTTTTCTTCTTAGTGCACTGTGTGTGGTATGTGTGGTGTGTGTGGTGTTGTGGGTGTGTGTGTGTGTTTTGTGTGTTGTGTGTGTGGTTTTGTGTGTGTTTTGTGTGTTTTTTTGTGTGTGTGTGTGGGGTGTGGTGTGTGTGTGTGGTGTGTGTTGTGTTTTGTGTGTGTGTGGTGTGTGGTGTTGTTGTGTGTTGTGTGTGTGTGTGTGTGTTGTGTGTGTGTGTGTGTGTTTTGTGTTGTTTTTTTGTGTTTTTTTGTGTGTGTGTGGGGTTTTGTGTGTGGTTGTGTGTGTGTGTGTGGTGTTTTGCTGCGTGGTGTGTGATGTGTGTGGTTTTTTTGTGTGGTGGTTTTTGTGTGTGTGTGTGTTTTTGTGTGGGGTGTGTGTGTTTTGTGTGTTGGGGTGTGTGTGTGTGTGGGGGTGTGTTGTGTGTGTGTGTGTGTGTGTGTGTGTGGTTTTTTTGTGTTTTGGGGTTTTTTGTGTGTGTGTGTGTGTTTTGGTGTGTGTGTGTGTTTTTGGGTTTTGTGTGTGTTTTTGTGTGGGGTTGTGGGTGTGTGTGTGTGTGGTTTTGTGTGTGTGTGGTGTGTGTGTTGTGTGTGTTTTGTGTGTGGGGTTTTTTTGTGTGTGTGTGTGGTTTTTGTGTGTGTGGGTGTGTGTGTGTTTTGTGTGGTGTGTTTTGTGTGTGTGTATTGTGTGTGTGTATGTTGTGTGTGTGTTGTGTGTGTGTGTGTGTGTACTCACCCAAAATTTTGGTTGCAGGGTCAGACTCGCTCCGGCCCCGCCTCTTTTACTGATCGCTAGGGTCCTCCTCTCTGTTTGAGCTTTGGTCATACCCTTCTTAAAACATGTATGGTTCCCCCCCACACTTCCTTGTTGGGGTGTTCCACTTCTGACAACCTATGACTGAAGAAAAAAACTTCCTAACGTCCCGTGACTCGTCCCCGAGACTTCAGCTTCCGTTGTGACCCCTTTTCCCGTGTCCCCCCCCTGGAACTCCATCCTGTCCACCTGTCTTTTTCCCCCAGTATCTTTTTATTCGTTATCATGTCTCCCCGACCCTTCTGTCCTCCGTGTCGTCAGTCCGATTTCCTAAACCTTTCCTCGTACGACATCCCTTGGCTCTGGGATTACCCTTTTTTGCAAACCTTTGTACTTTCTTAACTTTTTGACGTGCTTGACCAGGTTGGGTTCCCCATGTGCTGCTATCCCCGTATGGCCCCAACATAACAGGTACGTGTCTTGAACGATTCCTTTTAAGTACGAAAGCTATTTCAGGGTTTTCCCGGCGCCCGTATGCTGCAGCGTTATTTGGTTGATGTGTCCTCCGGGGATGTGCTCGGGTTTTTGGTCACCCCCAAGGTTTTTTTCTCCCTGAGTGAGGTCTGTAGTCTTTTTCCACCAGCCTATACCTGTCTGGGTCTTTTTTGCCCCTCCCCCCAAACTTCATACTTTGCATTTTGGGGGATTTAATTCGAGAAGCCCGTTACGGACCACTTTTCCACCTGTCCAGGTTTCTTTCAGTCCTGCCTCATCCTCGTCCGATTTAATTCTTCTCATCACTTCACGTCATCTGCGAACAGGGACCTTCAGAGTCTATTCCTTCCCTCATGTGTTCACATATTCAAAATAGCACTGGGCCTAGAACTGACCCCCCGTGGACCCCCCTGTAACGGCGCCCACTGGTACTCTTCAGTACATGACTCGTTGCTGTCCCTGTCGGATTCCCTTATCCATTGAGTGCCCTCCTTTTACATGCGCCGATCCTCCAGCTTCGCACTAATCTCTTGGGGAACTGTGTCAAAGGGCCCTTCCTGCAGTCTAGGAAAACCAAACACTCAACCCCCCTTTTTCGTGTCTTACTTCTGTTACTTGTCATAAAACTCCAGGGGGTTTGTGATACAAGATTTGCCTTCCATAACCTGCGGTTTTCATTTAAATCTTGTTCCTTTCCAGGGTTCGACCACTCTCCTCCTGAAATCTTCCCAACTTTGCACAAATACATGTAGGACAAGGTCGTAGTTTATGCCTCGTTCTGTTTCCTCCTCTCTGTGTGTGTATGTGTGTGTGTTTTTGTGTGTGTGTGTTTTTTGTGTGTGTGTGGTGGTGTGTTGTGTGTGGTGTGTGGTGTGTGTGGGTGTGGGGTTTTGTGGTGTGTGTTTGATTCACCCAATATGGGTTTAAGGGGGGCCCGTTCTCACCCCTTTGGCCCCCTCTCTCGGGCAGTTTCTTGGTTCACTCTTTCCCGGCTGCTTGGGCCTTGTCATACCTCCCTTAAAAAAATGTACGTATCTTTCCTCCACTTCACAGTCCCCAGGTCATTCCACTTCCTGAAAACTCTAAGGCTAAAAAAGTGCTTCCCGACATCCCTATGACTCTCTGTGTTTTTAGCATCCGCTTTGCCCCGTGCCTGTTTTTCCTTCGCAAAGAATTGTCCCTTTCATTTATCAGTTCCTCTAAGTAATTTGGGAGTTGTTTTCATATCCCCCGATTTCCGTCTTCCAAAATTGTCAGGTTAATTCCTTAGTCTCTTCGTAGGTCTAATTGACCCCCCTACGTCTAATTGACCCGGCTACGGGGCTAATTGACCCGACACGGTCTAATTGACCCCCTGCGGGCTAATTGACCCGGCTTCGGCTAATTGTCCGGTTTTCACCTTTAAATTGCCCCGCTACAGTCAAAATTGGGAACCCGACTGCGTTAATTGACCCGGTTTGGTCTAATTGACCCGGTTCACTCAATTGACCGGCTACGGTCTAATTGACCCGGCTAGGGTCTAATTCCCCGGCTACGGTCTAATTGACCCGGTAGGGTCTTTGACCCGGCTACGGTCTAATTAGCACAAAATTCCCACGTAAGTAGGGTTGCAGACCCGCCAAAACTTCCTTCACTCCTTTGCCCTTCCCCAAAAATTGTTTCGCACCTCTGCTTTGTTTGCTCATCCCCTTTAAAAAATTTTCCCCACTTAAAAATTTTTTAAAAAATTATTAAAAAAGATCAATTTTTTTTTTGCGTTTTATAAATGTATATATATATATTAATATATATAAATTATAAAAAATTTTATATATATATATATATTTTTTAATATATATAAAATAAATTTTATTTTAATATATATTAATATTATATTAAAAAATTATATAAATTTTTGCAGGAACCTCCCTCTCTCCTCTCCCCCCCTTTTCTCTCTCCCCTCTCTTCTTCTTCTCTCTTCTTCTCTCTTTTCTCTCCCCTCTCTCTCTCTCATCTCCCCCCTCTCTCTCTCTCTCTCAAAAAACTCAGTGGAATCACAATTTTCCCGGCCCTGCCCTCCCGCTCGGGGGAATGAAAACGCTGTTTGGGCTGTAATGAGATGAAGGAGGGATTGATTGGCGGGTAATACGTATTGAAAGCGCCCCTGAGTGGGGGTTAATTGTTTTGGTGACGTGTGTTGCGGGGTATTGAGTTTAGGAGGTGCATTAGGGGTGATCCCTGCCTGGGTTCTCCGGGGGGTTCTGTGGGAGAGGGGAGGTTCGGGGGGCCTTGTCTTTTTTTTTTGGGAGGTTAAAACGGAGTGAGGGAGGCGTCTTGGTGTGGGGAGACCGTTGTTGTTTGTGAAGTCGTAGAGGAGGGAAAAGGGGTTTGAGAGGGAGGGGGGGGTATTGGACGGGTGGGGAGTGGAAGGTGTTATTTTGGGGGACAGGTGTTGGATGGCGAGGGAGTGTGTTGGAAGAGGTGTTGGAGAGGTAGGGGAAAAGTTTTAAATGGTGAAGGAAAGTTTTGGAGGTATTGGGGGGTGAGGGAGGTTTTAAAATTTTGGAAGATAAAGAGACATATTAACATTATAGGGTCTCCTAACGTCCTGGTCACCTGCTATGGTGTTTTTTCCCCCTGAAAAGGGTGCCCGTGACCAGGGGGCTAAAGCTCTCGCTTCGCACGGCGGAGCCCGGGGTTCGATTCCCGGCGAGTGTAGAAATTTGGGCCCCTTTTCTTTACTTTGGTTGTCTATGTTCACCCATCGAAAAAAATGGGTACCTGGGTGTTAGTCGACTGCTAGGGGTGATCCTGGGAAAAAAATGATCTTTTGCGGAAATTCTCAGCATAACAAGCGGCTTTCTATACAAGTATGTCTTGATGTCAGTAGGACGTATACCTGTACATTCTTTAGTAATAAAATTATTTTATTATTTAGTATTCCCAAAAGCTTTGTTTGGGGAGGTTGGTCGTTTTCCCTCTGCATTTTTTGTTAAAAATGAAGTGTTATGTATTCCTGTCTCTTCCCCCAGGGAAAGCTTGGGCGGTTTTTTAGTGCTAAGGGAAAGTTGAAAACACCAGACTGCGGGAGCAGTCTTATACAGCACAACCGTCATAGCCCTTAAATACCAAAACAACAAAAACATTGTTGGGGGTTTATGGGCCACTGTGAGTTTACGCCGTATCGACCCCTAAAACAACCAACCCTCTCCTGACTCATTTTGTCTGCCTTTTTTTCGGTTATCCTATAGATAATTTACATATATGTTACTTGAAAGTTAATTTGAGTGATGTATTTATATGTCCCTGTACCTAAATAAAAAAAAAATAAACGAAAAGTAAAAAACCCTAACAGTCAATGTTCTCGATTTTTTGTCCTGCCCTTGTTTTGACGTAATTTATTATTGTTTCAGGGATACCAAAAGATAAAAGGGTTTTAAATAAAAAACCATAATTTTTAAAAAAGAGGGAAAAACCCAAAACCTTCCCCCGGGGGTCATAAATAACAAGACCAACGCCCGGAAAAAAACACTTGTCCTGTTTCCGATGAAACTTCCCAAATTACCCTAGATACTTTGGATTTTGACGGGAAAAAAGACGGACGGGGGAGAAATAATCGGTTATAAAAGCCTAAAGTAACTTCTTTTTCTGTGATTATTTCGCCTTCAGCGACTTAATTTGTTTTGGGTCTAATAGCTTCTGTTTTTGGTCTAAAGCTTTTTGTTTCCCCCAGTTCAGCTGTGCCCGGTCAGCTACATAAAACTATTCTACATTATGTTATCGGGTTGCTGTACCTGGCACCCCGAGGAGGACGCGAAGAGAGAAGGTTGAAGAGGGGAGCAAACGAGATCCCCAGGAATTCTGGATTTAACTGTGTCTTTTCTGTGAGGTTTTCTAGCAAGCGGGAAAATATACGCGTTAATTTTTTTTCAGCACTGTTAAATGTGGGTTATCCCTATATATCACCGTACTGCTCGTAACTGGAAGGTAAACTTTACATCCTTTTCTTGAACGACGCTTTTACCTCCATCTTTACTCCATTCTTCAGTTACCTTTGAGACGCCTCACATCCTTCATTGTTTTTAACATATAATAAAGACACTTGAGGAATTAATACAGGAGAAAATTAAAAAATTACTTTCAAAACTGAGGGGCTTGCAAAGCCTCACCTTCCAAATTTTTCAAGACTGGAAGGGGAAACGTTCTCAGAAAAAGGGCACCCCGGGTGTTAAAAGCCCCAAATAGGACAGGGTGTTTTAAAAGCCCTCAGAATAAGGACATTGGGTGGTAAACGTCCTCAGAATAAAGGAAACCTGGGGGTTTAAAAAAACCCTCAGAAAAGCACACTTGGGGGGTAAACGTCCTCAGAATAAGGACAAACCCCAGTGGTAAACGTCCTCAGAATAAAAGGGCACCCGGGTGGTAAAGTCCTCAGAATAAGGACACCCCGAGTGGGAAAACGTCCTCAGAAAAAGGACCCCGGGGGGTAAACGTCCCAGAAAAGGGCACCCGGGTGGTAAACTCCTCGAATTTAAGGACACCTGGGGGGGTAAACGTCCCCAGAATAAGGACACCCGTGGAAAAGTCCTCAGAATAAGGACACCCGGGGGGTAAACCCTCAAATAGGGGGCCCTGGTGGTAAAACGTCCTCAGAATAAGGACACCGAGGGTAAATGTCCTCAGAATAAGGGCACCTGGGGGGGAAAAAGTCCCAGAAAAAAACACCTGGGTGGGGAACGTCCAGAATAAAGGGCCTGGGGGTAAAAAGCCTCAAAATAAGGAAAACCCGGGGGTAAACGTCCTCAGAATAAAGGGACACCCGGGGGGAACGTCTAGAATAAAGGGCACCCGGGGGGTAAACATCCTCAGAAAAAGGACAACCCGTGGTAAAGTCCTCAGAATAAGGACACCGGGGGGTAAACGTCCTCAGAATAAGGGCACCTGGTGGTAAACGTCCTCAAATAAGGAAAACCGGGTGGTAAACTTCTCAATAAGGGAAACCCGGGTGGGAACGTCCTCAGAAAAGGAACCCCGGGGGGTAAACGCCGAATAAGGAACCGGGGGGAAACGTTTTCAAATAAGGACAACCCCGGTGGTAAACTTCTCAGAAAAAGGGCACCCCGGGGGGTAACGTCCCAAATAAGGACACCCGAGTGGTAAAAGTCCCAAAAAGGACACCCCGGGGGGTAAACGTCCTCAGAATAAGGACCCTGGGGGGTAAACGTCCTCAGAATAAGGACACCCGGGTGGTAAAAAGTCATCAGAATAAGGAACCCCCGGGGGGTAAAACGTCCTCGAATAAGGACACTCGGGGGGTAAACGTCCCAAATAAGGCACCCGGGGGGGTAAAAGTCTCGAATAAGGACACCCGGGGGGTAAACGTCCGAAATAAAGGACCCCCGGGTGGTAAACGCCTCAGAATAAGGACACCCGGGTGGGGAAAGTCCTCAAATAAGGACACCCGGGGGGAAACGTCCTCAGAATAAAAACACCTGGGTGGTAAAAATCCTCATAAGGCACCCGAGTGGGAAACTCCTGAATAAGGACACCCGGGGGAAAGTCCCCAGAATAAGGCACCCGGGTGGTAAAGTCCTCAATAAGGCACCGAGTGGTAAAAGTCCTCAGAATAAGGGGCAACCCCGGGGGTTAAAGTCCCAAATAAGGACACCCCGGGGGGTAAACGCCTCAAATAAGGACACCCCAGTGGTAAACGTCCTCAGAAAAGGGCCCCCGGTGGGGAAACGTCCCCAGAAAAGGGGCCTGGGGGGTAAAATCCCCAGAATAAGGACACCTGGGTGGTAAACGGCCTCGAAAAAGGACACCCCCGGGGGGTAAACGTTCTCAATAAGGAAACCTGGGTGGTAAAAAATCCTCAGAAAAAGGACACCCGGTGGGAAACTTCTCAGAAAAAGGACACCCAGTGGTAAACGTTCTCAAATAAGGACACCCGGTGGAAACGTTCTCAGAAAAAAGGGAAAACCCCGGGGGTAAACGTCCTCAGAAAAAGGACACCCGAGTGGGTAAAGTCCTCAGAATAAGGCAAACCCGGGGTAAAGTCCCCAGAATAAGGACCCTGGGGGTAAACGTCCTCAAAAAAGGGGCACCCGGGTGGTAAACGTCATCAGAATAAGGACACCCGGGGGGTAAACGCCTCAGAATAAGGGCACTGGGTGGTAAAGTCCTCAGAAAAAGGACACCCGGGGGGGTAAACGTCCTCAGAATAAGGACACTGGGTGGTAAACGTCCGAAATAAGGGCACCCGGTGGTAAACGTCCTCAAATAAGACACCCGGGTGGTAAACGCCTCAGAATAAGGACACCCGGGGGGTAAACGTCCCCAAATAAGGACACCTGGGTGGTAAATCCTCGAATAAGGACACCCGGGGGAAACGTCCTCAAATAAGGGCACCCGGGTGGTAAAAATCCTCAGAAAAAAGGACACCCGGGTGGTAAACGTCCCGAAAAAGGAAACCCAGTGGTAAACTCCTCAAATAAGGACACCCGGTGTTAAGTCCTCAAATAAGGGGCACCCCGGGTGGTAAAACCCTCAGAATAAGGGCAAAACCCCAGTGGTAAACGTCCTAGAATAAAGGAAAAACCCCGGGGGTAAACGTCCTCAAAAGGACACCTGGGTGGGGAACGTCCTCAGAATAAGGACACCCGGGGGTAAACGTCCTCAGAATAAGGACACCCGAGGGGTAAAGTCCTCGAAAAAAGGGCACCCCGGGGGTTTAAAAGTCCTCAAATAAGGCACCCGGGTGGTAAACGATCAGTAAGGACCCCGGGGGTAAGCGTCCTCAAATAAGGAACCCAGTGGTAAACGCCTAGAAAAAGGACACCCCCTGGAAACGTCCTCAAAAAAGAAAACCCCCCTGGGAAAATCCTCAGAATAAGGAAAACCCGGGGTAAAGTCCCCCAGAAAAAGGCACCCGAGTGTAAACGTCCTCAGAATAAGGGGCACCCGGGTGGTAAACGTCCTCAGAAAAGGACAAACCGGGTGGTAAAGTCCTCAATAAGGACACCCGATGGTAAACGCCTCAGAAAAAGGCACCCGAGTGGTAAACTCCTCAGAATAAGGGCACCCGAGTGGTAAACGTCCTCAAATAAGGACACCCGGGTGTTAAACGTCCTCAAAAGGACACCCGGGTGGTAAGCGTCCCCAGAATAAAGGGCACCCCCTGGTAAATTCGAATAAGGACACCCCGGTGGTAAACCCTCGAATAAGACACCCGGATGGTAAAAAGTCCTAGAATAAGGGACACCCATGGTAAACGTCCTCGAATAAGGAAACCCCAGTGGTAAAAATCCCCAGAAAAGGACACCCGGGTTAAACGTCCTCAGAATAAAGGACACCCGGTGGGGAAGGGCCTCAAAAAAGGGCACCCGGGTGGTAAACGTCCCCCAGAATAAGGACACCCAGTGGTAAAAAATCCCCAAATAAGGGGCACCCAGGGTAAACCCCCGAATAAGGACACCCGAGTGGGAAACGTCCTCAGAAAAGGACCCGATGGTAAACGTCCCCAGAATAAGGGGCACCCGAGTGGTAACGTCCTAGAAAAAGGACACCCCCAGTGGGAAAGTCCTCAGATAAGGACACCCAGTGGGAAACTCCTCAGAATAAGGACACCCATGGTAACGTCCCCGAAAAGGCACCCCCAGGGTAAACGTCCTCAGAATAAGGACCCCGGTGGGGAAAAAAACCTCAGAATAAGGACACCGATGTTTAAAAGCCTCAAATAAGGACACCCGAGTGGTAAACGTCCTCAGAATAAGGACACCCGGGTGGTAAACGTCCTCAGAATAAGGACACCTGAGTGGTAATAATGTGACGTAGTCATAAGTCTGTTTTGTTTATTTTATATCTGATTGTTTCCATTCCATCTCTGTTAACAAGAGTCCAGGATAACAAGAGTCCAGGATAACAAGAGTAAAGGATAACAAGAGTCCAGGATAACAAGAGTAAAGGATAAAAAAGGGGTACAGGATAACAAAGTCCGGGAAATAACAAGATAAAGGGATACAAGAGTCAGGATAAAGGTAAAGGATAACAAGAGTCCAGGATAACAAGAGTAAAGGATAACAAGAGTCCAGGATAACAAGAGTCCAGGATAACAAGAGTAAAGGATAACAAGAGTCCAGGATAACAAGAGTAAAGGATAACAAGAGTCCAGGATAACAAGAGTCCAGGATAACAAGAGTAAAGGATAACAAGAGTCCAGGATAACAAGAGTCCAGGATAACAAGAGTCCAAGATAACAAGAGTCCAGGATAACAAGAGTCCAGGATAACAAGAGTCCTGGATAACGAGAGTCCAGGATAACAAGAGTCCAGGATAACACGAGTCCAAGATAACAAGAGTCCAGGATAACAAGAGTCCAGGATAACAAGAGTCCAGGATAAGAGTCCAGGATAACAGACCATGATAACAAGAGTCCAGGATAACAAGAGTCCAGGATAACAGTCCATGATAACAAGAGTCCAAGATAACAAGAGTCCATGATAACAAGAGTCCAGGATAACAAGTGTCCAGGATAACGGTCAATGATAACAAGAGTCCAAGATAAGAGTCCAGGATAACAAGAGTCAAGGATAACAGTCCATGATAACAAGAGTCCAGGATAACAGTCAATGATAACAAGAGTCCATGATAACAAGAGTCCAAGATAATACGAGTCCAGGATAAGAGTCAAGGATAACAGTCCATGATAACAAGAGTCCAGGATAACAGTCCATGATAACAAGGATCCAGGATAACAGTCCATGATAACAAGAGTCCATGATAACAAGAGTCCAGATAACAGTCCTCATGATAACAAGAGTCCAGGATAACAGCCCACGATAAGAGTCCAGGATAACATCCATGATAATAAGAGTCCATGTAACAAGATTCCCAGGATAAGAGTACATGGTAACAAAGATCCATGATAACAAGAGTCCAGGATAGCAAGAGTCCAAGATAACAAGAGTCCAAGATAAAAAGAGTCAAGGATAAAAAAGAGTCCATGATAAAAGTCCAAGATAAAAAGTGTCCATGATAACAAGAGTCCAGGATAACAAGAGTCCATGATATGAGTCCAGGATAACAAGAGTCAAGGTTAAAGAGTCCAAGATAACAAGAGTCCATGATAATGAGAGTCCAGGTTAACAAGAGTCCATGATAAAAAGAGTCCATGATAAGAGTCCATGATAAGAGTTCAGGATAACGAGTCCATGATAAGACTCCAGGATAAAAGTTCATGATAGCAAGAATCCATGATAACAAGGAGTCCGGGATAACAAAAGTCCAGGATAACAAGAGTCCCTAATATATAGTCCAGGATAAAAAGAGTCCATGATAACAAGTCTCCAGGGTAAAAGTCTGTAATAACAAGAGTCCAGGATAACAAAAGTCACTGATAAAATTCCAGGATAAAAGTATACAATAAGAATCCATGATAACAAGAGTCCAGGATAACGAAAGTCCAGGATAAGAGCCCATGATAAAAGTCCAGTGTAAAAAAGTCCATGTATATAATAAGACTCGAGGATAAAAGTCCATGAAAAAAGAGTCCAAGATAACAAGAGTTCGGGGATAACAAAAGTCCGTGATAACAAGTCCATGATAAGAGTCCTGGATAACAAAAGTACAGGATAACAAGAGTCCTTGTTAGGAGTCCAGGATAAAAGTTCATGATAACAAGAGTCCAGGTTAACAAGAGTCCATGAAAAAAAAAAAAGAGTCCATGATAACAAGAATCCAGGATAATAACAGCCCAGGGTAACAAGAGCCATGATAATAAGAGCCAGGAAACAAGAGTCCATGATAACAAGTGCCCAGGATAAGAGTCCAGGGTAACAAGAGCCAGGATAATAAGAACCCAGGGGTAACAAGAGCCAGGATAAATAAGAACCCAGGGTAACAAAAGCCAGGATAATACGAGCCTTGATAACAAGAGCTCGGGATAGCAAGACCCAGGATAATAAGAGCCCAGGGTAACAAAAGCCCATTATAGCAAGAGCCAGAATAATAGCCCACGATCAGAGAAAGGATATAAGAGCCCAGGATAATATGAGTCCAGATAACAAAGTCAGGATAATGAGACCCTAAGATAAGACCCAGAATAATAACTCAGTCCAGGATAACAAGAGCAGGATAATAAGAACCCAGGATAAGAGCCAGGATAATAAGAACTCTCAGCGCCACGGACAAACCATCGATCGCAGCAGATAGATAAAAAATTAAATGTCGCTTAAATTGGCTAATTCATCAAACCAGGGAGATTATAAAGAAGGAGGGAGGGAGGAGTGCGGGAGAGAGAGAGCTACGGAGGGAGAAAGAGAGAGAGAGAGAGAGAGGGATGAACTTATTCCTCCTCTAAAACGGACAGATTGGAGACATTCTCTACTAGCAGTCAGGAGAAAGCTGACTCTTTGACTAATACTTTACTTCTAAGATGCAAGTTCATGATCCAGCAAGGGATCTCTCCTTGGCTAGCTGCAAGAACTGTGGCAAATCTGTCAGTGGTGACAGTAAGTCAGGAGGAAGTGCATCTTAAATCGCAGGACCAAGAAAAGGCTGTGGATCCAGATAAGTTGAGCCCAAGATTGCTGAGATGTGCAGACCAGCTAGCAGCACCTCTAACTCGCATCTATCAGCACTGCCTAGTACAGTGTTAAATGGCCTTTTCTGTGGAAAGAGGCAAATGTAGTCCCTGTTCGCAAAAAGAAGAGCAGAGCAGAAAATCAGCAACTACAGACCAGTGTCACTCCTGTCAGTCACTGGCAATGATCCTTGAGACAATAATCTCCCGGTAGATGACAGTTTTTTCTGTTACCACTCGCTTCGTTGTGACTGTCAATATGGCTTCAGGAAAGATTACTCTGCTACTGATCTGTTGTTAACCTCTCCACTAAGTGGCACCAGTCACTGAGTGAATCCAAAGTCATTGTGTGGTAGCACTGGACATTGCTGGTGCTTTCAAACCGAGTATGGTACCAGGAACTCTTGTCAAACTCTTGTCAAAATTCTAAGCGTAGTTCTCCACGGGACAGAGTCAGCAAGACATACTATTGGTGCAAGTGTTCCACAGGGAGGTATACTTGGGCCATTGTTATGGAATGTCTACTTCAGTGACCCTCTTCATATCATCCCAGAATTCCATGCATATGCAGACGACTGTACTCTGACATTTACTTATCCAAGAGAGGAAATTCCAGCTGCTCTAAGTTACATCAATCACCAGTTTACAGCTGTATCAACCTGGGGAAAACGATGGCAGGTAATATTTCCTCCTGAGAAAACACAAATGATGATGGTCTCTTGGCACCATGAGGGTACTGCCGAAGCATATAAATATAATTTAAGAGTGTTGGTACCCGGGGATAATTAATATTCTTGGGGTGAAAAATTTTACTCCCAACGACTAAAAATTTTTTTTTTCCCCAAAAACCCCAAAAAAAAACTTTCAGGTTTTTTTTTCCCCGCCCCCGGGGGGTGGGGTTTTGAAAGGGGGGGGTTTTTTGGGGGGGGGTTTTTTTAAATTCCGGGAAATTTTCCCCCCCTTCCCCCCCCGATAACCCACGGGTTAAAATCCTAGGGTTAAATTAAATTTTTTAATAAAAGGGGAAAATTCGACGGAGGTCAAGATTTCATTAGTTTCCCAACCCTTTGGTTTTCCTGCCCCCCCCCCCCCTTTTGGTTTAATGGGTTTTTTTTTTTTTTTTTTTTTTTTTTATTTATAAATTAAAAATTTTTTTTTTTTTTTTTAAAATTTTTTTTTTTTTTTTTTATTAAAAAATTTTTTTTTTTTTTTTTCCCCCCTTTTCCCCCTCCCCCCTCTCCCCCCTTTCCCTTTCCCTCTTTTTTTCCCCCCCCCTTTTCTTTTCCCTCCTTTAATTTCCCCCCCCCCCCAAACCCCTTGGGGGGGGGGGGGAATTTTTTTAAAACTTTTTTCCCAAAAAATTTGGATTTTAATTAAAAAAAATTATTTTTTATTTTTTTAAAATTTTATTTTTAAATTTTATTATTAAATTTAAAAAAATTTTTTATTAGAAAGGAAAAATTTTCAGTACTCTGCTTGCGCCCCCTGAAGGGGGTTTCCCTTGACCTGGTGAGGGGCTCTTGATCTGGGGTTTTGGGGATCTGTTTTCCAGTTCTCTGAATTGAGCCTGAATCCCTTTCTACCTCCCCTTCCCCTACAGGAGTATAATCCCTACTTTTTTAGCGCTCTCTATGATTATAATTAAATTGTTCGACAGTAGGGGCGCAAGTTTCTGTACGGGGTACAATATCACCCCTTGAGTATACTCCACTTCGGGTTTTCCTGCCCCCCCCCCTTCATCTGCACTGCTTGACAAGTAGAGAACAGAGCATGACGTCTCACCTCGCCTGGACCCATCCGGGAAAAGATCTGTCATTTCTCAGAGCCTTAACACGGAGGTTTGGGTGGCCTTACGTTAGTACAAAGCCAAATTGTCAAAGTACCCCCTTTGGATCCACTTCGAGGTAGCGGAAGTGACCCTCTACACAACAAGACGGGCACAGCACAATTTTACTCGGCTGTAATCTTCCCCAACCATCAAGATGGCTCCAACTTGACCTGTTCCCTATTTGTATTCCATAAAAATAAAACGTTTTTAAATGACTGAAGGTAACAGCTCTCAGCTTGTAAATAAATTAGGAACCTTAACCAAAACTGTAAAGAAAAGAGAGAAAGAGAGAAAAAGGAGAGAATTTTTTTAAGTAAAAATTATTTTTACCAAATAATGTGTTTTATTAATTTTTTATTATTATTATTATTATTATATTATTTTTAATTTTATAATTATATTATTATTATTTTATTATTATTTATTTTTATTATTTTTTAAAAGATTATTATTAGTAGTAGAAGTAGTATATCATCTTTATTCTTATATTTTTTTGTTGTTTTTCTTTTTACTTTAAAACAGAAAGCGCAAATACCATGGTCTTTATTCTATTTCTAATGAAGACGGTGATTATCCTAAGAGGGATTATCCTAGAGATGGGTGATTATCCTGAGAATGGTGATTACCCTAAGATGGGACTACCTAAGAGGGTGATTATCCTGAAGTGGTGACTATCCGAGAGTGGGATTACCTGAAGATGGTGATTACCTGAGAAAAGGTGATTACCTGAAGATGGGTATCCGAGAGAAAAGATATCCGGGATGTGACTTCCTGAGAGAGGGTACTATCCTGAAAATGGTGACACCCGAAGATGGACTATCCTGAAGGGGGTGACTACCTGAAGAGGTGACTACCGAGAGTTTCGACTACCCGAAGATGGGACTATCCGGAGATGGGACTATCCTGAAGATGGGACTATCCTGAGAATGGGACTATCCTGAGAGATGGTGACACCTGAAGGGGTACTACCTGAGAATGGTGACTATCCGAGAGATGGTGACTATCCTGAGAGATGGTGACTATCCTGAAGAGGGTGACTACCTGGAGATGGTGACTATCCTGAGAGATATGACTATCCTGGATGGTGACTATCCTGAGAGATGGCGCTATCCTGAAATGGTACTATCCTGAGAGATGGTACAACGAGAGATTGTGCTATCCTGAATGGTGACTACCCTGAGAATGGCGACTACCCGAAGATGGGACTATCCTGGAGATGGTGACTATCCTGAGAGTGGTGACTTCCTGAAATGGTACTTTCCGAAATGTGACTACCGAGAGAGGGTGACTACCTAGAGAGGGTGACTATCCGAGAGATGGTGACTATCCTGAGAGAGGGTGAATATCCTGAAGAGGGGAAATATCCGAATATGTTACTATCCTGGAGATGGCGGCATCTTCAGAATGGTGACAATCCTGAAGATGGTGATATCCAAGAGATGGTGACTATCCGAAGATGGGGGACTATCCTAGAGAGGGGGACTATCCAGAGAGGTGCCCTACCGAGAGATGATGACTATTTTCAGAGATGGTGAAAAACCTAGAGAGGGGACTATCCTAAGAATGGTGAATACCTGGAGAGGTGACTATCCTGAGAGTTTGGGATTTCCTGAGTGGTGACACCCTGGAGATGGTGACTATCTTGAGAGATGGTGACTACCTGAGAATGGGACTATCCTAAGATGGGACTATCCTGAAGAGGTGACTATCTTGAAGATGGCTATCCAAAGATGGTGACTACCGGAGAGGTGAATATCCGAAGATGGTGACTACTTAGAGTGGTGCTATCCTAAGCTGGTGACTATCCTAAGAGGGGTAAATACCGAGAGATGGTGACATTTTGAGAATGTGACTATCCAGAGATGGTGACAACCTAAAAGAGGGTGACAAACCAAGAAGGGACTATCCTAAAGGGGTGACTATCCGGGAGATTACGTTTTAAGATGGGACTATCCAAGAGATGGTGACTATCTAGAGATGGGACTACCCAAAAAGATGGGACTATCCTAAAGATGGTGACTTTCTAATAGAGGGTGACTATCCTAAAAAGGGGGACTATCCTGAAGATGGTGACTACCAAAGGATGGTGACTATCCTGAGAAATGGGACATCCTGAGAGAGGGGTTAAAACTGAAATCTCCCACTCAACTGAACTACTGAATCTCCAACTCAACTGACACTACAAAGCTCCCACCAGACAGACACTACTGATTCTCCCACTTGATGACACTACTGAAGTCCCCCACTCAACTGACACTACGAAGCTTCCCAGCTCATACTACACACTAAAGTCTTCCATCAGACTGACACTACTAAATCTCCCAGCTAAACTGACACTACGAAGTCTCCCAGTTACGACACTACGAAGTCTTCCCAGCTCAGACTGACACTACTAAGTCCCCCAGCTCATACTGACACTACTAAATTTTCCAGCTCAACGACATACTGAAGTCTCCCCTCAGACGACACTCCTAAATTCTCCCACTCAGCTGACACTACTGAAGTCCCCAGCCAACTGACCTACAAAGCTTCCAGCTCAGACGACACTACTGAAGTCTCCCAGCTCAGACAGACACTACTGAAGTCTCCCAGCTCATCTGACACTACTGAAGTCTTCCCTCGATGACACTACGAAGTCTCCCAGCCAGACTGACACTACTGAAGTCTCCCACTCAGACTGACACACTGAAGCTCCCCCGACTGACACTACCTGAAGTTTCCAGCTCAGACGACACTACTGAAGTCCCCCACTCAACAGCACTACTGAAGCTCCCCAGCTCAACAAAACACTACGAAGCCCCCCAGCCAGACGACCACTGAAGCCCTCCCACTCAACTGACACTACTAAAGTCTTCCGCTCAGACTGCACTACTGAATCCCCCACTCAACGAAACACTGAATCTCCCAGCCAACGACACACGAATCTCCCAGCTCAACAGCACTACTGAATCTCCCATTTCAGACAGACACTACTGAAGTCTCCCCTCAGACTGACACTACGAAGTCTCCCAGCTCAAACAGACCCTACTAAATCTCCAGCTCAGCTGACACTACTAAATTTTTCCACTCAACTGACACTCTAAAGTCTCCCAGTTAGACTGACACTACGGAAGTCTCCCGCTAAGACTGACACTACTGAAGTCTTTCCACTCAACGACACTACTGAAGTCTTCCACCAGAAGACACTAATAAGTTTTCCCAGCCATCAACACAAACTGAAGTTTTCCACTTAGACTGACACTACTGAAGCCCCCAGTTTTCAACGACACTACAAGCCCTTCCAGCTTAGACTGCACAAAGAAGTCTCCCACTCAGACGACACTACTAAGTTTTTCCAGCTCAACAGACACTAATGAATCCCCAGCTCAAGACACTACTGAAGTCCCCATTAAAAACTGAACTACTGAAGCCCCCCCAGCTCAACGACACTACTAAGTCTTCCCTTAGACTGAACTACTGAATCCCACTCAGACTGACACTACGAAGTCTCCCGCTCAGACTGACACTACTGAATCTTCCACCAGACAACACTAATAAGTCCCCCAGCTCAGACGACACACTAAAGTCTTCCCTCAGCAGACACTAATAAGTCTCCCACCAGACTGACCACTAAAGTTTTCCATTTAACTGACACACGAACCCCCCCACCAGACTACACTACGAAGTTTTCCACTTAGACTGACACTACTAAGTCTCCCACTCAGACTGACACAACTGAAGTCTCCCACCAACTGACACTACTGAAGTCTCCAAGCTCAGACAGACACAACTGAATCCCCAGCTCAACTGACACACGAAGTCTTCCACCAGATGACACTACTGAAGTCCCCCAGCTCAGACTGAAACTACTGAAGTCCCCCACTCAGACGACACTACTGAAGTCTCCCAGCTCAACAAAAACTACTGAAGTCCCCAGCCAGACAGACCCTACTGAACCCCCAGCCAGACTGACACTACTGAAGTCTCCAGCTCAACAACCTACGAAGTCTCCCCCAGCTCAGCCTGACACTACTGAATTTTTTTTCCAGCCGACGACACTACATCTCCCCTTAGACTGACACTACGGAAGTCTTCCAGAAAAGACTGACCTACTGAACTTCCACTCAGACTGACACACGAAGTCTTCCCCCTCAGAAAAACCCAAAGAATCTCCCAGCCATCAACACACGAAGTCCTCCAGCCAGACAGACACACTGAAGTCTCCCACTCAGACTGACACTACTGAACTCCCAGCTCAGACTGACATACAAAGTCTTCCCAGCTAACTGACCTACTGAATCCCCCCCAGCTCAGACGACACTACTGAATCCCCCAGCTCAGACAACAACAAGTCTCCAGCTCAGATGACACTACTAAAGTCTCCCAGCTCAGACTGACACACTAAAGTCTCCCGCTCAGACTGACACAGGGAAAGTCTCCAGCTAAGACGACACTACTGAAGTCTCCCACTCAACTGACACTACTGAAGTCTCCCACCAGACTGACACTACGAAGTCTCCCACTCAACAAACACTACTGAAGTCCCCCCCTAACTGACCTACGAGCTCCCACTCAAAGAAAATACTGAAGTCTCCCAGCTCAGACTGACACACTGAAGTCCCCCCCACCAACTGACAACTGAAGTCTCCCACTCAGACTGACACTACGGAAGTTTTCCCAGCAAAAACGAACTACTGAAGTCCCCCAGCTCAGACTACACACTGAAGCTCCCACTCAGATTGCCCTACGAAGTCTCCACTCGACTGACACTACTAAAGCCCCAGCCGACGACACACTGAAGTCCCCCCCGCTCAGACTGACACATAAGTCGCCAGCTCGACTGACACATGAATTTCCCCACCAGACTGACACTACTGAATCCCCCCAACTCAGACTGCACTACGAAGCTCCCGCCAGACTGACACTACTAAATCCTCCCACTCAACTGACACAACAAAGTCTCCCAGCTCAGACTGACACTACTGAAGTCCCCCAACTCAACTGACACTACTGAAGTCCCCCCGCTCAGACTGACCTACTGAATCTCCCACCAACTGACCTACGAAGCTCCCAGCCAGACTGACACTAAAGTCCCCACTCAACTGACACTCTGAAGTCCCCCCAGCCAGCTGACACTACTGAAGTCTCCCACTAACTGACACACTGAAGTCTCCCAGCTCAACTGAACTACAAATTTGCCAGCCAACGACACTACTGAAGCCCCCCGCCAGACTGACATTTGGAGTTTACCGGGTTTCCCTGGAAAGTTTCGGGGTCAACCCCCCGCGGCCCGTCTGGCCAGCCTCCTGGTGGACAGCCCCTGACAACCAGGCTTTTTGCTGTGGCGCACGCAAACCAACGTACGACCGCAGCCCGGCTGATCGGGAACTGGCTTTAGGTGCTTCCGTCCAGCTTGAAACTGCCAGGTCTGGGGTAATCCCCCTTATGTGTGCGGGGGGCAGTTGAACACCCCTCGGGCCCCTACATTATTGTAGGTCTCTTAACGTGCTAGGACACCCCTGCTTTTCATTGGGGGATGGTGCATCGTCTCCCAATCCTTTTGCTTTCGTATGATATTTTCGTTCAAGTTCGGGACATCCCCTAGGGTTTTCCCGGGGTTATTAAAACATTATCTCTCCCCCCCGTTCCACTACTGAAGTCTCCCACCAGACTGACACTACTGAAGTCTCCCGCTCAACTGACACTAAGAATCTCCAGCTCAGGGTGACACTACTGAAGTCCCCACAACTGACACACTGAAGTCTCCCAGCTCAGACTACACTACTGAATCTCCCAGCTCAACGACACTACTGAAGTCTCCCCGCTCGACGAACTACTGAAGTCTCCCCTCAGCTGACACTTTCCCCTTGAATCCCCCACTCAACTGACACTACGAAGTCCCCGCTCAACGACACAGAAGTCTCCCCCTCAGACTACCTACGAACCCCACCAGGCTGACACCGAAGTTCCCCCTCAGGGTGACACATTACACATGTATGTGAACCTCCTACATTTGGAATTTAAAAAAGGGAAAAAAGCTTATGTTCCCACGGTAGCTACATATAGACAGTGTGCAAACACTCTGGGTTCCCACTGGTACTATCATAAAACGGGGTTAGCAAAACCGCTGGTGTTTTTCCCACGGTAACTATCATATAAACGGGGTACAACACACTGCTGGTGTTCCCACTGGTACTATCATAAAACGGTGAGCAAAACACTGCTGTGTTTCCCACTGTGTAACTATCAAACAGAACAGTGTAGCAACACACTGCTGGTGTTCCCACTGTGTAACACATATAGAACATGTAGAACACACTGCTGTGTCCCACTGTGTAACTATATATAGAAAGGTGTACAACACACGCCGGGGTTTTCCCCCTTTTTAACTATCATTAGAACATGAGCGGGCACTGCGGGTTCCCACTGTGTAACTATCATATAGAACTGTGTAGCAAAACACTGCGGTGTTCCCCCTTGTACATCATAAAAACGGTGTAGCAACACACTGCGTGTTCCCACTGTGTAACTATCATACAGAAAAGTGTAGCAACACACGCCTGCTGGGGTTCCCACTGTGTAAACAATAAACGGGGTAAGCAAAACCACTGCTGGTGTTCCCACGTGTAACTATCATACAGAAAATGTCAACCCTGCTGGTGTTCCCCTGTGTAACTACATATAGAACGGTTTAGCAACAACTGCTGGTGTTCCCACTGTGTAACACAATAGAACGTGTAGCAGACACTGCTGGTGTTCCCACTGTTAACAAATATAGAACGTAGCAAAACACTGCTGGTGTTCCCACGTGTAACTTCAATAGAACATGTGCAACACACTGCTGGGTTTTTCCCCTGATAACATATAAGAACAGTGTAGCAACACACACTGGTGTTCCCCCCTGTTAACTATCATATAAACATGTGCAACACACTGCTGGTTTCCACGTTAGCTATCATATAAAAAAGTGTAGCAGCACACGCTGGGGTTCCCACGTAAACTACAAAAGAACAGTGTAGCAACACACTGCGGTGTTCCCACTGTGTAGCTATCATATAGAACATTTACACCACTGCTGGTGTTTTCCCCCGTGTAGCTACATATAGAACATGTAGCAGCCACTGCGGGTTCCCACGATAAAATATCAATAAACATGTACAAAACACTGCGGTTTCCCACGTGGAGCTATCAATAGAAAATGTAGCAGCACACTGCGGTTTCCCACTGTATAACTATCATATAGAACATGTAGCAACCACTGCTGGGTTCCATGTTTAACTTCAATGAACGGTACAACACCTTTTGTGTTTCCCCCTGTGTAACTATCATTAAACGTGTAGCACAACTCGGTTTCCCACTGAAACTTCATATAGAACATGTACAAAAACCTGCGGGTTCCCCCTGTGTAAAATATCATAAGAAAGGTGTAGCAAACACGCTGGTGTTCCCACTGTGTAACTATCAACAGAAAATGTAGCAACACACTGCTGGTTTCCCACTGTTAAATATCATATAGAACAGGTACAACACACTGCGGGGTTTTCCCACTGTGTAAAATATCATACGAACAGTTTAGCAACCCTGCTGGGTTCCCAGTTGTAACTACATATAGAACAGTGTAGCAAACACGCGGTGTTCCCCCCTGGTTAAATATCAAAGAACGTTAGCAACACCTGCTGGGTTTCCAGTTAACTATCATAAAACAGTGAGCAACACACTGCTGGTGTTCCCCTGTGAACATCATATAGAAAAGGGTAGAACACACTGCGGGTTCCCACGTGTAACTATCATATAGAAAGTTAACAAACACGCTGGGGGTTCCACGTTAACTATCAATATAACAGGTAGCAACACACCGCTGGGGGTTTTCCCACTGTGTTCATATAGAAATGTAGCAAAAACACTGCTGGTGTTCCCCCCGTGTAACTAAAATATAAAGTGTACAAAACACTGCCCCGGGGTTTTTCCCACTGTGATCATATAGAATAGTTAGCAACACACTGCTGGTGTTCCCACCCGGTTTTTCATCATATAGAAAATGTAGCACACACGCGGTGTTCCCACTGTGTAACTATCATAAGAATGTGTACAACACACTGCTGGTGTTCCCACTGTGTAACTATCTATAGAATAGTGTAGCAAAACACTGCTGGTGTTCCCACTGTGTAACACATATAGAATAGTGTACAAACCCCGCTGGGGTTCCACTGGTACAACGTATAAATATTTAGCAACACACGCTGGTGTTCCCCCCTGGTAACTACAATAGAATATGTACAACACACGCTGGTTTCCCCCCTGTGTAGCTATCGTATAGAATAGTGTAGCAACACACTGCTGGTGTTCCCCCGTGTAACATCATATAGAATAGTGTAGCAACACATGCGGGGTTCCCCTGTGTAACATCATTAGAAAGGTAGCAAAACACTGCTGGTGTTCCCACTTTAACTATCATATTTAAATAGGAGCAACACCTGGGGTTCCCACTTGTAACTATCATAAAATAGTGAAGCAACAACTGCTGGGTTCCCACTGTGTAACTACGTATAGAATAGTGACAACACACTGCTGGGGGTTTCCCCCTGTGAACTATCGATAGAAAAGTGTGCATACACGCTGTTTTTTCCCACTGTGTAATACGTAAGAGTTTTCGGGAGTTACTTGTGGGAACCTGGGTGTGAGTTAGAGGGGGGGGGGCAGGGGATTGGGGGGGGGGGAGTAGATTGGGAAAGGGGGGAAGAATTGGAGTGGGAGGGGGTTGGAGGAGGGGAGGGTATTGGGGGAAGGGGGGGAGATTGGAGGGAGGGAGAGAGATTTGAGGAGGGGGGGTAAATTGGAGGGGGGGGAGAGATGCGAGGGGGAGGAGGAATTGGGGGGGGAGGGGAGGTGATTGGGGGGAGGGGGGGTAGATTTGGAGGGGGGGAAATTGGGGGGAGGGGGGAACGCTAAAGGGAACTGGGGTTTTTGGAAGATGAGGGGGGGGTTTTTTGCAGGGGGGGTGGTTTTGGTTGGGAGGGGGGGAAAGAGCTTCGGGGGGGTGGAAAGCTTGGGGGGGGCAATCCGATCAGCAGTCTTGTTGAATTGGAGGCATTGCGACCCTTTCTAAGACCCAATTTTTACGACAACGCTGGGTACCTGGCCGGTACGGGGCGTTGTATGTACTGGCGGGATGACGTACGTGGCTTGTAACAGTTCTTATATGTGAATCTCTACCTGTGAAAGTGTACGTGCAAATCTTATACGAATGGGGGGGTGTATACATATAACATTTTTGTATCTGCATTATACGAAAATATACTTGTAGTATACACACGGGCAAGTTATACCTACATTTTTTATTTTTATTATTATTAATTTTATTATTTTTTTAAGTTTTATGGGCGCCAAAGCTCTGCGAGGCTGATGAGAGTTATAGTAAATTCTGTTATAAGGTCCCACTATTTATCATGATTTCCTTGTTAACAGGAGTCAAAAAGTGCATCTTAATTTTAACAGCGCATAACGAATGCTTGTCATGCGTTATTTCGAGCGAGTGCGTTTTTCCCGTCTCGTTTACCTCCCCCCCCCCTCCAAAAAAAGGAAGAGTTGTACTATGTAAGAGGTTTTTAAGAGAGGTGACTGTATCAGCAATGGGAAGTGAAAAACAAGCCACGGTACGGGTGGGGCTCGAACTCACGCCACGCTGGCGGGAGATTTATCTGTTAAAACTTGTAGTTGTGGTCACAGTGGTGGGTCATGCTAACCTCCCTAGTTGGATGAATGTCATTGTAGCCAGCTGGTCCAGTGGTTTACGCACTGGCCTGGAGTTTTACGACTCGCTTGCCGCGAGTTCGAGCCCGACCTGAACCCTGGTTTGTTTGCAATAATGTCATTACAACTTCGTGAGTCATTGGTGGTTATAACCTTAATTTTTAAAGGGGTGGACGGGTAAGCCAGTGGAAGGCCTCAGTCAGATGATCAAAAGCTCCAGCTGTGGGTCATCATCTAAGACCCGCGTCAGGAAACATTTGTCCTGTGTCCTGACAAATCTTACGTAACCTAACCGGATTATTTTCATTTCATTCATTGGGTGGCGCTAAACCCATAGGGGTCATAGAGTTCCCTGGGTAAGGGGGGGTAAATGGGAGCATTCGGTTTCGATCGAAGGAAAGAAATTGCAGGTTGAATTGCTTGGATCAAGAGCCCCTCCTTACATCAAATTATTATCATGAGGGAGCGCTAAACTCGTAGGGATTATATAGCGCCTGTGTGGGGAAGGGGGGATGGAAGGCATTCAGGCTTAATTCAAGGAATTCGAGCACGGATTCAATTCCCTAGATCAAGAGCCCCTCACCAGCATCAAATCACTGGCATCAAGCAACCTCCCTTGAGGGATGAAAACACGGTGAAAAGGGATCCAGTGTGCTTTTTGATAAGTGATACAATCATTTGAACAAGGTGTTTGACCATGCATCAGTTATCTCTCTATGTGACAGCTGTGAGTGTTGTGTAGCCAGTACACAGCTGTGAGTCTTGTGTAGCCAGTACACAGCTGTGTGTCTTGGGAGCCGTACACGCTGTGAGTCTTGTGTAGCCAGTAACAGCTGTGAGTCTTGTGTAGCCAGTACAAGCTGTTTAGTCTTGTGTAGCCAGTACACAGCTGTGAGTCTTGTGTAGCCAGTACACAGCTGTGAGTCTTGTGTAGCCAGTACACAGCTGTGTGTCTTGTGTAGCCAGTACACAGCTGTGAGTCTTGTGTAGCCAGTACACAGCTGTGAGTCTTGTGTAGCCAGTACACAGCTGTGAGTCTTGTGTAGCCAGTACCAGCTGTGAGTCTTTTGTAGCCGTACCAGCTGTGAGTCTTGTGTAGCCAGTACACAGCTGTGAGTCTTGTGTAGCCAGTACACAGCTGTGAGTCTTGTGTAGCCAGTACACAGCTGTGAGTCTTGTGTAGCCAGTACACAGGTGTGAGTTGTGTAGCCAGTACACAGGTGTGAGTCTTGTGTAGCCAGTACACAGGTGTGAGTCTTGTGTAGCCAGTACACAGGTGTGAGTTGTGTAGCCAGTACACAGCTGTGAGTCTTGTGTAGCCAGTACACAGGTGTGAGTTGTGTAGCCAGTACACAGCTACGAGTCTTGTGTAGCCAGTACACAGCTGTGAGTCTTGTGTAGCCAGTACACAGCTGAGTCTTGTGTAGCCAGTACACAGCTGTGAGTCTTGTGTAGCCAGTACACAGCTGTGAGTGTTGTGTAGCCAGTACACAGCTGTGAGTCTTGTGTAGCCAGTACACAGGTGTGAGTTGTGTAGCCAGTACACAGGTGTGAGTCTTGTGTAGCCAGTACACAGGTGTGAGTCTTGTGTAGCCAGTACACAGGTGTGAGTTGTGTAGCCAGTACACAGCTGTGAGTCTTGTGTAGCCAGTACACAGCTGAGTCTTGTGTAGCCAGTACACAGCTGTGAGTCTTGTGTAGCCAGTACACAGCTGTGAGTCTTGTGTAGCCAGTACACAGCTGTGAGTCTTGTGTAGCCAGTACACAGGTGTGAGTTGTGTAGCCAGTACACAGGTGTGAGTCTTGTGTAGCCAGTACACAGGTGTGAGTCTTGTGTAGCCAGTACACAGGTGTGAGTTGTGTAGCCAGTACACAGCTGTGAGTCTTGTGTAGCCAGTACACAGGTGTGAGTCTTGTGTAGCCAGTACACAGGTGTGAGTTGTGTAGCCAGTACACAGCTGCGAGTCTTGTGTAGCCAGTACACAGCTGCAAGTCTTGTGTAGCCAGTACACAGCTGAGAGTCTTGTGTAGCCAGTACACAGCTGCGAGTCTTGTGTTAGCAGTACACAGCTGCGAGTTTGTGTAAGCCAGTACACAGCTGCGAGTCTTGTGTAGCCAGTACACAGCTGCGAGTCTTGTTTAGCCAGTACACAGCTGCAAGTCTTGTGTAGCCAGTACACAGCTGAGAGTCTTGTGTAGCCAGTACACAGCTGCGAGTCTTGTGTAGCCAGTACACAGCTGTGAGTCTTGTGTAGCCAGTACACAGCTGCGAGTCTTGTGTAGCCAGTACACAGCTGCGAGTCTTGTGTAGCCAGTACACAGCTGCGAGTCTTGTGTAGCCAGTACACAGCTGCGAGTCTTGTGTAGCCAGTACACGGCCTGCGAGTCTTGTGTAGCCAGTACACGGCTGCGAGTCTTGTGTAGCCAGTACACGGCTGCGAGTCTTGTGTAGCCAGTACACGGCTGCGAGTCTTGTGTAGCCAGTACACGGCTGCGAGTCTTGTGTAGCCAGTACACGGCTGCGAGTCTTGTGTAGCCAGTACACGGCTGCGAGTCTTGTGTAGCCAGTACACAGGTGTGAGTCTTGTGTAGCCAATACACAGCTGTGAGTCTTGTGTAGCCAGAACACAGCTGTGAGTCTTGTGTAGCCAGTACACAGCTGAGAGTCTTGTGTAGCCAGTACACAGCTGTGAGTCTTGTGTAGCCAGTACACAGCTGAGAGTCTTGTGTAGCCAGTACACAGCTGCGAGTCTTGTGTAGCCAGTACACAGCTGCGAGTCTTGTGTAGCCAGTACACAGCTGCGAGTCTTGTGTAGCCAGTACACAGCTGCGAGTCTTGTGTAGCCCTTACACAGCTGCAAGTCTTGTGTAGCCAGTACACAGCTGCGAGTCTTGTGTAGCCAGTACACAGCTGAGAGTCTTGTGTAGCCAGTACACAGCTGCGAGTCTTGTGTAGCCAGTACACAGCTGCGAGTCTTGTGTAGCCAGTACACAGCTGCGAGTCTTGTGTAAGCCAGTACACAGCTGCGAGTCTTGTGTAGCCAGTACACAGCTGCGAGTCTTGTGTAGCCAGTACACAGCTGCGAGTCTTGTGTAGTCAGTACACAGCTGTGAGTCTTGTGTAGCCAGTACACAGCTGTGCAACAACTATTTTCCAAATGCAGTAGTGGTGAAAAATGTCATCCCAAGTACTCAACTGTGCTCTAATCAGCAGCAGTTTGTTGCTCTCCAACCCAGACTGATGCTGCCATTTATCCCAAAATGCTCCAAAACTGAAAAATTCTCTTTAGAAAGGCAGATCCCTGCAAAAGATCGATAAATCCAGAATTACTAAACATACAGAGGACTGAAAAATACTTTTTAAAAGGTCAGCAGTAACAGCCTGGTTGATCAGGCCCTGATCCACCACGATGCCTGGTCACATTATTATTATTATTATAATCAAAAAGAAGCGCTAAGCCACAAGGACTATACAGACCTGGTCACAGACTGGGTCGTGGGGGCGTCGACCCCCCAAAACACTCACCACATATACTCCAGGTAAGGGCATATATCCCTACAAAAGATAGGTTAAGTTAAGTTTATTTAGGTACAGGTACACAAATAAAATTAGACAAATTATCATAGATAGTAACATGTGTAAATTACCAAGGATAACTTAAAGAAGTCAGACCAAGATTTATTTCTTTTGAGGTCCTTATTCAGAATTGCAGAAGGTGTGCAGAGGTTTATGCAAGTTTGTTGCCCTGAGCACTAAAATGACCAGGGATCCATCATAAGATTGTTTCTTTATGTTTGTTAAACAGACAACACAGTCAAGCAATGCTCTAAAGTGTGACAGTAATATCACCTTTTCCAAATGAATTGTAGACCATACATTGTAGAAATAAAACTCATCGTTTATCGGACTTTAATGCAAATGACGATAGGATATGATGATTCAAAACTCCAGAGAGCTTGTAATGCACTTTGAGAATCAGAGACCAAGAAAGAAATGGGAAGTCACAAGGTAGGTGGATGATAGCTGCATGCAGTAGGAAGAGTCACAACATGGATAATAACTAATACTTTTAACTGCCATGCAAGTACACATTATATCCAGCAAACATCCTATACTATACTGTTCAGAAAAACTGCTGTGTATCCTACATCATCAGAGGATTTGGGAACTCAAAAAAATAATAATCAGTATTTAGAGGGGTGTTAATGTTGTTTTATAACTGTAGTGTAAGCATGCCTCTGGCATGATGATGATGAAAGTTTTTCTTTTTCGGGCCACCCTGACTCAGTGGGAAACAGTCGATGTGTTAATAAAAAAAATTTTAGAACCATTCTCCATGGGGAAGTAGAGAAGAATTCTTCCTCCATAAACCATGCGTGTCGTAAGAGGCAACTAAAATGCCGGGAGCAAGGAGCTAGTAACCCGTTCTCCTGTACACATTACTAAAGTTAAAAAGAGAAACTTGTTTTTCCTTTTTGGGCCACCCTGCTTTGGTGGAATACAGCTGGTTTGTTGAAAGAAAGATTTAGAATCGTCAGTGAACAGAAGTAGCATGCTAGTGTACTTGAAAATGCTTCAGGAAAAGGGGGTGCTTGTCCAACAGTTGATACTACAGTTAAGAAGAAGGAAGGAGAGACACTCGACACATAGTTACCTCCTAAACAAGAATGGAAAAGAAATGAGTGCAAAAAAGGGAGGCAAATTGATGGAATCAACTGGTCTGAAAGCAGAGATAAAAGAGATGTAATAAATGAAGATTGAGCATCAACTTTGCTAACATCTGTCATTATGCTCTGGGTTGCAGGGCCATGAAGAGCATAAACAATAACAAAATAACATATACAGTATTTGAAAGATCTTATAATGAAGGAGTATTAGACTTGCCTAGCATGTTTCAGTAGACCTACTGAAGTTTTCTCTTTTTATATTCTTGCAGGCTTTTGAATGGGAACCAACAAAAGGCACTGAGACATAGGCACAATCCTTCATGGTGACTAAGATAAAGCTCTGAAATAAAAGCTATTGAAGCAAATGCATACACCTGATCCCTGTAATCAGGTTTTGATATTATTATTAGTCAAAACTAGTGCTAAACCCACCAGGTTAATACAGTGCTGTTAAAGTTTTAATAGATTATTCTTATAATAAAAAAGAAGCGCTAAACCACAAGGGCTATATATACAGCGCTGCAGGGCAGGAAGGAAGTGAGGGTATCAGGTGGCAAAAGGGAGATGGATGAGTAATAGGTTACGGAGAACAGCAGGGCAGTGGATGGTGAAAGGGTAGAGGGCAGCAAGAGATTGAGGTAGAAAGGGCTGAGGGGAGTGCGAAAGGTATCATCATCAGAGTTTGTGGAGTAAATCAGTTGTTGTCAAGAAGTCAATGAGAGAGTCAGGATTAAAGGAGGGTCCATCAGCAAGAAGAGAAGGTAAAGAGAGAGTAGTAGAACGGAGACGACGTTGGAGGTAAATTGTGTGCTCATTGATAGAGAGGGCAGCCTAACAGAATGTGGCTAATCGATACTGGAACTTGACACTGCTCACAGAGAGGAACAGGGTGCCTCTCCATAAGATACCCATGAGTAAGACGAGTGTGGCCAATGCGAAGGCAGGAGAGAGTAGTCTCCCAACCTCGGCACTGATGACAAAACGACCAGTAACCTAATAGAACCAAGGCTGAATGAAAAGTAATTTTTTTATTACAATCAGTCACAGGAAGCGCTAAATCCACTGGGGTCATGAATCGCCAGGGAAATGGGAGGTGATCAAGCACAATCTGAACATCAATAGCCCTTCACTAATGTAGAATATACAATAAAAAATAATTGGATATAAAAACTAATAAAATAAGACATTCCTTCTGTATTCATTAAAGAACACAAAACATATGGTTAAATAAAACAGATTTCAAATATGTAACATATTTAATAAAGAAAAATATTTATAAATTGTCAACCTGATCATCGGAAGCACCAGAAGCATTCATGATGGACTCGTGTTGGGCTGTGTCATCTTCATCATCGTCCTCATCGTCTTCATCTACTTCCATTTCAAACAACCTAACGCGCCTTCTGTTCTCTGACAAGAGGAGTGCAACTTTACGAGATCCAGAGACCGCCAATGAAGAGAGTGGGCCACCCTCGAGTCGCCTGTACCCACTAGCATCCACCAGTGAGCATGCATCTCGGGTAGTCACACCAGCCTCTGCCAGGCGCCGTCCTCCATATACAGCCAAGGGCCTTAACTCTCCACATGCTGCTTGCATCCATAACTGAATGAAGAATGAAGCTTTAGAATCAGATGGGTCTTGTGCCAACACAGATAGTGTATCTTCAGAATAGAACTGTGCCCCAATTAACTGCAATAAAGGGGATGGTGGGCCAATTTGCTCTAATGAACACCCTCGTGTTCCCTCTAGTCTTGAAAATACAAATGGAGCTGCCTCCACGTGATGAGCTGGACCTGGCGGTGCACTGGCCTGTGCAAGACGTTCAGCACTTGTTGGCCACCGTGCTAGATAGAGAACAGACTGCTTAAGGCCAGGAAGAAGCACAGTATACATGGCATTGTCACGAGGGCAGCTTATCTGGCTCACACTTACTGGCCCACTTGATGCTATGGCCATAAATGGGACCCAAGCAACAATGTTTACAGCCTCACTTATAACCTTTGCTGGTTGTCCAGCCATATTATCCAAAACAGACTCAAGGTTTTTGTGCTCTTGCAAAAGAGAACGCTCAGGATAGTGTGGAAAGATGAGAGAATGCTCAGCAACTGCAGGATGTTCGGCAAGAAATATAGACCAGGGATTACGGTCTGATTCGGGTGGACAAGAGAGCGGTGCATCTTTCAGGAACTGGCCAACGCGCTCCAAGCGGAATCGTGTGCGTTTCTCACCATCAGGACCTGTTTCTGTTTCTTCAAGGCCATCATGTAAAAACTCTGTTATATAGGTAAGATCTTGCTGGGTCATGCGGCTCATCTCATCTGGTACAGCCTCACCCCGAACACGCTGCACAACTACATACAGCCAACGAAGAAAGGCTTTAAAAGTGCTCATTGCACCATCTATCACTTGTTGGAGCTCCACAGCTTTAAGTACAAATGCTCCAGCTTCCCTGACAGCATTTGTAACCACATCTCCTCAACACCCAACATTCCAAATCGATCATGATGTCTCGCTAGACCAACTAGAGCACTTAGCTGGTACACAAGTGCTTGTCCTACTGCTTGCACATTGCGCAGAACCAACTTCTGAATGTTAGAAATAACTAAGTTCTATTGAATGACCCAATTTCTTTAAACCTTTTTCAGTGAGTTGATTTGAGAGAAACATGTCAAATTCTGATGAAGATAAACCAAATACTAAAAGATCCAGAAAGTCAGCAGATACACCACCTTCAGGAACAGTTCTAGCATATGTGGCTAACTTCAGATCCAATTCAAGTAAAATGCTTTCCCAAGCTTCAGCTAAAAGTGTGAGTGTGTGAGAGGCATAGGTCATGAGTCCACAAATCTGACCATAGCGATAAGCAAGAGCACGGAGCTCTTGATGACGGCAAGCCAGAATCAAGGTTTCTATCGTTACATGCACAACCTCCCTTTCTCCTCCGAGATCTCGTTCCACCAAACAACTAAGCAGATGGAGATCATGGGAGGGTGTAGCATCTAGAACCTGTCCTGCCCTTGGCACAGAGTCTGCCAGATTGACTGTAGCACAATGAAAGAGCCCAAAGGCATAGATGTAGACAGATGCTGCAGATGTAGCAACAGTTAGAAGGGTTAATGATGTTGATCCCGTAGTAGACAACCTTCGTGCCACCCTTCCTCACGATCCTCACCACTGCTTCCTGTGTATGTCTTGGAGAGGGAAGGAAGTGGTGGCAGAAACATCTCTGATGAGTCCTGAAAAGCACACAAAAAAGGTATCACTGTCCATAAAACTAATAAATGGATAATTTCACTATCTGTGTAATGTGATCACTGAACTACATGTTATTTTCACTGGTAGACTAAGAAGACAAGGGCTACTAGCATCTATGGCACTTCCATATGTATAAAGGATCTCAAATTTAGAACATGTAAAGTCTATGGAAAAATACAGTAATATATCTTAGGTTACCCAAAAGTTCAACCCTTTAACCCTTTCAGAGTCCGTGCCGTAGATCTATAGCTGTACATTGAGGGTCCAAACCATAGATCTACGTCATGAGCTCAGCTCACTCTGATAACCTGAGAGCGGTAAATTTTGGCCTAGATATGAGAGAATACATCTATGTGGTATGTGTGCACCACATAAAACAAATCCTGCAGCACACAGTGCATAATGAGAGAAAAAAACTGAGACCGTAATTTTCGATTAAAACAGCAACTTTGCAGTGTTTTTTCATATTTTTTTTATAGCTGTTTTTGCGATTTCTTGGTCTCATTTGATAGAATGGAAGATATATTACAGAAATAGAGATGATTTTGATTGGTTTAAGTAATGGAAATGGCTTGAAACTGAGCTCAAAGTAGCAGAAATGTTAAATTTTTGCCAATATTCAAGAGTAAACAAATGACCTTACATATCTAATACACGCCGCTGTGGGTCTAATCTGTTCACAAATGTGGTGATATTATTTATACAATTATTACAATATTGCATAACAGTAAATCTTCTATTTTTTGGTTTGAATAAAAATTCATTGTGAATAAAAAATCAAAATGGAATTCATTAGTAAAGCCTGAAAACATAACTAATGAACATAAGAAATGTTAGTTTAGCGCCAGGAATGCCTGTATTGTTTATTCTGGACCCTAATTTGAAATTGGAGTATTTTGAACTTTGCATTAAATTGGCCAAATTACCAATTTCCGATCACTTTATTTTGTAGTTGAAATAGTTGACTTGGCGAATTCTTGTGCTCAATCGATAGAATAGAAGTAATACTAGTGAAACAGCTAAGAATTTTGTCGACTGGAATAATGTAATTGGCCTAAAATGGGAGTCAAAGTCGGCAAAATCGCCGATGCGTAAATATCGCTGACACATCAAATTCGCAAGCATAATTTCGTCAATTTTTCATCAAATTTCGTACTTTTTGTTTTATTACCTTCAGAAAAAGATTCTCTACTATTTCATAAGAAAAAATAACAAAATTAATTTTTGAAAATTCTTGGACACTGGTGCACACTTTGAATTTGGCCTCTGGACCTGAAAAGGTTAAAAGTAGTTAAAAAAAAAAAAATACAAGAAAGATAAACCCTCAACATAATGGACTTTTGAAATAACGGATAAAATCTATTGGGTAAATTATTCTTTTCACTCCTTATTGTCAATGTTTATTACAATATACCTGTAACTTGTGTGTCCACAATATAAAGTAAACACTAAAATACTACTTAAATGCTTTTTTTTCTGCTATTTTTTCTAGTTTAACAGATGCTCAGCCTGCTCTTCCCTCATTAGTGTATTATACCAAGAATGTACTGTAACATTACTGCAATGGTATCAGAAATCTTGAGACTCTTTCCACATTTTGCATTACTTACATAAACTAACTACTGTACGACTATAATCTATGAAATTACTGTATTTAATTCTATAATATCCAAAGGTGGGAGACGGCCGACTTGTTGAAAAAAAAAAAATAATAAACATTGCAGTTCTGAGGGCCATCCAAGTTATGTCGTCGGTACACTGGTGGCAAAATGGCAGCTGAATGAATGACAGTGGATGTTTTCTCTCTTTCTTTTTTTTTTTTTTTTGGTCACCCTACCTCAATGAGATATAGCCAGTGTGTTTACAAAAACAGCTATTTACCCACCGGGCTTAATAAAAACCAATGCAAATATGTAATAGTTTTGTACTACTGCTCACAGGGTGAGCATAAGGTACAATACATATTAACCTAGCAGATGTATGTGGCAATAATTAAATTTCTTTTTTTTTTTTTTCAACATTTTAAGACGATCTCAAAATTTCAGTGCCATCTAAAATAGTATTATAAAAATGTGGCATCATTTGTAGTGAATAATTTAACACATAAGTTTGCACTTGCCAGCAGAGGCCAATTTGAATGAAAATTACCTGGGCCTCAAGACAGTCACCTAACCATCATTATAAAAAATATACAGTACCAGTAATTTTCTCCTTTTAGGTACTTTTATTATTAGTGAGAGAATGTTGACCTTAAACGTTAATATGTACAGTAGACCCCGGGTTTTTGTAATTAATCCATTCCAGAAGGTTGGCCTAAATCCAAAATGGCCGAAAACCGAAGTAATATTTCCCATAAGAAATAATGTAAATCCAATTAATTCGTTTCAGACACCCAAAAATATTAACAAAAAATACATTTTATAGAGAATAATTATAGTTTTACATACAGAAAACAATGAGAAATAAACATAAATGACTAATTTTAATGATAAATGAACATTATATATCTTCAATGAAGACTCTTGTTGGTCAGTATTATTTATTTGTAGTTCCAGATGGACTACATCCCATGCGTATACCTACCGGCTACATACACTGCGGTCTACAGCTATATTACCAATAGCATACCACGTTCACCGAGTTAAGTCGTTTCTAGCAACTACCTTTAGATACCATCATAAACAAAGGGAGAAGTAATGAATAATTCATGCCGAGAATTGTAAACGAAAGCCTTATATGCTATTAAGGGCTGTTACTGGCCAACACAGATTCATACGTGTTTTCTCTGGAACTGAACCAGAGAAAACGTAATGTCACCCCTCCACCCAACGCCACCCCTCTATATTAACCTAAAATAAGACATTTAATGTGCCCAAGAGTAACATGTTTCTTACATAATTTTGAAGGAAATATCATATTTGGGTTAATGAAAATGTCTATATTAACGTAAAACAAGACATTTGATGTGCCCAAGAGCGAGCCATGAACGTATGAGCAGCCTAGGTGGATGAGTCTGGTACTGTTAATTTCTGAGCTGATGTACAAAACCCGGGGACAAAATTTGCCGAAAAAAGTGCTTGAAATCCGAATTGTATGATTTCCACACCGGTCAAAAACCAGGGGTCCATTGTATATAAATTAGTTTCCCCCTGTACCGAAATTGAATCAGTGAATTGTTTGAATTCTAAAATACATTTTATCTTTTACAACCTTTCTCTTATCAAAACTCATGTAACCCTAATCTCAAAACTCCTGGAACTAATCTCAAAGCTCTTGTAACACTAATCAAAATCTAGTGGTAAGGATCGATGCCTCCCATCCTAGTGTGTTGTATCAGTATACTGTAGCACAAACCTCAAATAAAGTTTCCTTCTTGGGGGCCTCGTCTAGGACATGCATAGCCCAGTTGAGGGCTGTAACCTCGGCATTTACATTCAGCTTGTGAACTGGGTTGCTGTCTTCTATGTCCACTAGAACCACTTCACCTGTTTAGATCAACATACACTGCATTAAAAACATTTAAACTGCATAAAACATTTAACTGTAATTATACGTCAGCACGGAACAACACCTTCCACACACCATATACTACTTCACTACATTACTATACAACACTTCATTACTGCTGAAAATACTCTAACACCAGAAAATGATTAGCATTTTTTTTAACTCGATGGCAATCTTCCACCAAGGCAATCCCCAGTAAGGGTGGAAATGTTGGGTATGTTCCCTTACACCTGCTGCCCCTGCTTACCTAGCAGCAAGTAGGTACCTGGGTGTTAGCTAACTGGTGTGGGTCACGTCTTGAGGGGGGTAGAGGGTATTATACCTCAGATAGGGCTGGGCTTTGAAATGAGCTGAGGTGGAAGTACAGCTCTTAATCTGTAAAATTTACTTGTGAAAAAAAACAAAATGGCAGGGTAATGTAAAGAAGAAGAAAACACTTTTACCATCATTCATTAAATCACCATCTTTTCCAAGGGAATAGTGGGCAAGAATTCTTTCCCTGTAAGCCACGAGTGCCATGAAAATAGACTAAAATACCAGGGGTAAGACACTAGTAACCCCTTCTTCTGTATTCAATTATTATAGTCAGAAAAGACTATAACCTGTATAGGTCACTGAGCACACTAGCACCAGAGAGGCATCTGTGATGCTTACTGTTTTAGGACCACTTTTCATGGGTTCAAACCCCTACCTGTTCTGTGGTTTATTTGACACACACTGCCTAGCGTGAGCTAATGTATTCAACTACAACAATACGTTCAAAAATAATGAACATTCATGAGGACCTTGTTTATACAGCAGGTTAGGTGAAACATAATGTTTTTTCACTTTCAAATTAATAAAAAGCCTGATAACATTTTTACACTATCATATATTAAGTGAGCAAACAAGGTAGGCCTAAAATATGCATATACAGTACGCACATTAACTAAAATATTTTTATCCTTAGCTTATAGTGAGTGGTGAATATATTTATTGTAGGAAGTCAGAATAAGTGAAGAGTGAGTATAATTGAAAATGCTGCATTAGTAAAATGTTGTAAAGCGGGGCTCTCCTGTAATGCCATTTGAAATAAAGAAGGGGTTTGGGATATTTGCTGTTTAGAGGAACATTTAAACTGTTGTATCTGTGTGCCTCTGGCAAGACAGTGATAATGTGAATGATGGTAAATGTATTTCTTTTTTTGGGTTACCCTGCCTCGGTGGGAGACGGCCAGCATGTTGAAAAAAAAAAATTAAGAAACTGAAGTATATAAAATAAAAAGAAATTTATGTACCTGCATCGCATTATAAAAATTTGAGGTTACATGTTCACAAGTGGTTTTTGGTACCTGACATGCTGTTGGAGTGTGAGCAAGGTAACATTTATAAAAGGGTTCATGGAAACAACACTTACAGTGCCTGCATGCTGAGAGATGGCTTGCTAAAAGACTGAGATGACAGCACAAGTGAATATTATATGTAATACGCATATAATATTATTCTTCCTCTTTCAACAAACTGGCCGTATCCCACCGAGGCAGGGTGGCCCAAAAAGAAAAAACAAAAGTTTCTCGTTTTTTTAATTTTAGTAATGTATACAGAAGGGGTTACTAGCCCCTTGCTCCCAGCATTTTAGTCGCCTCTTACAACACACATGGCTTATGGAGGTAGAATTCTATTCCACTTCCCCATGGAGATAAGACGGAATAAGCAAGAGCAAGAACTAGTAAGAAAATAGAAGATAACCCAGAGGGGTATGTAGTATATATATAGTATATGCTTGTACATGCATGTGTAGTGTAACCTAAGTGTAAGCAGAAGTAGCAAGAAGTACAGTGGTCCCTCGATAATAGCCAGGCTCAATAGGCGTCCTTTTTGGAAATCGTCACGTTATTTTAGTCCAAACATTGGCTCGCAAATGGTCGGTTGACTCGCTAATCGTCATTCGTCCTGGACGCGTACTCACGGCTCTGAGCCGCCTCGGCCTCCCTTCCCAGCCAGTGTGCCATTATTTACCAGTGAGCGACGGTCCCCTCATGTGTTCATACGAAAATATTTCATAATATTCCATTCATTTTAGTGCTTGCAAGTGCTAAATAAGCTACCATGGCTCCAAAGAAAGCTCCTAGTGCCAAGCCTTTGGTAAAGAAGGTGAGAAATATGATTGAATTTAAGAAAAACATCATTGAACAATATGAAAGTGGCATACGTGTGGCCGAACTGGCCAGGATGTATAACAAATCCCATACAAACCATATCTTCCATCGTGGCCAAGAAAAAGAAAATTAAGGAAGCTGTTGCTGCAAAGGGGGTAAATATGCTGACAAAAATGAAATCACCAGTACTCAAAGAGGTTGAGAAGTTATTACTGGTGTGGATAAACGAGAAACAATTAGCAGGAGATAGTCTTATGACGTCGATTATTTGTGAAAAGGCTAGGCAGTTGCATGACGATCTGGTAAAGAAACTGCCTGCAACGAGTACTGATATTTGTGAAATTTAAGGCCAGCAAAGGTTGGTTTGAGAGATTTAAGAACCGTAGTGACATACACAGTGTGATAAGGCATGGTGAGGCTGCCAGTTCGGAAAAAAATTGCAGCTACAAAATTCGTAAGTGAATTCAAGGAGTATATAGAGGCTAAAGAACTGAAACCTGAACAAGTGTACAATTGTGACGAAACAGGCCTCTTTTGGAAGTAAATGCCAAAGAGGACCTATATTACTCAGGAGGAAAAGGGACTGCCAGGACACAAGCCTATGAAAGACAGGCTGATGCTCATGTTCTGTGCTAATGCTAGTGGGGATTTCAAAGTGAAGCCATTACTAGTGTACCATTCTGAAAATCCCAGAGTGTTCAAAAAAAACAATGTTATGGGTCACGAGGGAAATTTTTGTCGAGTGGTTCAATGAAGTGTTTGGCCCTAGTGTGAAGAATTACCTCCTGGAAAAGAAACTGGATCTCAAGTGCCTCCTAGTAATGGACAATGTACCTGCTCATCCTCCAAACTTGGATGACCTAATTCTGCAGGAGTTTGGGTTCATCACAGTAAAGTTCTTGCCCCCGAATACCACTCCTCTCCTCCAGCCCATGGACCAGCAGGTCATTTCAAACTTTAAAATACTCTACACGAAAGCAATGTTTCAAAGGTGCTTTAATGTGACCTCAGACACTCACTTGACCCTAAGAGAGTTTTGGAAAGAACACTTCAGTATCCTCCACTGCATAAGCCTTATAGGTAAGGCTTGGGAGGGAGGGACTACCAGGACTTTGAACTCTGCTTGGAGAAAATTGTGGCCAGATTGTGTCCACAAGAGGGATGTTGAAGGGTTTGTGGCTGACCCCGATGAGTCTATGTCAGTTGTGAATTCTATTGTGGCATTGGGGAGTTCCATGGGGTTGGATGTGAGTTTGGAGGATGTGGAAGAGTTGGTGGAGGATCACAACAAAGAGCTAACCACTGAGGAGCTGCAAGAGCTTCAGCAGGAACAGCAACAGATCGCAGCTCAGAATCTTGCTGCAGAGGAGGAGGAAGAGAGATGGAAGAAGGTGCCTTCTTCAGAAATTAAGGAGATTTTTGAAATGTGGGGTAGGATGGAAAGATTTATGGAGAAACATCACCCTGAGAAGGATGTTGCAAGCCATATCGGCAACTTGTACAGTGACAGAGTCTTGACCCATTTTAGGGAAGTTTTAAAGAGATGCTAGAAACAGAGCTCTCTGGACACTTTTTTTGCGAGACAGGACTCCAGTGACTCTCAAGCTGGTCCTAGTGGCATTAATAAACAGAGAAGAGAAGTAACCCCAGAAAAGGACTTGGTACCTAAGGTGTTGATGGAAAGGGATTCCCCTTCCAAACTGCAAATAATTCAGTCTGTCTCCTCCTCCAGTCTTCCATACACTAAGAAGAATCGCCAATAAAGGTAAGTGTTATGCTGGTAATGTTTCATTCATCATGTCCCATTGTATTGTTTATGTACTACATCTATATTTCATGTAAAAAAAATTTTTGGTTTTAATACTTCTGGGTGTCAGGAACGGATTAATTGTATTTACATTATTTCTTATGGGGAAAATTGATTCGAAAATCGTCTATTTCAATAATCGTCGCACTTCCAGGAACAGATTAATGACGATAAACGAGGGACCACTGTACCTGAAATCTTGCGTGTAAAACAATTACAGGCTTTTGTTTTAAACTCACTTGGCAGGACGGTAGAACCTCCCTGGGCAGTTGCTGTCTACCAACCTACTACCTAGAATGCATATAATATTTGCTTGTGCTGTTATATGCACAAGTGATGGTAGTACCCAGGAAGGCACTACTGTCCTGCCAAGTGAATGTGAAACAGAAACCTGTAGTTGTTTTACATGATGGTAGGATTGCTGGTGTCCTTTCTTCTGTCTCATAAACACACTGGATAACAGGTATTTCTTGCTACCTTCTACTTGCACCCCTAGACCGCAGCGTGTGAGCAAAGTGCACTAGTTATCAAGCTACAGGACACCTTATCAAGTACATTCTTCCTATCGCAAGAAAACAACTCACAGTTCACACTTGTCTTTTATCAAAATCTTGGTGAGTAAGCATCATATATGCCTCACAAAGGTGTGTGCTACTGTCTAGAAAATTAATAAAAATAATATATGTACTCTACACTACTATTTACTATACAGAACTATTTATTATCATCAAAAGCTGCTACATCTCTTGTTACTACAGTAATTAATTATAAACTATCTAATGAACATGAAAGTTTTCCTTTGTTTTCTAAGTGTGTCGGGTAACTAAGGTATCACATTTTACAATGTGTCCATGCACTCTGGAGGGATGGGGATGTTGCAGTAGGTGGGTAATCTGTGTTGTGATGTCAGCATACAGGCATACCTCATTAATACGGCACTCACTTTTGAGTGCTTTGCTAATATGGCGCTTTTCAGTTATATTCTTGTTACTATTTTTGGCACTTGCCTTGCTCTTAAGATGGTTTTTGGCAATTTTCAGAAAAAATTTAGTTATTATTTTTATTTTTACATAGTTTTTTTAGGCCTTATGGTATTGCACTATTAATAATTTATAGTGCAAATATGTTTTTTAGGCTTTTATGTACACCAGCAAGTAAAAAAAAAAAAGGCTGTGATTCACTTTAAGACGATATTCACTTTACAGCAGTGATCTGGAACCTAGCCAGACATATTTATGAAGTATGCATGTACCTTTGACAAAGCAGTGAATGAATGAATGATGGTTAATGTGTTTTCATCTATGGGCCACCCTGGCTTGGTCGGAGATGGCCAATGAGGTAAAAAAAAGAAAAAGAAGAGATTATTTATAGGAGGACTGGTAAGTCAGCAAGTCTTTGCTAATTATTATGAACTTAAGAGAGTGGATCATCATATGACTAAACCTAGCAACAAGTTAAATCTTCACATTTCTTCTGGCAAACAAAATACTGCCACCATACAACTAAGCTCTTCTCAGAAACAGTCATATTATGGCCACAATCTACCTTCAGAGACAATACCAACCTGTGGAATATCCTACTGCAAGGACCTTGCTGTCAGGTCGCCACGCTAGTCCGGTAACTTTCACGTTTTCTCCCGGAGAGTTAATCACCCACACACGTTGCCAAGACAATCGATGCATTGCAACTTGTCCTGGAAAGGTTAAGTGTGATTAAAACTTAGATATAAAGATACAGTGTGGACAACTAAATATTTCTTGTGTATAAGGCGCACAAGAGCAAAAAAGCACAAAACCGTTTAGGCTCTAAACTGTACACAATAGTCTGAACAAAAATGTACATTAATAAGAAACAATAGTTGTGAAAGTATTTAATTAACAACGACAATAATAAGAAAATTTTGCTAAACCACTGTAGAGTTAATCTTGCAATGAAACTTAAGAAACATTAATAAATACTGTAGTAAACACAATGGTACCCAATGGTGTTTTCTCTGAACTGAGCATGCATGCTGGAGTTTTGTCATTTTATATTATTAATTATGACTACTTACAGCCTCTCCTTACATTAACAATGGGTTCCGTTCCTAAGAGTAGGTCAGTAAGCGAATTTGTCATTAAGCAAGGAGCATACTGTACTGGTACCAGGTTTGTGTCAACCATCTCAGATATTTTTTTAATGTCACCTTTGCACCATTTATAACATTTTTACTATATATTTAAAAGTTTATACAGTAGTGTACTGTATACTGTAATAAACAGAATAGAGGAAATAAACTCTAATATACATTACTTAGGTTGGCATACTGGTTGGAGAACTGGTCGTAAGTCCGAGCGGTCGGTAAACAAGTACATCGCTAAGTGAAGAGAGGCTGTACTATATAACCTTCATAATAATAATATAAAAGGGAGGCAAGGGGCTAGTGACCCCCTTCTCCTGTATAAATTACTAAATGTAAAAAAAAATTCTGTTTTTCTTTGTAGATCACCCTGCCTTGGTGGGAGACGGCCAGTGCATTAAAAAACAAATGTATAAAAGCCGTGTAATAATATTTAAGCATTATATTAATATGTTGCTAAGAACATAGTATTAAATGTTGGGATATGTGGTGTAACCACGGAGGAATTGGAGTACAACCTGACATGGTTGGATAGTCACATTTACAGCTCTCATCAAGAAAGGTGGGGGTTCAATACTAATATTTTTCAGAATTACCTTGAACATTGGCAACAGCAACTAAATCCATCTTTGGAGACCAAACACATCTTGTGATTTCAGTCGCAACATGTCGCTCCTCGACCTGTTTCATAATACACGTTGCAGCCATTTGTTCATGAAAGTTCACAATCTTCTTCAGACAACTAAATCAGTGAAAAGGCTAAAGCCTTAATTGTCAACTCAAGTCTTATTTAAGTATCAAGACTTCTTTGACTCCCAAAGTAATTCTTCAAACTTCATGTCTGATCTGTAAATATGAAAACTCTATTATATATATATATACAAATAAGGTGTAGATTATTATGGTGTTCATGTCATGGGAATGCACTAAACCCATAAGGGCCAAACCAGCACCTTTGAATTGAGAGGTCAGAGTCACGTTTGATCCAAGGAAGGAGGTAGAAGCTCCAATTCATCACATCAGGGAATTATAGTACAGTATCTAGAATAAACTCACAATTGGAGAACATATATAATATTTCATAAACTTTTTATCAAGTTTTTTACATCTATTTTATGCTATGCTTAAGCGTAACAAACTACAGCAACTATTTTTAAGTTATAAAAAACATAGTTTAACAACAGATTCTTAAAGATTTAGACTAAAACAAGAGTTCATGACTTAAAATGATCCTAAACCTAACAAGCAACTCAAAAAAGAAAGATTAAAAAAATCATAAACCGTGGCTGGAGCAATTCACCAAACACCCGCACTTGGCAGAGGAACCCAATGATGACTTTTCTGTCCATTCTGGACCCCTATCATGTCACAACTGATGTCTGCACAAGGATCCAGGATGGACCAAAATGTCATCACATGGATCTTCTAAGCACAGGTTTTTGGTGCAGAAACAACCCACACTTTGAAGAGGAAAGACTAGATAACACTACCGTCTCTCCTGGATGAAGAATAAACAAGCACAATACAGTGACCGGAACAATACACAAATAATCCTCACATAGGATAATGAAACTTATGATGATGTGTGACCAGGTAATGGCTCAGATCAGACCAAAATATCATCGTAACTTTTCTACGTGCAGGTTATTTGTGTATTCCTCCTGGATAATTTCATACAGTCCAAGATGGACTGAAATGTCGTCTATGGATTCCTCGCCAAAATGTGGGTTAAGTGTTTACAACCATGATACTGTGATTTTTACTCTTCTTTATCCCAAACCTTATTCAGCCTTAGACCCTGCTATAAATTAGACAAGGTTAGGTATCAACTCAAAGACACTTTTTGAATACCATAGTATATTGTTGCAAAAAATTCTATATTTTTCCAGCACCTATACATACTCTTAAATTTATACCAAAAATAAATACAAATATAATTGTATCCAATAAGAGTGAAAAAAAAACACACCCTGTGGAACGAGCTTTGCATAGAGCTTCATCAAGTCATGATTTTGCAAAGCTCTACACAGAGAAAACATTACCAATAAAAACTTTTTTGCAACATTTTATTTCTTCAAAAATATAATTGCAGCCTAGAACCACTATCTCTGCTAGAATCTTCATAAACTTCTAAATTACAATATTAGTAGAGAGGACTGGGGCAGGTAGCCAGTAATGGCAACTGTGGATAGTGAGGAGATTATTTTTGCCATAATGTAACAAACAATTCTGTAACCTAAGTACAGTGGACCCCTGGTTAACGATATTTTTTCATTCCAGAAGTATGTTCAGGTGCCAGTGCTGACCGAATTTCTTCCCATAAGGAATATTGTGAAGTAGATTAGTCCATTTCAGACCCCCAAACATACACGTACAAATGCACTTACATAAATACACTTACATAATTGGTCACATTGGGAGGTGATCGTTAAGGGGGGTCCACTGTATTTATCCATTGTGTCTGGATCAAATGAGCCAGTAGATTTTGTCCCGTATTTCTGTAGTCTGTTAAACCGAGGTCCATTGCACTGAGGGTTTACTGTATATTATTATTTTTATTATTGTAAGTAGTAGCATCACTAGATAAGTGCTAGTGGGGGATTATCGTTAGAGCAAAAAATAGCAGTTTCTCCACCTAAAGCATCATTCTGTATAAAAAATAGCTTTAATGAACTAAAAGAAATGTGCCATTCTTATTTTCAAATTATTTTAGTTTAGTTTTGTTATGCATCATAGTATTTTGACTCATAACAAACATGAAGCTTTTAAATAGAAAAACATATAATGTATATTGCATATACAGTATATATGTACAGTATATACATCACCCTGGGAGCCTATAATCTGACACTGGTAAGTGCTAAACCCATAGGGATCATACAGTGCTGAGGAAGTGGAAGGTAATCAGGTTTGATCCAAGGGGAGGTTTGAAGAAGACTATATTCAGAATAATAACCTCAGAGAGTAGATGACTGAATTCATAACGTGGTAGCACACTCGGCTTGCAACTGAAATGACCTAGATCAAACCCTGGAAGGGAAGAGATGCATAATAATAATAATAATATTTTTATTTACTACAAGTACAGAGATGCATAATAATAATAATAATATTTTTATTTACTACAAGTACATACATGTACAAGGAATACAGCCCTAGCTGACATCAATGACATACTCCTATATAGAAAGCCACTTGTTATGCTGAGCATTTCGGGCAAATTAGGTCAGTTTTGTCCCAGGATTGACCCACACCAGTCGTTTAACACCCATTTACACATTTTATACTGATGGGTGAACATGGACAGCAGGTGTCTTATGGAAACACGTCCCTAATGTTTTCCAGCCATACTGGGGGAGATTCGAACTCCGGACCTAGGTGTGTGAGCTGAGTGCGCTAGCGATCGAGCTATGGAACCATAGACAAGTCTCCTAAAGCCTACTGCCCAAGTTTACCAAGAAGTAAATGTATTAGACTTAATTAACTGTTGTGGGCAAAAATGGGAAAGGACCTTTTAGACCAAAAACCTTTTTTAAAAAACTAATAAAATAAGACATTCCTTCTGTATTCATTAAAGAACACAAAACATATGGTTAAATAAAACAGATTTCAAATATGTAACATATTTAATAAAGAAAAATATTTATAAATTGTCAACCTGATCATCGGAAGCACCAGAAGCATTCATGATGGACTCGTGTTGGGCTGTGTCATCTTCATCATCGTCCTCATCGTCTTCATCTACTTCCATTTCAAACAACCTAACGCGCCTTCTGTTCTCTGACAAGAGGAGTGCAACTTTACGAGATCCAGAGACCGCCAATGAGAGAGTGGGCACCCTCGAGTCGCCTGTACCCACTAGCATCCACCAGTGAGCATGCATCTCGGGTAGTCACACCAGCCTCTGCCAGGCGCCGTCCTCCATATACAGCCAAGGGCCTTAACTCTCCACATGCTGCTTGCATCCATAACTGAATGAAGAATGAAGCTTTAGAATCAGATGGGTCTTGTGCCAACACAGATAGTGTATCTTCAGAATAGAACTGTGCCCCAATTAACTGCAATAAAGGGGATGGTGGGCCAATTTGCTCTAATGAACACCCTCGTGTTCCCTCTAGTCTTGAAAATACAAATGGAGCTGCCTCCACGTGATGAGCTGGACCTGGCGGTGCACTGGCCTGTGCAAGACGTTCAGCACTTGTTGGCCACCGTGCTAGATAGAGAACAGACTGCTTAAGGCCAGGAAGAAGCACAGTATACATGGCATTGTCACGAGGGCAGCTTATCTGGCTCACACTTACTGGCCCACTTGATGCTATGGCCATAAATGGGACCCAAGCAACAATGTTTACAGCCTCACTTATAACCTTTGCTGTGTGTCCAGCCATATTATCCAAAACAGACTCAAGGTTTTTGTGCTCTTGCAAAAGAGAACGCTCAGGATAGTGTGGAAAGATGAGAGAATGCTCAGCAACTGCAGGATGTTCGGCAAGAAATATAGACCAGGGATTACGGTCTGATTCGGGTGGACAAGAGAGCGGTGCATCTTTCAGGAACTGGCCAACGCGCTCCAAGCGGAATCGTGTGCGTTTCTCACCATCAGGACCTGTTTCTGTTTCTTCAAGGCCATCATGTAAAAACTCTGTTATATAGGTAAGATCTTGCTGGGTCATGCGGCTCATCTCATCTGGTACAGCCTCACCCCGAACACGCTGCACAACTACATACAGCCAACGAAGAAAGGCTTTAAAAGTGCTCATTGCACCATCTATCACTTGTTGGAGCTCCACAGCTTTAAGTACAAATGCTCCAGCTTCCCTGACAGCATTTGTAACCACATCTTCCTCAACACCCAACATTCCAAATCGATCATGATGTCTCGCTAGACCAACTAGAGCACTTAGCTGGTACACAAGTGCTTGTCCTACTGCTTGCACATTGCGCAGAACCAACTTCTGAATGTTAGAATAACTAAGTTCTATTGAATGACCCAATTTCTTTAAACCTTTTTCAGTGAGTTGATTTGAGAGAAACATGTCAAATTCTGATGAAGATAAACCAAATACTAAAAGATCCAGAAAGTCAGCAGATACACCACCTTCAGGAACAGTTCTAGCATATGTGGCTAACTTCAGATCCAATTCAAGTAAAATGCTTTCCCAAGCTTCAGCTAAAAGTGTGAGTGTGTGAGAGGCATAGGTCATGAGTCCACAAATCTGACCATAGCGATAAGCAAGAGCACGGAGCTCTTGATGACGGCAAGCCAGAATCAAGGTTTCTATCGTTACATGCACAACCTCCCTTTCTCCTCCGAGATCTCGTTCCACCAAACAACTAAGCAGATGGAGATCATGGGAGGGTGTAGCATCTAGAACCTGTCCTGCCCTTGGCACAGAGTCTGCCAGATTGACTGTAGCACAATGAAAGAGCCCAAAGGCATAGATGTAGACAGATGCTGCAGATGTAGCAACAGTTAGAAGGGTTAATGATGTTTGATCCCGTAGTAGACAACCTTCGTGCCACCCTTCCTCACGATCCTCACCACTGCTTCCTGTGTATGTCTTGGAGAGGGAAGGAAGTGGTGGCAGAAACATCTCTGATGAGTCCTGAAACACACACAAAAAGGTAACACTGTCCATAAAACTAATAAATGGATAATTTCACTATCTGTGTAATGTGATCACTGAACTACATGTTATTTTCACTGGTAGACTAAGAAGACAAGGGCTACTAGCATCTATGGCACTTCCATATGTATAAAGGATCTCAAATTTAGAACATGTAAAGTCTATGGAAAAATACAGTAATATATCTTAGGTTACCCAAAAGTTCAACCCTTTAACCCTTTCAGAGTCCGTGCCGTAGATCTATAGCTGTACATTGAGGGTCCAAACCATAGATCTACGTCATGAGCTCAGCTCACTCTGATAACCTGAGAGCGGTAAATTTTGGCCTAGATATGAGAGAATACATCTATGTGGTATGTGTGCACCACATAAAACAAATCCTGCAGCACACAGTGCATAATGAGAGAAAAAAACTGAGACCGTAATTTTCGATTAAAACAGCAACTTTGCAGTGTTTTTTCATATTTTTTTTATAGCTGTTTTTGCGATTTCTTGGTCTCATTTGATAGAATGGAAGATATATTACAGAAATAGAGATGATTTTGATTGGTTTAAGTAATGGAAATGGCTTGAAACTGAGCTCAAAGTAGCAGAAATGTTAAATTTTTGCCAATATTCAAGAGTAAACAAATGACCTTACATATCTAATACACGCCTGCTGGTGGGTCTAATCTGTTCACAAATGTGGTGATATTATTTATACAATTATTACAATATTGCATAACAGTAAATCTTCTATTTTTTGGTTTGAATAAAAATTCATTGTGAATAAAAAAATCAAAATGGAATTCATTAGTAAAGCCTGAAAACATAACTAATGAACATAAGAAATGTTAGTTTAGCGCCAGGAATGCCTGTATTGTTTATTCTGGACCCTAATTTGAAATTGGAGTATTTTGAACTTTGCATTAAATTGGCCAAATTACCAATTTCCGATCACTTTATTTTGTAGTTGAAATAGTTGACTTGGCGAATTCTTGTGCTCAATCGATAGAATAGAAGTAATACTAGTGAAACAGCTAAGAATTTTGTCGACTGGAATAATGTAATTGGCCTAAAATGGGAGTCAAAGTCGGCAAAATCGCCGATGCGTAAATATCGCTGACACATCAAAATTCGCAAGCATAATTTCGTCAATTTTTCATCAAATTTCGTACTTTTTGTTTTATTACCTTCAGAAAAAGATTCTCTACTATTTCATAAGAAAAAATAACAAAATTAATTTTTGAAAATTCTTGGACACTGGTGCACACTTTGAAATTTGGCCTCTGGACCCTGAAAAGGTTAAAAGTAGTTAAAAAAAAAAAAATACAAGAAAGATAAACCCTCAACATAATGGACTTTTGAAATAACGGATAAAATCTATTGGGTAAATTATTCTTTTCACTCCTTTATTGTCAATGTTTATTACAATATACCTGTAACTTGTGTGTCCACAATATAAAGTAAACACTAAAATACTACTTAAATGCTTTTTTTTCTGCTATTTTTTCTAGTTTAACAGATGCTCAGCCTGCTCTTCCCTCATTAGTGTATTATACCAAGAATGTACTGTAACATTACTGCAATGGTATCAGAAATCTTGAGACTCTTTCCACATTTTGCATTACTTACATAAACTAACTACTGTACGACTATAATCTATGAAATTACTGTATTTAATTCTATAATATCCAAAGGTGGGAGACGGCCGACTTGTTGAAAAAAAAAAAAATAATAAACATTGCAGTTCTGAGGGCCATCCAAGTTATGTCGTCGGTACACTGGTGGCAAAATGGCAGCTGAATGAATGACAGTGGATGTTTTCTCTCTTTCTTTTTTTTTTTTTTTTGGTCACCCTACCTCAATGAGATATAGCCAGTGTGTTTACAAAAACAGCTATTTACCCACCGGGCTTAATAAAAACCAATGCAAATATGTAATAGTTTTGTACTACTGCTCACAGGGTGAGCATAAGGTACAATACATATTAACCTAGCAGATGTATGTGGCAATAATTAAATTTCTTTTTTTTTTTTTCAACATTTTAAGACGATCTCAAAATTTCAGTGCCATCTAAAATAGTATTATAAAAATGTGGCATCATTTGTAGTGAATAATTTAACACATAAGTTTGCACTTGCCAGCAGAGGCCAATTTGAATGAAAATTACCTGGGCCTCAAGACAGTCACCTAACCATCATTATAAAAAATATACAGTACCAGTAATTTTCTCCTTTTAGGTACTTTTATTATTAGTGAGAGAATGTTGACCTTAAACGTTAATATGTACAGTAGACCCCGGGTTTTTGTAATTAATCCATTCCAGAAGGTTGGCCTAAATCCAAAATGGCCGAAAACCGAAGTAATATTTCCCATAAGAAATAATGTAAATCCAATTAATTCGTTTCAGACACCCAAAAATATTAACAAAAAATACATTTTATAGAGAATAATTATAGTTTTACATACAGAAACAATGAGAAATAAACATAAATGACTAATTTTAATGATAAATGAACATTATATATCTTCAATGAAGACTCTTGTTGGTCAGTATTATTTATTTGTAGTTCCAGATGGACTACATCCCATGCGTATACCTACCGGCTACATACACTGCGGTCTACAGCTATATTACCAATAGCATACCACGTTCACCGAGTTAAGTCGTTTCTAGCAACTACCTTTAGATACCATCATAAACAAAGGGAGAAGTAATGAATAATTCATGCCGAGAATTGTAAACGAAAGCCTTATATGCTATTAAGGGCTGTTACTGGGCCAACACAGATTCATACGTGTTTTCTCTGGAACTGAACCAGAGAAAACGTAATGTCACCCCTCCACCCAACGCCACCCCTCTATATTAACCTAAAATAAGACATTTAATGTGCCCAAGAGTAACATGTTTCTTACATAATTTTGAAGGAAATATCATATTTGGGTTAATGAAAATGTCTATATTAACGTAAAACAAGACATTTGATGTGCCCAAGAGCGAGCCATGAACGTATGAGCAGCCTAGGTGGATGAGTCTGGTACTGTTAATTTCTGAGCTGATGTACAAAACCCGGGACAAAATTTGCCGAAAAAAGTGCTTGAAATCCGAATTGTATGATTTCCACACCGGTCAAAAACCAGGGGTCCATTGTATATAAATTAGTTTCCCCCTGTACCGAAATTGAATCAGTGAATTGTTTGAATTCTAAAATACATTTTATCTTTTACAACCTTTCTCTTATCAAAACTCATGTAACCCTAATCTCAAAACTCCTGGAACTAATCTCAAAGCTCTTGTAACACTAATCAAAATCTAGTGGTAAGGATCGATGCCTCCCATCCTAGTGTGTTGTATCAGTATACTGTAGCACAAACCTCAAATAAAGTTTCCTTCTTGGGGGCCTCGTCTAGGACATGCATAGCCCAGTTGAGGGCTGTAACCTCGGCATTTACATTCAGCTTGTGAACTGGTTGCTGTCTTCTATGTCCACTAGAACCACTTCACCTGTTTAGATCAACATACACTGCATTAAAAACATTTAAACTGCATAAAACATTTAACTGTAATTATACGTCAGCACGGAACAACACCTTCCACACACCATATACTACTTCACTACATTACTATACAACACTTCATTACTGCTGAAAATACTCTAACACCAGAAAATGATTAGCATTTTTTTTAACTCGATGGCAATCTTCCACCAAGGCAATCCCCAGTAAGGGTGGAAATGTTGGGTATGTTCCCTTACACCTGCTGCCCCTGCTTACCTAGCAGCAAGTAGGTACCTGGGTGTTAGCTAACTGGTGTGGGTCACGTCTTGAGGGGGGTAGAGGGTATTATACCTCAGATAGGGCTGGGCTTTGAAATGAGCTGAGGTGGAAGTACAGCTCTTAATCTGTAAAATTTACTTGTGAAAAAAAACAAAATGGCAGGGTAATGTAAAGAAGAGAAAACACTTTTACCATCATTCATTAAATCACCATCTTTTCCAAGGGAATAGTGGGCAAGAATTCTTTCCCTGTAAGCCACGAGTGCCATGAAAATAGACTAAAATACCAGGGGTAAGACACTAGTAACCCCTTCTTCTGTATTCAATTATTATAGTCAGAAAAGACTATAACCTGTATAGGTCACTGAGCACACTAGCACCAGAGAGGCATCTGTGATGCTTACTGTTTTAGGACCACTTTTCATGGGTTCAAACCCCTACCTGTTCTGTGGTTTATTTGACACACACTGCCTAGCGTGAGCTAATGTATTCAACTACAACAATACGTTCAAAAATAATGAACATTCATGAGGACCTTGTTTATACAGCAGGTTAGGTGAAACATAATGTTTTTTCACTTTCAAATTAATAAAAAGCCTGATAACATTTTTACACTATCATATATTAAGTGAGCAAACAAGGTAGGCCTAAAATATGCATATACAGTACGCACATTAACTAAAATATTTTTATCCTTAGCTTATAGTGAGTGGTGAATATATTTATTGTAGGAAGTCAGAATAAGTGAAGAGTGAGTATAATTGAAAATGCTGCATTAGTAAAATGTTGTAAAGCGGGGCTCTCCTGTAATGCCATTTGAAATAAAGAAGGGGTTTGGGATATTTGCTGTTTAGAGGAACATTTAAACTGTTGTATCTGTGTGCCTCTGGCAAGACAGTGATAATGTGAATGATGGTAAATGTATTTCTTTTTTGGGTTACCCTGCCTCGGTGGGAGACGGCCAGCATGTTGAAAAAAAAAAATTAAGAAACTGAAGTATATAAAATAAAAAGAAATTTATGTACCTGCATCGCATTATAAAAATTTGAGGTTACATGTTCACAAGTGGTTTTTGGTACCTGACATGCTGTTGGAGTGTGAGCAAGGTAACATTTATAAAAGGGTTCATGGAAACAACACTTACAGTGCCTGCATGCTGAGAGATGGCTTGCTAAAAGACTGAGATGACAGCACAAGTGAATATTATATGTAATACGCATATAATATTATTCTTCCTCTTTCAACAAACTGGCCGTATCCCACCGAGGCAGGGTGGCCCAAAAAGAAAAAACAAAAGTTTCTCGTTTTTTTAATTTTAGTAATGTATACAGAAGGGGTTACTAGCCCCTTGCTCCCAGCATTTTAGTCGCCTCTTACAACACACATGGCTTATGGAGGTAGAATTCTATTCCACTTCCCCATGGAGATAAGACGGAATAAGCAAGAGCAAGAACTAGTAAGAAAATAGAAGATAACCCAGAGGGGTATGTAGTATATAAATAGTATATGCTTGTACATGCATGTGTAGTGTAACCTAAGTGTAAGCAGAAGTAGCAAGAAGTACAGTGGTCCCTCGATAATAGCCAGGCTCAATAGGCGTCCTTTTTGGAAATCGTCACGTTATTTTAGTCCAAACATTGGCTCGCAAATGGTCGGTTGACTCGCTAATCGTCATTCGTCCTGGACGCGTACTCACGGCTCTGAGCCGCCTCGGCCTCCCTTCCCAGCCAGTGTGCCATTATTTACCAGTGAGCGACGGTCCCCTCATGTGTTCATACGAAATATTTCATAATATTCCATTCATTTTAGTGCTTGCAAGTGCTAAATAAGCTACCATGGCTCCAAAGAAAGCTCCTAGTGCCAAGCCTTTGGTAAAGAAGGTGAGAAATATGATTGAATTTAAGAAAAACATCATTGAACAATATGAAAGTGGCATACGTGTGGCCGAACTGGCCAGGATGTATAACAAATCCCATACAACCATATCTTCCATCGTGGCCAAGAAAAAGAAAATTAAGGAAGCTGTTGCTGCAAAGGGGGTAAATATGCTGACAAAAATGAAATCACCAGTACTCAAAGAGGTTGAGAAGTTATTACTGGTGTGGATAAACGAGAAACAATTAGCAGGAGATAGTCTTATGACGTCGATTATTTGTGAAAAGGCTAGGCAGTTGCATGACGATCTGGTAAAGAAACTGCCTGCAACGAGTACTGATATTTGTGAATTTAAGGCCAGCAAAGGTTGGTTTGAGAGATTTAAGAACCGTAGTGACATACACAGTGTGATAAGGCATGGTGAGGCTGCCAGTTCGGAAAAAATTGCAGCTACAAAATTCGTAAGTGAATTCAAGGAGTATATAGAGGCTAAAGAACTGAAACCTGAACAAGTGTACAATTGTGACGAAACAGGCCTCTTTTGGAAGTAAATGCCAAAGAGGACCTATATTACTCAGGAGGAAAAGGGACTGCCAGGACACAAGCCTATGAAAGACAGGCTGATGCTCATGTTCTGTGCTAATGCTAGTGGGGATTTCAAAGTGAAGCCATTACTAGTGTACCATTCTGAAAATCCCAGAGTGTTCAAAAAAAACAATGTTATGGGTCACGAGGGAAATTTTTGTCGAGTGGTTCAATGAAGTGTTTGGCCCTAGTGTGAAGAATTACCTCCTGGAAAAGAAACTGGATCTCAAGTGCCTCCTAGTAATGGACAATGTACCTGCTCATCCTCCAAACTTGGATGACCTAATTCTGCAGGAGTTTGGGTTCATCACAGTAAAGTTCTTGCCCCCGAATACCACTCCTCTCCTCCAGCCCATGGACCAGCAGGTCATTTCAAACTTTAAAATACTCTACCGAAAGCAATGTTTCAAAGGTGCTTTAATGTGACCTCAGACACTCACTTGACCCTAAGAGAGTTTTGGAAAGAACACTTCAGTATCCTCCACTGCATAAGCCTTATAGGTAAGGCTTGGGAGGGAGGGACTACCAGGACTTTGAACTCTGCTTGGAGAAAATTGTGGCCAGATTGTGTCCACAAGAGGGATGTTGAAGGGTTTGTGGCTGACCCCGATGAGTCTATGTCAGTTGTGAATTCTATTGTGGCATTGGGGAGTTCCATGGGGTTGGATGTGAGTTTGGAGGATGTGGAAGAGTTGGTGGAGGATCACAACAAAGAGCTAACCACTGAGGAGCTGCAAGAGCTTCAGCAGGAACAGCAACAGATCGCAGCTCAGAATCTTGCTGCAGAGGAGGAGGAAGAGAGATGGAAGAAGGTGCCTTCTTCAGAAATTAAGGAGATTTTTGAAATGTGGGGTAGGATGGAAAGATTTATGGAGAAACATCACCCTGAGAAGGATGTTGCAAGCCATATCGGCAACTTGTACAGTGACAGAGTCTTGACCCATTTTAGGGAAGTTTTAAAGAGATGCTAGAAACAGAGCTCTCTGGACACTTTTTTTGCGAGACAGGACTCCAGTGACTCTCAAGTGGTCCTAGTGGCATTAATAAACAGTAGAAGAGAAGTAACCCAGAAAAGGACTTGGTACCTAAGGTGTTGATGGAAAGGGATTCCCCTTCCAAACTGCAAATAATTCAGTCTGTCTCCTCCTCCAGTCTTCCATACACTAAGAAGAATCGCCAATAAAGGTAAGTGTTATGCTGGTAATGTTTCATTCATCATGTCCCATTGTATTGTTTATGTACTACATCTATATTTCATGTAAAAAAAATTTTTGGTTTTAATACTTCTGGGTGTCAGGAACGGATTAATTGTATTTACATTATTTCTTATGGGGAAAATTGATTCGAAAATCGTCTATTTCAATAATCGTCGCACTTCCAGGAACAGATTAATGACGATAAACGAGGGACCACTGTACCTGAAATCTTGCGTGTAAAACAATTACAGGCTTTTGTTTTAAACTCACTTGGCAGGACGGTAGAACCTCCCTGGGCAGTTGCTGTCTACCAACCTACTACCTAGAATGCATATAATATTTGCTTGTGCTGTTATATGCACAAGTGATGGTAGTACCCAGGAAGGCACTACTGTCCTGCCAAGTGAATGTGAAACAGAAACCTGTAGTTGTTTTACATGATGGTAGGATTGCTGGTGTCCTTTCTTCTGTCTCATAAACACACTGGATAACAGGTATTTCTTGCTACCTTCTACTTGCACCCTAGACCGCAGCGTGGTGAGCAAAGTGCACTAGTTATCAAGCTACAGGACACCTTATCAGTACATTCTTCCTATCGCAAGAAAACAACTCACAGTTCACACTTGTCTTTTATCAAAATCTTGGTGAGTAAGCATCATATATGCCTCACAAAGGTGTGTGCTACTGTCTAGAAAATTAATAAAAATAATATATGTACTCTACACTACTATTTACTATACAGAACTATTTATTATCATCAAAAGCTGCTACATCTCTTGTTACTACAGTAATTAATTATAAACTATCTAATGAACATGAAAGTTTTCCTTTGTTTTCTAAGTGTGTCGGGTAACTAAGGTATCACATTTTACAATGTGTCCATGCACTCTGGAGGGATGGGGATGTTGCAGTAGGTGGGTAATCTGTGTTGTGATGTCAGCATACAGGCATACCTCATTAATACGGCACTCACTTTTGAGTGCTTTGCTAATATGGCGCTTTTCAGTTATATTCTTGTTTACTATTTTTGGCACTTGCCTTGCTCTTAAGATGGTTTTTGGCAATTTTCAGAAAAAATTTAGTTATTATTTTTATTTTTACATAGTTTTTTTAGGCCTTATGGTATTGCACTATTAATAATTTATAGTGCAAATATGTTTTTTAGGCTTTTATGTACACCAGCAAGTAAAAAAAAAAAGGCTGTGATTCACTTTAAGACGATATTCACTTTACAGCAGTGATCTGGAACCTAGCCAGACATATTTATGAAGTATGCATGTACCTTTGACAAAGCAGTGAATGAATGAATGATGGTTAATGTGTTTTCATCTATGGGCCACCCTGGCTTGGTCGGAGATGGCCAATGAGGTAAAAAAAAGAAAAAGAAGAGATTATTTATAGGAGGACTGGTAAGTCAGCAAGTCTTTGCTAATTATTATGAACTTAAGAGAGTGGATCATCATATGACTAAACCTAGCAACAAGTTAAATCTTCACATTTCTTCTGGCAAACAAAATACTGCCACCATACAACTAAGCTCTTCTCAGAAACAGTCATATTATGGCCACAATCTACCTTCAGAGACAATACCAACCTGTGGAATATCCTACTGCAAGGACCTTGCTGTCAGGTCGCCACGCTAGTCCGGTAACTTTCACGTTTTCTCCGGAGAGGTTTAATCACCCACACACGTTGCCAAGACAATCGATGCATTGCAACTTGTCCTGGAAAGGTTAAGTGTGATTAAAACTTAGATATAAAGATACAGTGTGGACAACTAAATATTTCTTGTGTATAAGGCGCACAAGAGCAAAAAAGCACAAAACCGTTTAGGCTCTAAACTGTACACAATAGTCTGAACAAAAATGTACATTAATAAGAAACAATAGTTGTGAAAGTATTTAATTAACAACGACAATAATAAGAAAATTTTGCTAAACCACTGTAGAGTTAATCTTGCAATGAAACTTAAGAAACATTAATAAATACTGTAGTAAACACAATGGTACCCAATGGTGTTTTCTCTGAACTGAGCATGCATGCTGGAGTTTTGTCATTTTATATTATTAATTATGACTACTTACAGCCTCTCCTTACTTAACAATGGGTTCCGTTCCTAAGAGTAGGTCAGTAAGCGAATTTGTCATTAAGCAAGGAGCATACTGTACTGGTACCAGGTTTGTGTCAACCATCTCAGATATTTTTTTAATGTCACCTTTGCACCATTTATAACATTTTTACTATATATTTAAAAGTTTATACAGTAGTGTACTGTATACTGTAATAAACAGAATAGAGGAAATAAACTCTAATATACATTACTTAGGTTGGCATACTGGTTGGAGAACTGGTCGTAAGTCCGAGCGGTCGGTAAACAAGTACATCGCTAAGTGAAGAGAGGCTGTACTATATAACCTTCATAATAATAATATAAAAGGGAGGCAAGGGGCTAGTGACCCCCTTCTCCTGTATAAATTACTAAATGTAAAAAAAATTCTGTTTTTCTTTGTAGATCACCCTGCCTTGGTGGGAGACGGCCAGTGCATTAAAAAAACAAAATGTATAAAAGCCGTTGAATAATATTTAAGCATTATATTAATATGTTGCTAAGAACATAGTATTAAATGTTGGGATATGTGGTGTAACCACGGAGGAATTGGAGTACAACCTGACATGGTTGGATAGTCACATTTACAGCTCTCATCAAGAAAGGTGGGGGTTCAATACTAATATTTTTCAGAATTACCTTGAACATTGGCAACAGCAACTAAATCCATCTTTGGAGACCAAACACATCTTGTGATTTCAGTCGCAACATGTCGCTCCTCGACCTGTTTCATAATACACGTTGCAGCCATTTGTTCATGAAAGTTCACAATCTTCTTCAGACAACTAAATCAGTGAAAAGGCTAAAGCCTTAATTGTCAACTCAAGTCTTATTTAAGTATCAAGACTTCTTTGACTCCCAAAGTAATTCTTCAAACTTCATGTCTGATCTGTAAATATGAAAACTCTATTATATATATATATACAAATAAGGTGTAGATTATTATGGTGTTCATGTCATGGGAATGCACTAAACCCATAAGGGCCAAACCAGCACCTTTGAATTGAGAGGTCAGAGTCACGTTTGATCCAAGGAAGGAGGTAGAAGCTCCAATTCATCACATCAGGGAATTATAGTACAGTATCTAGAATAAACTCACAATTGGAGAACATATATAATATTTCATAAACTTTTTATCAAGTTTTTTACATCTATTTTATGCTATGCTTAAGCGTAACAAACTACAGCAACTATTTTTAAGTTATAAAAAACATAGTTTAACAACAGATTCTTAAAGATTTAGACTAAAACAAGAGTTCATGACTTAAAATGATCCTAAACCTAACAAGCAACTCAAAAAGAAAGATTAAAAAAATCATAATACCGTGGCTGGAGCAATTCACCAAACACCCGCACTTGGCAGAGGAACCCAATGATGACTTTTCTGTCCATTCTGGACCCCTATCATGTCACAACTGATGTCTGCACAAGGATCCAGGATGGACCAAAATGTCATCACATGGATCTTCTAAGCACAGGTTTTTGGTGCAGAAACAACCCACACTTTGAAGAGGAAAGACTAGATAACACTACCGTCTCTCCTGGATGAAGAATAAACAAGCACAATACAGTGACCGGAACAATACACAAATAATCCTCACATAGGATAATGAAACTTATGATGATGTGTGACCAGGTAATGGCTCAGATCAGACCAAATATCATCGTAACTTTTCTACGTGCAGGTTATTTGTGTATTCCTCCTGGATAATTTCATACAGTCCAAGATGGACTGAAATGTCGTCTATGGATTCCTCGCCAAAATGTGGGTTAAGTGTTTACAACCATGATACTGTGATTTTTACTCTTCTTTATCCCAAACCTTATTCAGCCTTAGACCCTGCTATAAATTAGACAAGGTTAGGTATCAACTCAAAGACACTTTTTGAATACCATAGTATATTGTTGCAAAAAATTCTATATTTTTCCAGCACCTATACATACTCTTAAATTTATACCAAAAATAAATACAAATATAATTGTATCCAATAAGAGTGAAAAAAAAACACACCCTGTGGAACGAGCTTTGCATAGAGCTTCATCAAGTCATGATTTTGCAAAGCTCTACACAGAGAAAACATTACCAATAAAAACTTTTTTGCAACATTTTATTTCTTCAAAAATATAATTGCAGCCTAGAACCACTATCTCTGCTAGAATCTTCATAAACTTCTAAATTACAATATTAGTAGAGAGGACTGGGGCAGGTAGCCAGTAATGGCAACTGTGGATAGTGAGGAGATTATTTTGCCATAATAGTAACAAACAATTCTGTAACCTAAGTACAGTGGACCCCTGGTTAACGATATTTTTTCATTCCAGAAGTATGTTCAGGTGCCAGTGCTGACCGAATTTCTTCCCATAAGGAATATTGTGAAGTAGATTAGTCCATTTCAGACCCCCAAACATACACGTACAAATGCACTTACATAAATACACTTACATAATTGGTCACATTGGGAGGTGATCGTTAAGCGGGGGTCCACTGTATTTTATCCATTGTGTCTGGATCAAATGAGCCAGTAGATTTTGTCCCGTATTTCTGTAGTCTGTTAAACCGAGGTCCATTGCACTGAGGGTTTACTGTATATTATTATTTTTATTATTGTAAGTAGTAGCATCACTAGATAAGTGCTAGTGGGGGATTATCGTTAGAGCAAAAAATAGCAGTTTCTCCACCTAAAGCATCATTCTGTATAAAAAATAGCTTTAATGAACTAAAAGAAATGTGCCATTCTTATTTTCAAATTAATTTTAGTTTAGTTTTGTTATGCATCATAGTATTTTGACTCATAACAAACATGAAGCTTTTAAATAGAAAAACATATAATGTATATTGCATATACAGTATATATGTACAGTATATACATCACCCTGGGAGCCTATAATCTGACACTGGTAAGTGCTAAACCCATAGGGATCATACAGTGCTGAGGAAGTGGAAGGTAATCAGGTTTGATCCAAGGGGAGGTTTGAAGAAGACTATATTCAGAATAATAACCTCAGAGAGTAGATGACTGAATTCATAACGTGGTAGCACACTCGGCTTGCAACTGAAATGACCTAGATCAAACCCTGGAAGGGAAGAGATGCATAATAATAATAATAATATTTTTATTTACTACAAGTACAGAGATGCATAATAATAATAATAATATTTTTATTTACTACAAGTACATACATGTACAAGGAATACAGCCCTAGCTGACATCAATGACATACTCCTATATAGAAAGCCACTTGTTATGCTGAGCATTTCGGGCAAATTAGGTCAGTTTTGTCCCAGGATTTGACCCACACCAGTCGTTTAACACCCATTTACACATTTTATACTGATGGGTGAACATGGACAGCAGGTGTCTTATGGAAACACGTCCCTAATGTTTTCCAGCCATACTGGGGGAGATTCGAACTCCGGACCTAGGTGTGTGAGCTGAGTGCGCTAGCGATCGAGCTATGGGACACCACTAGACAAGTCTCCTAAAGCCTACTGCCCAAGTTACCAAGAAGTAAATTGATATTTAGAACTTAATTAACTGTTGTGGGTCACAATATGGGAAAGGACCTTGAGAATCCAAATGAAGCCTTACATATCATTAGTAAGACCTAATTTGGATTATCCAATGCAGTCATGATCTCCATACTACAGAATGGATATAAATGCATTGGAGAATGTACAAGAATTACAAAATTAACCAACCACATAAGGAATCTTTAATACGAAGATAGAATGAGAGCGCTGAAGATGCACTCTCTTGAAAGACATTGAATGAATGGACTCATGACTAAAGTATACATGTGGAAGATAGTCATAAATAAAGAGGTTATAAATAGGGTGCTGAGAATATTTAACCAAGAAAGAACTGAAAATAGTGGATACAATTTGGAAAAATTTGGATTTATAAGAATAGTCATAAATGAACAGAAGAATTTCCTAAGTAGTCAATGAAGGTAACACCTGCAGTAGCTTTAGAAATAAGTTGAATCAGTGTATTAGTGAGAAAAGCTGCGTTTAAGGAGGGCTTGCCTAGTAAAGTCCATTAGGCCTACTGCAGTGCTTCTCTATTCTTATGTAAAGAAACCACATTGCTTGGCTTTCTAGGTTATTCTGGTTACTAATCCAGATAAAGCCACCTCCTTCAACCCAAGAAAGCCAAGCAGTGTGACTTCTTTCCTGAGGTTCTCCAACAACATGCCACTCCTAAGTAAGTTTATTTAGGTACAGGTACAGAAAAGTACAGTTACATGAACTAAGTAACATGTGTAAATTACCCAGGATAACTCCCAAAAAAAGTCAGACATAGTGACTTATTTCTATTGGGATCCTTGTAATATCTTATTATTTAAAGCCTGGCTGTAAGATACACTAGAAATCGGTCTTGATTATGAGGGGCAATAGGTGTTAGGGTTACTTGCCTCGGTTTCCTACCCAGGGGTTTAACCTCAGTTCTTTCAGTTGTAGCCACTTTACTAAGAATCACTTCCATTTCCATGGATCAAGAGCTCTCCATTGGTATCAAGGATTCAAATTACAAAATGGAAATTCATCCAGCAGCATTAAGTTTATTTAGTTACAGGTACACATAAATACAGTTACATAGATTATCACACATAGTAACATGTGTAGATTACCTGGGATAAGTCAAAAAAAGACAAAGTGTCTTAGTAAGTTTATTCAGTGTAGGATCAGCCAGGCTGTGGTTCGTACGTTAGACTACATACTGCCAGCAGTAACAGCCTCGTTGATCAGCCCCTGATCCACTAGGCGGCCTGGTCATGGACCAGGCCACGGGGACGTTGATCCCCTCCACGTAGGTATACACAAATACAGTTACATAGATTATCATACTGATTATCGTCTGACTTTTTTGAGGTTATTCCAGGTTCTCTACACATATGCTGCTATGTATGATAATCTATGTAACTGTATTTGTGTATACCTGAATAAATTTATATAGCAGCATATATGTAGAGAAGCTAGGATAACCCATTGGGGTCCTTCCATTATTATTCACAGGGGAAAACACTAAATCCGTATGGGGTCATGCAGCCCTTGTGAAATGGAGGTTATCAGGTTTGATACAAGGAAAGGGAGGACAGGTGTACTTCCTTGGATCAAGAGCCCTCTCCTCCCCCTTACCGGCCTGACAGAACCTTCACGGGGCACAAAACAACATATACTTTATAAAATAAGACAAAAATTAATAATGTTACACTTGCCCAGTCACCCTCGGTGGCTCGTGACCTCCTCCTCCTCTTTAATGTGCCATGTTTTGCCTCTTTATTGAACAAAATACTTTAGTTCACCTTCAAACAAGCAAGTGTTGTTTGTTGACAATACGAGCCCTTGTCCGAGTCATCTGGCTCCGGCTTAGGATTAAAATATATTATTATTAAGGTACTTTTCTCTCCACTTGCGAGAATAAAACAAGTTAACTTATTAAATTATTTTATTATCTGATTAATATAAAAATAACTGCTACTTTTGGTTAGAATTTGCAAAAAAGAAAATTACTTCGAAGTCAACAATAACTGGAAGAAACACGCTAAAGATGCTAAATATAAACATATTAACTGATACAATTACAAATAAATACAATTATTTAACCTCTAAAAAAGGCTTATAATAAATGCAAAAACAAGTGGCATAGATGTGATGGTTAACGAAAAGTAGTACTGTTTGTACAGAACATATCGAGCACACTAAGATATTTCTTATAAGTCTTATCTTCTCTTATAAGTAAGTCTTATCTTCTCTTATAAGTAAGTCTTATCTTCTCTTATAAGTAAGTCTTATCTTCAAAAATGCTTTACAATGCATATTAAAATTTATTCTTCTGAATGATAAGTTCAATACATGATAACATGGAGAGACGGTAATTTCGGCCACTATAATAACTGGGCGACCGAGATACAATGGTGAGAAAAATATATGATATTATTGGATATTAAGGAGGCATCATTAACATTAATTAATGTAAGATAAGATTTTGTTCGGATTTTTAACCCCAGAGGGTTAGCCACCTAGGATAAGCCAGGGGTAGGGAGGGTTAGCCACCCAGGATGCCATCCGTGGAAAATATTTTAATTTTCCGAAGCTATAGTGCCTAATAGGTGTTTAATGTGTCGATATGGGTCAAAAATGTATTTGAAAATAGGATAGAACCAAGAGTTCCCTTTGCGCCTGCGCGGATGTGCGGGGGGAGAGGGCGACTCGGGGCATGGGGGAGGGGGCAGTGTTTTGAATGGGTTTAAGAGGCTGTGAAAACATGGGACCAGGAAATTGGCATTCACGGCGGCCTAAGGATTAATATAGGCCTCACTTCATAATAGGAAGTGTCGTGACTGTCCCTGGTGAAGAGTGAGGGAACGTGATTGACAGCACCGCTGTAAATAAGGTGGTAAAATGAGTGAATAATGGTAGGACCGGTGGTGACTGGCGCGTCGCCATGGAGTGTGTCCCGGGGAAAAATACCCGTGATTTGATCATCACTCATCGGTCTCAGATCTTAATGGAGTGCCCTCCAATGTGTATAATAATTATGAGACATTAAACCATCTTGTAAATCGTAATGTAATCAGTGATAACACTAAGTTAAGGAATCGTTGAAGCGATATGAGCTGCCATTCCCAGAGTGTGTGGGCACATGTTTACCTCGCTGTTTCTGTCTTGAGTATAGTGAAGTTTTTATGGAGTCATGACTTCTAAACCGGGACAAACCAACGGATACCTCGTCCTGCTGGAATAAGAACCGTGTCAGTGTAGCAGGACATCAAAATGAGATGGTGAATGGAGGAAATAAGGAGTATCAATCACCCACAGTTAAGTAACCCTTCTAGTTATAGCAGACTGATACTGGCCAGTTAGGTATGTTGTAATTGGATAGGTTATGAGTGATCCAGCTACATCAAGTGACCACCAGAGAATATCTGGTAATTGGTGAGATTATGTACAAGTGTTTTTCCTTGATGGATATATCCATGTGTAACCTACCCCCCCCCCCTTCATTCAGTTACACTAATATGATCTATACAGTCCACAATTAATTGTGGGTGCTATCCAATCCATACTGGTCTCGGATAGATATGGATATGATTGTGAGGTCGAAGGAACCACCTGCCGTGACCAGGGGTGGTTAAGTTTTCTCACATGTCTACACGGGGTGACTACGGTAAACAATATGGTTGTCTCCCAATGAGTTTACTTGTATGCATGTAATGTTGAGGTACATGAAGGTAATCACCCTAGAAAATTTTCCATATCTGCCTGCTGGTCCTTCGAACCGGATGCAATCAGTGAAAAAATTAATTGAATTAATTACTTAATAATTAAGTGACTGAAGGAAGTGGGTATAGGGTACACAAATTTAATCAATCGTGTGGTGGATGATAATTAGCCCAATTAATTGCTAGCACATGTGTGGCTAGGATTTATACAAGAGTAAACTGCAAGAATTACTCTTATAAGGTGCCTACTTAAGTTGTATAATCAGTGAGTAATGATTCTCTAACCATGACTGGATCTGATGGAGTTAATGTGGCTGACAAGTCCGTGAATTTTAGAGTAATGAAAGCATCATTACAGGCTATTAAAGGCCATGTGACGAAGGCATACAAATGCTTGGATTTAATGAATCAAAGAACTGTGAACCCTAATGAATTAGTTATATTTAGATGCTTTAGAGAGTAGATTTGAGTGGTACAAATTGTGGTTTAAAGACTGTGAAAGAGATCTGCTGGAGAATTGTGCAGATGGAATAGAAATGAATGTTTAATTAATCAACATTACGAATTGGAAGAAAACTGTCTTGTGAAAGTAAGGCTTTGAATAAATTAAAGTGTGTAAGCCAGGCAGTTGATCAACCTATTAATGCAAAGGGTGTGTTTGCCAAAACCTCCAGAGTACGGTCTGGAGGAAATCAGACTAGGTCGGCAAGAATTAATTGTTCAATTGCAGACCAGTCAGCCAAACAGTTCTAAGGATATAACACATAATGACTCTGAAGTATCTGTCAAGTCTCAAAAGGGAAAAATACTCCCAATGGTAATAATCATAATTAAAAGTTAAATAGGCACATATCAAGTGACAGGAATCAGTAATAGTGGTTCCTCACATCAAGGTAAGAGGAATAAGTACCTCAGTAAGGGTAACCCAGTTAATAAGAGGTCAGGCAAGGAAAGGAGAGACTGTCTCTTCTGCCAGGGTACTCATTTCACTAAAAGTTGTAATGCCTATAATTCATGGGATATTAAAGTGGAAAGAACTTGACAGATTTATCAGACGTCTAGACAGTCATAATGTAAAGGATTGTCATACCAAATTGAACAGTTGCTATCAATGCAACAAGGGAAGGTACCATACAGTTATGTGCAGGGTTGTATGTAATTCTTATAATAATGGTGACAATAATGATAATGTTAATAACCCTGACACTACAGTGACTGATGTAAAGGTTGCAGCTAATGGCAATAATGATGGCCTAGCTGAGGTAGCCTTGCCGGTGTTGGATGTAATAATTCAGGATAAAGGGCATAAATCCAAAACCATGCGGCGTCACTCTCCTCAACACTGGTACGGGCCATGTAATATATGGCAGACTACCGCCTAGTAATAATGACTAGAGGAAGTAGTGAATACAGTCACGGTGTCTTACTCATAAAAGGTCAACCCAGTACAAGTATTCTGTCGAGAATGATGTTGAACCAGTCTAATTTGTGGGAGCTGGACAGCATAGGGATTAATATAAATGAGGAAAGTCAAAATGATTCCATTACTCAGGAACAATACCTGAAGGATGTTAAATGTGAATCTGGACACTACTGGGTGCGACTTCCGTGGAAGCTCGACCGTCCAGAATTACCTACTAATTATACTGGGCCACCACTTGGAAAAAGCCCGGGCCGGGAGAATACTGGCTAATCTTTAATAATAACCTACTAATTATAGAATGGCATATGGACAGTTAAAGGGCCCAGCTCTGCGAACTGAGCAAGACACCAAAAGTGTTGACTGCTTATAATGATATAATTAATAAACAGTTAAATAATAAATTGTTCTTACTTCAGGCGACGATAAATGCACACCTTAAGTGCACAGGTGGTCCACTGAGCGTAGTAATTGGGTAAATAATCTTATGTGGACAATTTCCGGGTGTGACGTCAACTGAAGAGGAACTAATGAGGATATATGAAGGGGTTAATGAAATAATGCAAGGTGCAAGGATGCCCCTGAGAGAATGGAACAGTAATTAGTCCATTTTGAGGGATCAATAAATATGGATGGCCATGGAGTTGAAGTGCCTATATGCAGTAATGTGCTGGGGCTGACTTGGGATAATGAGAGAGATTTGTTATTGTTAAAGTCTCATAATTCCAGTATGCCCAACAAATTAACCCAGAGAGCATAGGCTTAGTGTCACACCTTACAATAAGAGGGAAATTGTTAATACCAGAAGCATGGAAGCTTGAGTGTGCTTTGGACGGATCCCTACCTGAGGAGTTGACAGGTGGAAAGAATTAATGGGTGATTATGTAAATACCAATGTTGGAGTTCCCAAGCCAGGTGGCCAGTGAAGATGGGAAAATTGTACTCCACATTCTTTAAGTCGTCTAGCAACGACCTCCGCCCGGCCGCAGCGTGGAAAATATTTTAATTTTCCGAAGCTATAATGCCTAATAGGTGTTTAATGTGTCGATATGGGTCAAAAATGTATTTGAAAATAGGATAGAACCAAGAGTTCCCTTTGCGCCTGCGCGGATGTGCGGGGGGAGAGGGCGACTCGGGGCATGGGGGAGGGGGCAGTGTTTTGAATGGGTTTAAGAGGCTGTGAAAACATGGGACCAGGAAATTTGCATTCACGGCGGCCTAAGGATTAATATAGGCCTCACTTCATAATAGGAAGTGTCGTGACTGTCCCTGGTGAAGAGTGAGGGAACGTGATTGACAGCACCGCTGTAAATAAGGTGGTAAAATGAGTGAATAATGGTAGGACCGGTGGTGACTGGCGCGTCGCCATGGAGTGTGTCCCGGGGAAAAATACCCGTGATTTAATCATCACTCATCGGTCTCAGATCTTAATGGAGTGCCCTCCAATGTGTATAATAATTATGAGACATTAAACCATCTTGTAAATCGTAATGTAATCAGTGATAATAACACTAAGTTAAGGAATCGTTGAAGTGATATGAGCTGCCATTCCCAGAGTGTGTGTGCACATGTTTACCTCGTTGTTCCTGTCTCGAGGATAGTGAAGTTTTTATGGAGTCACGACTTCTAAACCGGGACAAACCAACGGATACCTCGTCCTGCTGGAATAAGAACCGTGTCGGTGTAGCAGGACATCGAAATGAGATGGTGAATGGAGGAAATAAGGAGTATCAATCACCCACAGTTAAGTAACCCTTCTAGTTATAGCAGACTGATACTGGCCGGTTAGGTGTGTCGTAATTGGATAGGTTATGAGTGATCCAACTACATCAAGTGACCACCAGAGAATATCTGGTAAGTGGTGAGATTATGTACAAGTGTTTTTCCTTGATGGATATATCCATGTGTAACCTACCCCCCCCCCTTCATTCAGTTACACTAATATAATCTATGCAGTCCACAATTAATTAGTATCACCGTACTTGTGGGTGCTATCCAATCCATACTGGTCTCGGATAGATATGGATAAGATTGTGAGGTCGAAGGAACCACCTGCCGTGACCAGGGGTGGTTAAGTTTTCTCACATGTCTACACGGGGTGACTACGGTAAACAATATGGTTGTCTCCCAATGAGTTTACTTGTATGCATGTAATGTTGAGGTACATGAAGGTAATCACCCTAGAAAATTTTCCGTACCATCCACACCAGTCAACTAACACACAGATACCTACTTACTGCTAGGTGAACAGGGACAACAGGTGTAAGGTGACTAACACCCAGGTACCTACTTACTGCTAGGTGAACAGAGACAACAGGTGTAAGGGAACATGGCCAACATTTCCACTCGTGCCGGGGATCGAACCAGGGACACTCAGTGAAGCGAAAGCGTTGACAAGCTTTAAGCCTCATTATCCAAGAGGTTAAGTGGAAGAAGTGTTTTTTAGGTGCTTGTTGTTTGTGTCTGTGTTGCAGCTCTCCAGGAAGTGACAGTACTGGGTCACTGTACTGAGTGTTCGCTATACATAGTATACAGGCAGTAATTGTTGATATGTACATTGACTTTTGAATATGTGTGGGTGTATGTGTACCTGGAGAGGGTTCCGGGGGTCAACGTCCCCGTGGCCCGGTCCGTGACTAGGCCTCGTGGTGGATCAGGGCCTGATCAACCAGGCTGTTACTGCGACGTACGAATCACAGCCCAGTTGGTCAGATACTGACTTTAGGTGCCTGTCCAGCGGCTTCTTGAAATAGCCAGAGATCTATTGGTAATCCCCATTATGTATGCTGGGAGGCAGGTGAACAGTCTTGGGCCCCTGACACTGTGTTGTCTCTTAGCGTACTCATGGCACCCCTGCTTTTCACTGGGGAGATGTTGCATCTGCTGTCGAGTCTTTGGCTTTCGTAGGGAGTGATTTTCGTGTGCAAATTTGAGACTAGACCCTCTAGGATTTTCCAAGTGTATATTATCATGGATCTTTCTCGCCTGCGTTCCAGGGAGTACAACTCGAGCGACTTCAACCGTTCCCAGTAATTTAGGCGCTTTATTGTACTTATGTGTGCCGTGAAAGTTCTCTGTACATTCTCAAGGTCTGCAGTATCGCCTGCCTTGAAACGGGCCGTTAGTGTACAGCAATATTTCAGCCAAGAGAGAACAATCTATTTGAAGAGAATCATCATGGGCTTGGCATCTCTTGCTTTGAAGGTTCTCATTATCCATCCTATCATTTTCCTAACAGATCTTTACAAGTGAGATTCTCTGACATTATCACTCCCAGGTCTTTCACATTAGATTTTTGCTCTATTGTGTGGTTGGAGTTTTCCATATCAGAGTGATTGCAATTTGTTTTCATTGAACCTCATATTGTTTTCTGCAGCCCATTTAAAGAATTAGTTGATGTCTGCTTGGAGACTTGCAGTGTCTTCAGTGGATGACACTTCCATGCAAAGGAAGACATGGTGCTGTGGCTTACATCTGTGTCTATGTCAGATATGAGGATGAGAAACAAGATGGGAGCGAGCACTGTGCCTTGTGGAACAGAACTTATGAGGATGAGAAACAAGATGGGAGCGAGCACTGTGCCTTGTGGAACAGAACTTATGAGGCTGAGAAACAAGATGGGAGCGAGCACTGTGCCTTGTGGAACAGAACTTATGAGGATGAGAAACAAGATGGGAGCGAGCACTGTGCCTTGTGGAACAGAACTTATGAGGCTGAGAAACAAGATGGGAGCGAGCACTGTGCCTTGTGGAACAGAGCCTCTCACTGTAGCCGCCTCTGACTTTACTATTGCTCTTTGTGTTCTGTTAGGAAGTTATAGATCCATCTACCAACTTTACCTGTTATCCTTTTATCACGTGTTTTGTGCACTATTACACCATGGTCACACATGTAGAAAGCTTTTACGAAGTCTGTATATACTACATCTGCATTTTGTTTCTCCTTCAAAGCATCCGAGACCTTGTCGTAGTGATCCAGTAGTTGGGACAGGCAGGAGTGACCTGCTCTAAACCTGTGTTGCCCAGGGTTGTGTAATCGATGGGTTTCTAAGCTGGTGGCGATCTTGCTTCTTAGAACCCTTTCCAAGATTTTTATGATGTGGTACTTTAGTGCTAACGGTCTGTACTTCTTTGCAATTACTGGAGAGTGTAGTTGAGAGTCATTAAGAGTACACACCTAGAGAGTGTAGTTTACAGAGTACACACCCAGCGAGCGTCCTCTCATCGTGTCTATATCACTGAGTACAACATATAAAGGGTTCTTGCAAATATTGAGTGTAACTCTGAGTTATTAGCATAACTATATAAGCAAAAAGTAATTAAGTAGGTAATTTAAAAGAATAACTGACTATATAAGAGCAAATAAAATAGATAAATTAATATTACCCTAGAGGACACATTAAAGTTAGTCAATAATATATCTTACAAGACAGTGTCCAGAGGCATAGAATTTCGAGCAGTAAGGCAATATAAGTTTTTATTTGGGACAATATACAAAAAATTGTTTTACAAGAGTAATCTTTGTTTTTTTCAGAATGGTTTGAGCCCTTGTGATTTAGCGCTTCTTTTTTATTATAATAATCAGAATGGTTTTGAGATTCCATTATAGACGGTGGGGGGCAGCATAAGTATTTTCAGGGTGTTTCAAAATGATGAACCCGATATGAAATCGCTGTATCTCTGCAATTGGGTCCATTATTATGAAACACACTATCATGTATGGTTCGCCCGCATCTAGGGTAGAAACGTTGCGATGGTACAAGATCACAAGATACGTTAAACGTTTTGGTCCCTCCTGGACCATTGTCAAGCCACAGATGAGCGAGAACGAGGGAGGGAACACCAGAAGACAGAACGTGTCACTACAGCCACGGTATTACCTGGAGTATACCTGGAGAGAGAGTTCCGGGGGTCAGCGCCCCCGGCGGCCCGGTCTGTGACCAGGCCTCATGGTGGATCAGGGCCTGATCAACCAAGCTGTTACTTTCACTTCATGTGAAAAATAACGCGAACGAGCGATTTAAGATACAAAACAACCACGGGGGGAGTTGAATTATAGCTCTAGGCCTTTCGTGTTGCAAACAATACATCATCGGGAGCTTGCAATGTCGCAGAAAAGAGGAGGAGGAGGTCCAGGAAAATACGACCACAGGGAGCGCCTTTGTTGGAGCAAAGGTACCTCTTGTGGTCATATCTGCTTGGACCTCTTCTGCAACATTGCAAGCTCCTGATGATGTATTAATTGCAACATGAAAGTCCTAAGGCTATCATTCAACTCACCCCCTGTGGTTGTTTTACCTATTATATATATATATATATATATATATATATATATATATATATATATATATATATATATATATATATATATATATGTCGTGCCGAATAGGCAGAACTTTCGATCTTGGCTTAAATAGCAAGGCTCATCTTGCCATATAGGACAAGCGAAAATTTGCGTATGCAATAATTTCGCAAAAATCATGCTGAACCTAACGAAAAAAATATATTTCACTGTGTTTGTTTAGTATTAAATTATTTTAAACAAATCTAAAATATATTTAGTTGGGTTAGGCTAAAATAAAATGCTCTTGTTATAATGAGGCTAGGTAAGTTTTCTAAGATTCTTTTGGTGCAAAATTAAAAATTTTTACATTAACATTAATGAAAAAAATATATCTTTAAACGTATAAGAGAAAATTTCAGAAAGGACTTAATTTTAAATGAGTTCTTGCTAATTGACCAATTTACATATTCGGCACGACATATATATATATATATATATATATATATTTATATATATATATATATATATATATATATATAAAATATATTATATATATATTTTAAAGCTTAGGATGACCCCAGCCCGGACAATGTGGTTTATTTACATTTGACATCCTTAAATCTTCTCTGGGGATAAGACGGAACTTATATTCGGGTTATCATTCTGGACGCTTAGTAAGCCAGGATAACCCAAGAAAGCCACCCAGTCTGGCTTATTTCCAATGTTATTATTTGATAATCTTACTCAGGATGCGACCCACACCAGTCGACTAACACCCAGATACCTACTTATCGCTAGGTGAACCAGGACAGCAGGTATAAGGGGACTAACACCTAGGTACCTACTTACTGCTTGGTGAACAGGGACAGTAGGTGTAAGGAAACTTACACTAGGGAAACCCTACCTTACTGCTAGGTGAACAGGGACGCGGGGTAAGGAAACACGCCCAACATTTGCACCCGTGCCGGAGATCGAGCCACTGACACTAGGTGCGTGAGGCGAGTGCATTGCTAACCAAGCCACATTTAATGTGACTATGAACACACGTAATGTATTACAAGTAACTTGTATATAGTCATTAGGGGTTTTTGTATATTACATTTTTTCATTATTTTTTTATATTTAATTTAATTACCCCACCCATTATTATTAAATTATTATTAATCATAAAAAATTATTATAATATTATATTTTTTAAAATATCCCCACATTTATTATAAATTATTATTCATCCTTGGGAAGGTTAACCGGTAGAGGGATAGGGACATCCCTGGGGAAGGGGAAAGGAGATTCAGTTCCTAAGGGGGAAAAGGAAGATTCTTCCCCTTTAAAGGGGTTTGTCCCGGGAAAGGAAGGGTAGGTGACTTCAGTTCCCTCAGGAGGAGGGATGGGTTTGACTTCAGTTCCCTCAGGAGGAAGGGATAGGTGACTTCAGTTCCCTCAGGAGGAAGGGATAGGTGACTTCAGTTCCCTCAGGAGGAAGGGATAGGTGACTTCAGTTCCCTCAGGAGGAAGGGATGGGTTTGACTTCAGTTCCCTCAGGGGGGAAAAGGGGTAGGTGACTTCAGTTCCCTCAGGAGGAAGGGATAGGTGACTTCAGTTCCCTCAGAGGAAGGGATAGGTGACTTCAGTTCCCTCAGGTGGAAGGGAAGGGGGCTTCAGTTCCCTCAGGGGGAAAGGGGGATAGGTGACTTCAGTTCCCTCAGGAGGAAGGGATAGGTGACTTCAGTTCCTCAGGAGGAGGGAAGGTGATTTCAGTTCCCTCAGGAGGAAGGGATAGGTGACTTCAGTTCCCTCAGGAGGAAGGGATAGGTGACTTCAGTTCCCTCAGGAGGAAGGGATAGGTGACTTCAGTTCCCTCAGGAGAAGGGATGGGTAACTTCAGTCCTCGGGAGGAAGGATAGGTGACTTCAGTTCCCTCAGGAGGAAGGGTAGAGTGACTTCAGTTCCCCAGGAGGAAGGATAGGTGACTTCAGTTCCCTCAGGAGGAAGGGATAGGTGACTTCAGTCCCTCAGGAGGAAGGGAAGGTGACTTCAGTTCCCTCAGGAGGAAGGGATAGGTGACTTCAGTTCCCTCAGGAGGAAGGGATAGGTGACTTCAGTTCCCTCAGGAGGAGGGAAGGTGACTCGTTCCCCGGAGGAAGGGTAGGTGACTTCAGTTCCTCGGAGGAAGGGAAAGTTAAACTTCAGTTCCCTCGGAGGAAGGGATAGGTGACTTCGTTCCCTCAGGAGGAAGGGATAGGTGACTTCAGTTCCCTCAGGGGAAGGGATAGGTGACTTCAGTTCCCTCAGGAGGAAGGGATAGGTGACTTCAGTTCCCTCAGGAGGAAGGGATAGGTGACTTCAGTTCCCTCAGGGGGAAAGGGGATAGGTGACTTCAGTTCCCTCAGGGGGAAAGGGGATAGGTGACTTCATTTTCCCTCGGGGGAAAGGGAAATAGGTGACTTCATTTTCCCTCAGGAGGAAGGATAGGGGGACTTCAGTTCCCTCAGGAGGAAGGGATAGGTGATTCAGTTCCCTCAGGAGGAAGGATAGGTGACTTCAGTTCCCTCAGGAAAGGGATAGGTGACTTCAGTTCCCTCAGGGGGAAAGGGGATGGGGTGACTTCAGTTCCCTCAGGAGGAAGGGATAGGTGACTTCAGTTCCCTCAGGAGGAAGGGATAGATGACTTCAGTTCCCTCAGGAGGAAGGGATAGGTGACTTCAGTTCCCTCAGGAGGAAGGGATAGGTGACTTCAGTTCCCTCAGGAGGAAGGGATAGGTGACTTCAGTTCCCTCGGGAAAGGAAGGGATGGGTGACTTCAGTTCCCTCAGGAGGAAGGGATAGGTGACTTCAGTTCCCTCAGGAGGAAGGGATAGGTGACTTCAGTTCCCTCAGGGGGAAAAGGGATAGGTGACTTCAGTTCCCTCAGGGGAAGGGATAGGTGATTTCATTTTCCTCAGGGGAAGGGATAGGTGACTTCAGTTCCCTCAGGAGGGGAAGGGATAGGGGGCTTCAGTTCCCTCAGGAGGAAGGGATAGGTGACTTCAGTTCCCTCAGGAGGAAGGGATATGTGACTTCAGTTCCCTCAGGGGGGAAGGGATAGGTGACTTCAGTTCCCCAGGGGGAAAGGGGAGGGTGGCTTCAGTTCCCTCAGGAGGAAGGGATAGGTGACTTCAGTTCCCTCAGGAGGAAGGGATAGGTGACTTCAGTTCCCTCAGGAGGGATAGGTGACTTCAGTTCCCTCAGGGGGAAGGGAAGGTGTTTCCCGTTCCCTCAAGGAAGGGAAAGGTGAAGCCTAGGTAGACTTCAGTTCCCTCAGGAGGAAGGGATAGGTGACTTCATTCCCTCAGGAGGGGGATAGGTGACTTCAGTTCCTCAGGAGGAGGATAGGTGACTTCAGTTCCCTCAGGAGGAAGGGATAGGTGACTTCAGTTCCCTCAGGAGGAAGGGATAGTGACTTCATTCCCTCAGGGGGAAAGGGGATAGGTGACTTCAGTTCCCTCAGGAGGAAGGGATAGGTGACTTCAGTTCCCTCAGGAGGAAGGGATAGGTGACTTCAGTTCCCTCAGGAGGAAGGGATAGGTGACTTCAGTTCCCTCAGGAGGAAGGGATAGGTGACTTCAGTTCCCTCAGGAGGAAGGGATAGGTGACTTCATTTCCCCTCAGGAGGAAGGGATAGGTGACTTCATTTTCCCTCAGGAGGAAGGGATAGGTGACTTCAGTTCCCTCAGGAGGAAGGGATAGGTGACTTCAGTTCCCTCAGGAGGAAGGGATAGGTGACTTCAGTTCCCTCAGAAGGAAGGGATAGGTGACTTCAGTTCCCTCAGGAGGAAGGGATAGGTGACTTCATTTCCCTCAGGAGGAAGGGATAGTTGATTCAGTTCCCTCAGGAGGAAGGGAAGGGGGACTTCATTTTCCCTCAGGAGGAAGGGATAGGTGACTTCAGTTCCCTCAGGAGGAAGGGATAGGTGACTTCGTTCCCTCAGGAGGAAGGGAAAAGGTGACTTCAGTTCCCTTCAGGAGGAAGGGATATTTGACTTCAGTTCCCTCAGGAGGAAGGGATAGGTGACTTCAGTTCCCTCAGGAGGAAGGGATAGGTGACTTCAGTTCCCTCAGGAGGAAGGGATAGGTGACTTCATTTCCCCTCAGGAGGAAGGGAAGGTGCCCTTCAGTTCCCTCAGGAGGAAGGGATAGGTGACTTCATTCCCTAAAGAGGAAGGGAAGGTAACTTCAGTTCCTCAGGGGGAAAGGGATAGGGCTTCATTTTCCCTCAGGAGGAAGGGATAGGTGATTCAGTTCCCCCCAGGAGGAAGGGAGAGGTGACTTCAGTTCCCTCAGGAGGAAGGGATAGGTGACTTCATTTCCCCTAAAGGAGGAAGGGATAGGTGACTTCATTCCCTCGGGAGGAAAGGGGGAAGGTGCTTCAGTTCCCTCAGGAGGAAGGGAAGGTGACTTCAGTTCCCTCAGGAGGAAGGGATAGGTGACTTCAGTTCCCTCAGGGGAAAGGGAAGGTGACTTCAGTTCCCTCAGGAGGAAGGGAAGGGGGCTTCAGTTCCCTCAGGAGGAAGGGATAGGTGACTTCAGTTCCCTCAGGAGGAAGGGAAGGGGGAATTCAGTTCCCTCAGGAGGAAGGGATAGGTGACTTCATTTCCCCTAAAGAGGAAAGGGATAGGTGACTTCAGTTCCCTCAGGAGGAAGGGAAGGGGGCTTCAGTTCCCTCAGGAGGAAGGGATAGGTGACTTTCAGTTCCTCAGGAGGAAGGGATAGGTGACTTCAGTTCCCTCAGGAGGAAGGGATAGGTGACTTCAGTTCCCTCAGGAGGAAGGGATAGTGACTTCATTTTCCCCTCAGGAGGAAGGGATAGGTGACTTCAGTTCCTCAGAAGGAAGGGATAGGTGACTTCAGTTCCCTCAGGAGGAAGGGATAGGTGACTTCAGTTCCCTAGGAGGAAGGGATGGGTGACTTCAGTTCCCTCAGAAAGGGATAGGTGACTTCAGTTCCCTCAGGAGGAAGGATAGGTGACTTCAGTTCCCTCATGGAAAGGGATAGGTGACTTCAGTTCCCTCAGGAGGAGGATAGGTGACTTCAGTTCCCCCCAGGAGGGATAGGGATTAGGGGAAAAATATCAGTTCCCTCAGGAAAGGGATAGGTGACTTCAGTTCCCTCGGGAGGAAGGGATGGGTGACTTCATTCCCTCAGGAGGAAGGGATAGGTGACTTCAGTTCCCTCAGGAGGAAGGGATAGTGATTCAGTTCCCCTCAGGAGAAGGGATAGGTGACTTCAGTTCCCTCAGGGGGAAAGGGGATAGTTGACTTCAGTTCCCTCAGGAGGAAGGGATAGGTGACTTCAGTTCCCTCAGGAGGAAGGGATAGGTGACTTCAGTTCCCTCAGGAGGAAGGGATAGGTGACTTCAGTTCCCTCAGGAGGAAGGGATATGTGACTTCAGTTCCCTCAGGAGGAAGGGATAGGTGACTTCATTTTCCCTAGGAGGAAGGGATAGGTGACTTCAGTTCCCTCAGGAGGAAGGGATAGGTGACTTCAGTTCCCTCAGGAGGAAGGGAGAGGTGGCTTCAGTTCCCTCAGGAGGAAGGGATAGGTGACTTCAGTTCCCTCAGGAGGAAGGGATAGGTGACTTCAGTTCCCTCAGGAGGAAGGGATAGGTGACTTCAGTTCCCTCAGGAGGAAGGGATAGGTGACTTCAGTTCCCTCAGGAGGAAGGGAGAGGTGACTTCAGTTCCCTCAGGAGGAAGGGATAGGTGACTTCATTTCCCCTCAGGAGGAAGGGATAGGACTTCATTTTCCCTCAGGAGGAAGGGATGGGTGGCTTCAGTTCCTCAGGAGGAAGGGATAGGTGACTTCATTTCCCCCTCAGGGGGAAGGGAAAAGGTGACTTCAGTTCCCTCAGGAGGAAGGGATAGGTGACTTCAGTTCCCTCAGGAGGAAGGGATGGGTGACTTCAGTTCCCTCGGGAGGAAGGGATAGGGACTTCAGTTCCCTCAGGAGAAGGGTTTAGGTGACTTCAGTTCCTCAGGGGAAGGGATAGGTGACTTCAGTTCCCTCAGGAGGAAGGGCACGTGACTTCAGTTCCCTCAGGAGGAAGGATAGGTGACTTCAGTTCCCTCAGGAGGAAGGGATAGGTGACTTCATTTCCCCTCAGGAGGAAGGGATTGGGTGACTTCAGTTCCCTCAGGGGGGAAGGGATAGTTGACTTAAGTTCCCTCAGGAGGAAGGGATAGGTGACTTCAGTTCCCTCAGGAGGAAGGGATAGGTTGACTTCAGTTCCCTCAGGAGGAAGGTAAAAGGTGACTTCAGTTCCCTCATGGAGGAAGGGATAGGTGACTTTCAGTTCCCTCAGGAGGAAGGGATAGGTGATTCAGTTCCCCAGGAGGAAGGGATAGGTGACTTCAGTTCCCTCGGGAAAAGGGGATAGGTGACTTCAGTTCCCTCAGGAGGAAGGGATAGGTGACTCAGTTCCCCCCAGGAGGAAGGGATAGGTGACTTCAGTTCCCTCAGGGGGAAAGGGATAGGTGACTTCAGTTCCCTCAGGAGGAAGGGATAGGTGACTTCAGTTCCCTCAGGAGGAAGGGATAGGTGACTTCAGTTCCCTCAGGAGGAAGGGATAGGTGACTTCAGTTCCACAGGAGGAAGGGATAGGTGACTTCAGTTCCCCAGGAGGAGGGATAGGGGGACTTCATTTCCCCCTCAGGAGGAAGGGATAGGGGACTTCAGTTCCCTCAGGAGGAAGGGATAGGTGACTTCAGTTCCCTCAGGAGGAAGGGATAGGTGACTTCAGTTCCCTCAGGAGGAAGGGATAGGTGACTTCAGTTCCCTCAGGAGGAAGGGATAGGTGACTTCAGTTCCCTCAGGAGGAAGGGATAGGTGACTTCAGTTCCCTCAGGAGGAAGGATAGGTGACTTCATTTTCCCTCAGGAGGAAGGGATAGGTGACTTCAGTTCCCTCAGGAGGAAGGGAGAGGTGACTTCAGTTCCCTCAGGAGGAAGGGATAGGTGACTTCAGTTCCCTCACGAGGAAGGGATAGGCGACTTCAGTTCCCTCACGAGGAAGGGATAGGTGACTTTAGTAACCTAAGGAGGAAGGGATAGGTGACTTCAATTCCCTAAGGAGGAAGGGATAGGTGACTTCAGTTCCCTCAGGAGGAAGGGATAGGTGACTTCAGTTCCCTCAGGAGGAAGGGATAGGTGACTTCAGTTCACTCAGGAGGAAGGGATAGGTGACTTCAGTTCCCTCAGGAAGAAGAGATAGGTGACTTCAGTCCCCTCAGGAGGAATAGATAGGTGACTTCAGTTCCCTCAGGAGGAAGGGATAGGTCACTTCAGTTCACTCAGGAGGAAGGGATAGGTGACTTCAGTTCCCTCATGATTAAGGGATAGGTGACTTCAGTTCCCTCAAGAGGAAAGGATCGGTGACTTCAGTTCCCTCAGGATGAAGGGATAGGTGACTTCAGTTCACTCAGGAAGGGATAGGTGACTTCAGTTCCCTCAGGATTAAGGGATAAGTGACTTCAGTTCCCTCAAGAGGAAAGGATCGGTGACTTCAGTTCCCTCAGGAGGAAGGGATAGGTGACTTCAGTTCACTCAGGAAGGGATAGGTGACTTCAGTTCCCTCAGGATTATGGGATAGGTGACTTCAGTTCCCTCAGGAGGAAGGGATAGGTGACTTTAGGTGTTGTATAACGAATAGGTGACTTCATGTTCGGAAGAATAGCGGATAGGTGACTTCAGGTGCTGAAGAATGACGGATAGGTGACTTCAGGTGCTGAAGAATGACGGATACGTGACTTCAGGTGCTGAAGAATGACGGATACGTGACTTCAGGTGCTGAAGAATGACGGATAGGTGACTTCAGGTGCTGAAAAATGACGGATACGTGACTTCAGGTGCTGAAGAATGACAGATAGGCGACTTCAGGTGCTGAAGAATGACGGATAGGTGACTTCAGGCTCTCTACACTAGACACGAGAGATAGTCGGCTTCAGTCGTCCCATATGAAGAGCATTGTGGCTTCAGGTGCTCAAAGTCGGGGATGGGGGGGGTGGAAACACGTAACTTCAGGTTTGCCTCCTCCACTCCGTTGACAGTCATTTCAGTCTTGCTGCTCCTGAAGTCGTTGAAGGTGGGGCTGAAGGGTAGGTACCTCAGCCATTTGATTCTGAAATATCAAGTCAGGTAATTTACAAGCAGTGTGTATTAGTGGGGACTTTTGTGGGGGGGTTATAACCCCTGTTTGAGGGATCATGGCCCCTACTGGGGGATCATGGCCCCTACTGGGGGATCATGGCCCCTACTGGGGGATCATGGCCCCTACTGAGGGATCATGGCCCCTATTGGGGATCATGGCCCCTACTTGGGGATCATGGCCTCTACTGGGGGATCATGGCCCCTATTGGGGATCATGCCCCTACTGGGGGATCATGGTCTTTATTGAGGGATCATGGCCCCTATCGGGGGATTATACCCTCTTGTGGGGGATTATAACGTCTTTTATGGGGGATTATAACCTCTTTTGTGGGGATTATAATCTCTTTTGTGGGAGGATTATAACCTCTTTTGTGGGGGGATTATAACCTCTTTTGTGGGGGATTATAACCTCTTTTATGGGAAGATTATAACCTCTTGTGGGGGGATTATAACCTCTTTTGTGGGCGATTATAACCTCTTTTATGGGAAGATTATAACCTCTTGTGGGGGGATTATAACCTCTTTTGTGGGCGATTATAACCTCTTTTGCAGGGGATTATAATCTCTTTTGTGGGAGGATTACAACCTCTTTTGTGGGGGGGATTATAACCTCTTTTGTGGGCGATTATAACCTCTTTTATGGGAAGATTATAACCTCTTGTGGGGGGATTATAACCTCTTTTGTGGGCGATTATAACCTCTTTTGCAGGGGATTATAATCTCTTTTGTGGGAGGATTACAACCTCTTTTGTGGGGGGGATTATAACCTCTTTTGTGGGCGATTATAACCTCTTTTGCAGGGGATTATAACCTCTTTTGTGGGGGATTATAACCTCTTGTGGGAAGATTATAACGTCTTTTGTGGGGGGATTATAACCTCTTTTGTGGGGGGATTATAACCTCTTTTGTGGGGGGATTATAACCTCTTTTGTGGGGGATTATAACCTCTTTTGTGGGGGATTATAACCTCTTGTGGGAAGATTATAACGTCTTTTGTGGGGGATTATAACGTCTTTTGTGGGGGGATTATAACCTCTTTTGTGGGGGGATTATAACCTCTTTTGTGGGGGGATTATAACCTCTTATGTAGGTTTTCCAGTTAGAGATTTCCTGATTTTTTTTTCTTTTCTTTTTTTTTTTTTGCGCGTGGGAGATTTTGAAAGATTTTTGTTAATATATTTAGTTGTTGTTTATCTTCAATCCATTGTCCTTTGACCCGGCCATGTCCTTCCTCTGACCTTTTTACCTGGCAATGGCCCTTCCACTGACCTTTGACCTGGCTATGGCCCTTCCACTGACCTTTTTACCTGGCTATGGCCCTGACACCCACCTTGAGATGACCTTCATGCCGAAGGGCATGTCGTAGCTGGAAGACGGGTGGCAGCAGCCTGAGTCAGGGTCCTGCGGAAGGTATCCATCCTGCTGGCGGTAATGCTTGTTCCAGCCCAGGAGACCGCGCTCCTTGGCCGTACCTGCAAATGTAACCACTTGATATAACGATACAGAGAGTTTCTCTCACAATAATTATATACGAGGAAACCTACAGTAATCTGAAACTGTAATCTGAAACTGTAATCTGAAACAGTAGTCTGAAACAACAAACTGAAACTGTAATCTGATACAGTAATCTGAAACTGTAGTCTGAAACAGTAATCTGAAACTGTACTCTGAAACAGTAATCTGAAACTGTAATCTGAAACAGTAATCTGAAACTGTAATCTGAAACAGTAATCTGAAACTGTAATCTGAAACAGTAATCTGAAACTCTAATCTGAAACAGTAATCTGAAACTCTAATCTGAAACAGTAATCTGAAACTAATCTGAAACAGTAATCTGAAACTGTAATCTGAAACTGTAATCTGAAACAGTAATCTGAAACTGTAATCTGAAACAGTAATCTGAAACTATAATCTGAAACAGTAATCTTGTGATGTTCAGCTGGGCTTGTGAGGTCTCTGGGGAGATCTAATTTAATCAATTATATGGCCACCTTGCCTTGGCAAATGTCTGTCAGAGCCACGCCTTTTCGGCTTAAGGCTCAGCTCCTTTGTTCGTCACTGGCGTCAGATCTCTGCGTAAGGTCGTACACGTGGTGCACACCTCATTGTGGAGGGTGCTGGACCACCATATAAGCCCAGGGAACAGCTGAGCAGAAGAGATTCGTGCGGAGCTCTGGCCTGGGTGCAGAGCTCTGAGTAGAGAGATTCGAGAGGAGCTGCTGCTGGGCTGCAGGGCTCGGGAGAAGGCTGCTGAAGTCTCTGGAGGAGACTGGGCAGAGTACTGGCTTGGAGCAGTACTGGTGCTGTATAGGTCTTGGGACCTGTGGTGAACTGTCCTCTGAACTATATTGTAAGTTATATTCTGTTTCGCCAAGTTGATTGTATTCCCTGTCTCACTGCTTATGTGTACCATCCCATTTGTCTAAACCACAATAATGTTCTCCTGTTCCCAAATATATTATTGTACAAGGACTTAATAATAAACTGTGTTTGAGTAGAATAGTAACATTCACTGTCCCCGTTATTTACTCATTTCTCCATTTATTTATGTTTAGTTAAAGTAGTGAGAGGGTGAGTAGTGTGGTGGGTAGAGTAATGAGAGGTGAAGGTGTAGTCACCAGTGACCTCACATTACCTACCTCCGCCGCGCGTCACTTACCTCCGCTAATCATCTCTCCTACCACCTCGCCTGCCTCTCCCCTGCCTATACATACTCCCTTACTCCCATATCCCCACTTATATCCTTGACGTTCCATTACTCCCCTACATGACAATCTGAAACTGTAATCTGAAACTAATCTGAAACTGTAGTCTGAAACAGTAATCTGAAACTTTAATCTGAAACAGTAATCTGAAACTGTAATCTGAAATTGTAATCTGAAACAGTAATCTGATACAGTAATCTGAAACTGTAGTCTGATACAGTAATCTGAAACTGTAATCTGAAACTGTAATCTGAAACAGCAATCTGAAACTGTAGTCTGAAATTGTAATCTGAAACTGTAATCTGAAACAGTAATCTGAAACTGTAGTCTGAAACTGTAATCTGAAGCTGTAATCTGAAACAGTAATCTGAAACTGTAGTCTGAAACTGTAATCTGAAACAGTAATCTGATACAGTAATCTGAAACTGTTGTCTGATACAGTAATCTGAAACAGTAATCTGATACAGTAATCTGAAACTGTTGTCTGATACAGTAATCTGAAACTGTAATCTGAAACTGTAGTCTGAAACCGTAATCTGAAATTGTAATCTGATACAGTAATCTGAAACTGTAGTCTGATACAGTAATCTGAAACTGTAATCTGAAACTGTAGTCTGATACAGTAATCTGAAACTGTAATCTGAAACTGTAATCTGAAACTAATCTGAAACTGTTGTCTGATACAGTAATCTGAAACTGTAATCTGAAACTGTAATCTGAAACAGTAATCTGAAACTGTAATCTGAAACAGTAATCTGAAACTCTAGTCTGAAACCGTAATCTGAAATTGTAATCTGATACAGTAATCTGAAACTGTAGTCTGATACAGTAATCTGAAACTGTAGTCTGATACAGTAATCTGAAACTAATCTGAAACAGTAATCTGAAACTGTAATCTGAAACTGTAATCTGAAACAGTAATCTGAAACTGTAGTCTGAAACAGTAATCTGAAACAGTAATCTGAAAGCCATACCCTGCATTGCTTTCAGATTACTGCTTCTCATCATAACCACTGGCTATCAAGATGCAAGCGTTTGTGTGTGTGTGTTCCACCTGTAGGGCGCTTCTTGACACACCTGATATACCTGTCAGCTTTCTAGCTGACAGATTTATTAGGCTATTTACTGCTTACAGATTCCTCGGTAAATGGAAATTAGCGACGGTATTCTGGATCCTGTAAATTACGACATTTGTTCTTATATTACATAGTTAAATAAGATTGTTTGGGGATTTATGAAGTTTTAGCGTTTGTGTGGCACCTTACGCCTGCTGTCCCTGTTCACCTAGCAGTAAGTAGGTACCTGGGTGTTAGGCACCTTACACCTGCTGTCCCTGTTCACCTAGCAGTAAGTAGGTACCTGGGTGTTAGGCACCTTACACCTGCTGTCCCTGTTCACCTAGCAGTGAGTAGGTACCTAGGTGTTAGGCACCTTACACCTGCTGTCCCTGTTCACCTAGCAGTAAGTAGGTATCTGGGTGTTAGGCACCTTACACCTGCTGTCCCTGTTTACCTAGAAGTAGGTACCTGAGTGTTAGTCATCTTATACCTGGTGTCCCTGTTCACCTAGCAGTAAGTAGGTACCTGGGTTTTAATCACCTTACACCTGCTGTCCCTGTTCACCTAGCAGTAAGTAGGTACTTGGGTGTTAGTCTTCTTATACCTGCTGTCCCTGTTCACCTAGCAGTATCTGAATGTTAGGCACCGTACACCTGCTGTCCTTGTTTACCTAGCAGTAAGTACCTGAGTGTTAGTAATCTTACACCTGCTGTCCCTGTTTACCTAGCAGTAAGTAGGTGCCTGGGTGTTAGTCGATTGGTGTGGGTGGCATCCTGGGGGACAAGATTTAAGGACCACAGTGAAAGTAAGATAGAGTCCTCCATGACGCACTGCCTTTCTTGGATTATCTTGTGTGGCTAACCCTCCGGGGTTAAAAATCCGAATAAAATCTTACCACTTCTGTCCTCTCTTACTGGACCTCCCAGAGCTGCTGTTCCCTTGGTCAGCAAGACACCTTCTTGGTATTGGAATCTTAATTACAACGTTATCTTTCCCCTGGATGGTGTTATCTTACCTAGGATGGTGTTATTCTTACCTGGGATGGTGTTATCTTACTTGGGATTGTGTTATTCTTACCTGGGATGATGTTATCTTACCTGGGATGGTGTTATCTTACTTGAGATTGTTATTCTTACCTGAGATGGTGTTATCTTACCTGGGATGGTGTTATCTTACTTGAGATTGTGTTATTCTTACCTGAGATGGTGTTATCTTACCTGGGATGGTGTTATCTTACTTGGGATTGTGTTATTCTTACCTGGGATGGTGTTATCGAAGAGGAATCCCAATCCTCCTCCAATGAACATGGGCGTCTGGAGAAGCACCGTCAGGATCTGGTCTACTTCAGCAGACCCCGTCTGTATGATACCAGGATTCTTCTCCACCCACTGACACACACACATATTATGTTGATTAACATCCTCTATTATTATTATTATTATTATTATTATTATTATTATTATTATTATTATTGTTGTTGTTGTAATACCGTTGGTAGAATTACCGACAATATGTTAGGTATACGGACAAAAGTGCAACTAATGTGACATTTTATTGTGGCAACGTTTCGCTCTCCAGGAGCTTTGTTAAGCTTGACAAAGATCCCGAAGAGCGAAACGTTGCCACAATAAAATGCCGCATCAGTTGCACTTGTATCCTTTTACCTAGCATTATTATTATTGTAATTATTCGAGGCCTGGTCACAGACCGGGTCGCGGGGGCGTTGACCCCGCGACCCTCGCCAAGTATACTTCAGGTATTATTATCATCATTATTATTATCATTATTACTATTGTTTATTATTGTACTGTAATGAGTGTGTAATCTTTCATAATATCGAACGTAAAGTGACCTTGCTGTTGCCACTGTACGGTATACTGTAAAGTTTAATATTATCAGTTCCTGATACACGTTGTATCAGGTTGTATCAGTATAGAGTGAAGCAGTTCCTGACCTTGGGCAGAGCCATTCCGAAGAAGATGGAGAAGCCAATGACGAAGAGGTTCCTGGAGGAGGCTAGGTCGACGTACTGGAGTGGCGAGAGGCCCACGGAGGTCACCATGGCAAACATCACCACGAACACTCCTGCCATAACGGGCTCCGGGATGGTGATAAACACAGCGCCGAACTTAGCGAAGACTCCGCTGAAGATGAGGATAATGGCGCTGTACTGGACCACTCGACGGCTCCCTACCTGTCAGTAATATAATGATGTATAGTCAGATATGACGATGTACAGTGAAATATAATGATGTACAGTGAAATATGACGAGGTACAGGGAAATATAATGATGTACAGTGAAATATGACGAGGTACAGGGAAATATAATGATGTACAGTGAAATATGACGAGGTACAGGGAAATACAATGAGGTACAGTGAAATACAATGATGTACATGAAATATAATGACTTACAGTGAAATATAGATATACAGTGTGATGTAATAGGGATATATAATAATATACAGTGAGTTATAATGATACTCAACAAAATATGATGATATATTGGGAAATATAATGATGTACAGGGAAATATAATGATGTACAGTGAAATATATTGATATACAGTGTGATGTAATAGGGATATATAATATACAGTGAGTTATAATGATACTCAACAAGATATAATGATATACTGAGAAATATGATGGAAGATAGTGCAGTATAATGACATATATAAAGATTCAAAGTGATATTTAATGAAATAGAGGGATATAATGATATAGTGACGTACGATGAGGCAAGTATAACGTTTCAAGTATGTGAGTTACAGCTCCTGGTCCTGGTGAAAGTATGTACACAATGCTTGTATCTATTTGTGGCTTCTGGGCCCCTTGCGGGTGTTGAGTAACAGTTCCTGGACTCCTGGAGGGTGTTGAGTAACAGCTCCTGGACTCCTAGAGGGTGTTTAGTAACAGTTCCTGGGCCCCTGGAGGGTGTTGAGTAACAGCTCCTGGAACCCTGTAGGATGTTGAGTAACAGCTCCTGGGCTTCTGTAGGGTGTTGAGCAACAGCTGCTGTGTCAATATAGCTACTGAATTCCCTATACGTATACTTGTGTAGTATATTGTAGATCGTATCATCCATGTATATATTTAGGCTCCCTGCTCAGCTAGGCCCAGTGACTAGCATATGTGACGTCACATGATGCCGCATGTGAGTGCTGGGCTCCCGGCCTTTCCCGGCAGTTCACTGTTAGACCTATCAGGCATCAACAGGCAGTCTGGGCTCCCCCCTCTCACACTCTGCTAATATAAGTGTTACCACCCAACGACTTGTGTTTAACTCCAACCATCACATCTCCACGAACCCTCTCAACAGGTGGACCACCTTGGTAACACTAATGACACTCACCTTGGTAACACTGATGACACCCTCACCTTTTTAACAATGATACCCTCACCCCTTGGTAACACTGATGGCACCCTCACCCCTTGGTAACACTGATGGCACCCTCACATTGGTAACAATGATGACACCCCTCACTTTGGTAACACTGATGACACCCCTCACTTTGGTAACACTGATGACACCCCTCACCTTGGTAACACTGATGACACCCCTCACCTTGGTAACACTGATGGCACCCTCACATTGGTAACAATGATGACACCCCTCACTTTGGTAACACTGATGACACCCTCATCTTGGTAACACTGATGACACAGCCTCAATTTGGTAACACTGATGACAAAACTTCACCTTGGTAATACTGATAACACCCCATCTTGGTAACACTGATGACAACCTCACCTTGTTAATACTGATGACACAACCTCACCTTGGTAACACTGATAACACCTTCACCTTGGTAACACTGATGGCACCCCTCACTTTGGTAACACTGATGACACCCCTCACTTTGGTAACACTGATGACACTTTCACCTTGGTAACACTGATGACAACCTCACCTTGGTAACATTGATAGCACCCTCACCTTGGTAACACTGATGACACAACTTCACCGTGGTAACACTGATGACACAACCTCACCTTGATGACAAAGATAATACCCTCACATTGGTGACACTGATGACCTCACCTTGGTAACCCTGATGACACAATCTCACGTTGGTAACACTGATGACACCTCGCCTTTGTAACACTGATGACATTCTCACCTTGGCAACACTGATGAAACAACCTCACCTTGGTAACACTGATCACACGCCTTCACCTTGGTAACACTAATGACACTATCACTTTGGTAACACTGATGACACAACCTCACCTTCATAACACTGATGACACAACCTCACCTTGGTAACACTGATGACACAACCTCAATTTGGTAACACTGATGACAAAACTTCACCTTGGTAATACTGATAACACCCCATCTTGGTAACACTGATGACAACCTCACCTTGTTAATACTGATGACACAACCTCACCTTGGTAACACTGATGACACAACCTCACCTTGGTAACACTGATGACACAACCTCACCTTGGTAACACTGATGGCACAACCTCACCTTGGTAACACTGATGACACCCTCACCTTGGGAACACTGATGACAGAACTTCACGTTAGTAACACTGATGGCACAACCTCGCCTTGGTAACATTGATGACACCCTCACCTTGGTAACACCGATGACACCCTCACCTTGGTAACACTGATGACACAACCTCGCCTTCATAACACTGATGACACAACCTCACCTTCATAACACTGATGACACAACCTCACCTTGGTAACACTGATGACACAACCTCACCTTCATAACACTGATGACACAACCTCACCTTCATAACACTGATGACACATCCTCACCTTGGTAACACTGATGACACAACCTCACCTTCATAACACTGATGACACAACCTCACCTTGGTAACACTGATGACACAACCTCACCTTCATAACACTGATGACACAACCTCACCTTGGTAACACTGATGACACCCTCACCTTGGTAACATTGATTACACCTCTTACTTTGGTAGCACTGATAACACATCCTAACCTTGGTAACACAGATGACACAACCTTTGGTAACACTGATGACACCCTCACCTTGGTAACACTGATGACATCTCTCACCTTGGTAACACTGATGACACCCTCACCTTGGTAACACTGATGACACCCTCACCTTGGTAACATTGATCATTCATCGCTGGACCTCTGTGGTGAGCAGACCTGCGATTGTCTGCTGGCCGTTGGAGCAAGCTGTGATTTTCTCACCATGGTGAAGCAAAGAAGGAGGGGGATTAACACTGTATAGAGCTGGTGCATGGGGCTGTGACTACCCAAACAGGTTCTGTTATCCTCTCGGACATCATCATGGAGTGGCTGATAAAGAACTTTATGGAGTAGCACTTAATGGGGCCTGTCGGGTCTTTAAGCTCCGATCAGCAAGTGTCTTGAGCGGCTGGTGGAAAAATTTCAAGATGGTTGTGTGGTTGTTAGCCCAGCTGTCATAGTGAGGCTCATTGATGTGTCTTGTTATTTCACGTGAGTTAAGGTGCGTAACGTGCCTTTTGAGGCCAATGAGACTGATTTAGGGGGTGTGTTCAGCAGCTATGGAACTGTGCATGTGGCGACCGTTGGGAAGTGGACGGAGGGCACATATGCCGGCCTCCTTGAAGGAACTTTCTCGCTGATGATGACTTTAAAGCACCCCATCCCATCATACGTAGTGATGAGTGACTTTCGTACACAAGTGATGGTTTCCTATGTGGGGCGGTGCCGCACTTGTCGCCTTTGTGGGGCGTATGACCACACTGCAGCGCAATGTGGTCGTCAAATGTGGAAGCAGGATGCGGAGCGTCATCCCATGGCAGAATCCGTCCAGGAGGTGGCGGTTGTGCCTGAGTCGGGTGCACGTCCGAAGACGTCATTGTGGAGTGAAGAGGTGGAGCGGGAGGAGCTGCTTGAGGGGTCTTGTGTGACTCTACCTGGGGAATCTTCCTCAATTTTCCCGGTTATGCTGGGTGTGGAAGGCGGGCCACCCATGGAGGAGAAAGTGGTGGAGGACACGTTCACGTCTGTGCTGCAGGGATTATTGGGAACGCCTGGTGTGGCGGACGAGGGGCTTGGAGAGACCCTCGGCAATGTGTCTTGCATGCGGTCGCAGGATGTGGAAGAGTTGGTTGACGGGCAGGCCACCGGGGTGAACGTAGTTACCGTGGAGGTGGTGGTTCATAACGAAGGGCCTCTGGAGGTGGCTATGGAGGCAGAGAGTGGGTCACGCAAACGGGTGGTGGTGCTGTCGGACTCTGATGACGTCCTCACCCCAGCGCAGAGGCCTGGCAAGAAGGTGTGGGCGGAGGTGGCACGGGGTGGCCTTAAGGGGCCCAGGGGCCCAGGGGCCCAGGGGCAGCTAAAGGAGATCTTCAGGTGTCTGGTAGTGAGCATGGTAGCAGACGCCGGTAGGCGTCTAGTGGAGGATCAATGTCAAAAGGGCACAAGGTACGGCCGGCTTGAAGTGTGTCTCAGTGAATGTAAATGGGTTGCGTAACAGAGTGAAGTGTATGTGGTTCTTGGATTTTCTCCGTAGGTATGGGGTGGATGTGGCTTTTGTGCAAGAGCACAATTACAAAGCTGTGGATGGGGGAGAGGGTGGCGCTAGTGCACGTCTATGGGCTGGCAGAGGGGGATGGGCATGTGAAGAATGCGTTTGTGAGGGATGTTTTGGTGTATCACCTCCGGTCACTCCCCCCTGTGGAGGTTGTGGGGGGTAACTGGAATTGTGTGGTGCACATGAAAGATGTGGAGCCTTGAGGGGCGGGGTTTTGCTCTTTTGTACTAGGGGATCTTTTGCGGAGGGGTGGGGTTGTAGGATGTGGCTAAGGGTGAAGCATGGGAGGTGGAGCACACGTTTGTGTGGGGAGGGTATGCCGCTCGATTGGACTGACTGTACGTAATGCGGACTGCACGGGTAGAGAGGGTGTGTGGTGGAGGTATCATATTCAGATCAACGGGCGGTTTTCGTGGAATTGGGGTGGGATGGGTTGCTAAGGAGGCATAGGAGTTTTTGGAAATTGAACGTTAGGCTCCTTGCAGAAGGGGAGGGGAGGGAGGGGTTTGCAGAAATGTGGAAGGAGTTGTGGTCAGGGGTGGAGGCTGTTGGGGATTTGTTGGCGTGGTGGGATGGAGTGGCGAAAGGGAGGATTCGGGAGTATTATGTTCGACAGGGCAAGGGGGAGGCTCGAATGACTTGGGCTTATACTGTATTTAGAGGGGCAGTTGAGGGATTGTTATGGAGGAGGGGTGGGGGGTGGGGGCTATCCTGAGGAGGAAATAGAAGAGTTGAAGCAATGCATCAGGGACTTGCAGAATGAGAGGTTTGATGCAGTGTGGGTGAAGGGTGGGTTAGAGGAGGTGTTGTGGGGTGACAGGCCATTGGCGTGTGTCCTGCGGGGACAGCGGCAGTGTCAGGTGGCCACAGAGATAGAATGTTTGTTAGTGCATGCAGAGGTCAGAGGGTATCTTGTGTGGCAGGTGCTTCTTATGACGGAAGGGATGGGTCATCATGTGGATGAATGGTTTGGGACTTATTTGAGGAGTGTCGGTGTGAATGGGGGGGCATTAGGGCGGTTGGGAGGGCAGGTGGCCAGTGTTCTAGGTAGGGGGTATCATATGGCACTGGGAGGGGAGATTGAAGAGGAGGAGGTGTGGCGGGCATTATCAAGTACGAGTAGGGGCAAGGCCCGGGGGGTCGATGGTCTGCCATGTGAGTTCTATTTACAGAATTGGGGAGTACTCAAGGGGTTCTTGGTGAAGCTGTTGAATGAGATGAAGAGGAGGGGCGAGTTGGGGTTTTTGCAGGCAACGGCAGTGGTCTTGGCCCCGAAGGTGGCCAGTCCACACACCGTGAGGGACTATAAGGTAATTTCTTTGCTGTGTGTGGATTATAAGTTATTCGCTAAAATATTAGGGAACAGGTCGAAGTGTGTGATCGATAGGGTAGTTGCAGCTGGACAGTATGGGGTGCCAGGGAGGACTATGTACGAGGGGCATGGGGTGATTTGGGGGTTTGTGGAGAGTGTGCAGGAAGCAGGGGGAGGGGGGTGTTGGCCTTGGATTGGAGGGCAGCATATGATAGTGTTGAGAGGGAGGCATTATGGTGGATAATGAAGAGGCAAGGATTTGGGGATGAGATTGTGAGTTGCGTGCAGACATTGTACCATGGGGCAGGTGTCCGGGTGCAGGTGAATGGGAGGGTGGGGGATCGGATCCTGATGGGTAGAAGTCTGAGGCAGGGATGTCCTTTGTCCCAATTACTTTTTGCATGTTTGCAGGACCCATTTTATAGGGCAGTGGAAGTGTGTGTGAAGGGGGAGGTGCAGGGGTGGGTAGGGCGAGGAGTGCCGGGGATTGTGGGTTACGTAGATGACACAACGATTCTCGTGAGGGGGAAGGTTTAGGAGGGGTGGGAGGGATTGTGAATCTGTTTGGAGAGGCTACTGGTATGAGGGTGAATGTGGAGAAGTCTAAGTTTATGGGATTGGGGGATTGGGAGGAGAGGGTGGGAAGGAAAGGTAGTGAGAGGTGGTGTGTTGTGGATCGGGTCAAGATCTGTGGAATTGAGTATATGTAGGATGCACAGCAAGCCAGGATGGTTAATTTGGGGAGTGTCATGGCAATGGTGATTGGTAAGTTGGATGGGTTGTGGCCGGGTCACTTAACACTTCATCAGCGAGTCATTGTAGTAAATGTTTTACTGTATAGTAAAATTTGGCATGTGGCTGCAATGTACCCGTTGTTGTAGTCAGATATTGTGGCATTGTTGAGGAGAGTCTTTAGGTTTATTTGGGGGTCGGGGTGTGATTGGTTGCGGAGGGGGGGGGTTGTTACTCTTCCAGTGCACAAAGGCAGGCTGGGGTTAATTAATTTGCAGGGTAGGATCATGAGTGAGTGTATATGTAAAGAGGGGGTTCATCCGAGTGGGGGGATGTAAAGGTGGTGGGCTGCACTCTTTGTATGAGAACGTCAGGAGATGGTGGGGAGGGAAGGACTTGCATGCGTGTGAGGATACGGGTGCTTTTGTATGCTAGGGATGCAGAACACATGTGGCTGGGGGTTATGGAGAAAGCAGTGGGGGAGAGGGAGGGGGCAATAGTGGAAGGAGTGTATCCGATGTATGCATGGGGGGATATTTGGGGTAGGTTGTGTAGGCTCCGAATACGGCCACGGGAGCGGGAGGTTATGTATGTTCCGGTAACTCCACGGCATCCTGCCATCAGGTGAGGTTCTCCAGGACCAGAGGATTAGGGAAGAGGGCTTGTGTGGGGTTTGTGGGGGAGAGGATACAGGTTTTCATGCAGTGTATTTTTGGGAAAGGTTGGGAGACGTACGGGAGTGGATGGGGAGGGTAGTAAGATAGGTGGGGGGTGGGATTTCGGTTTTGCGGGCATTGAGTTTGGATGTGGGAGGGGTGGGTGTCCCTGTGCAGCGAGCTGTGGTGTACCTCATCGTGGATTTTGTGTTTGTGTCTTGGGCGATGAGGGGTCAGGTGGAGGGGGGGATGCGTAGAAAGGTGTTGGCGGCAACCTTTTATCGTACACTGTGCAGAAATCGGGCTCTTTATGGGATACGGTGGGAGTGGGATTTCCCTGTAAGTTTTGAGACTCTCTGATCGCGGGTTCTATCCCCGCCCGTGGTATGGTTTTTTTTCCCTGTAAGCTATCGTAGTTTGACGGTGGGGGTTCTATTGAACATGTAAGTAAGGGATGGAGGGGGGTCAGGGATGCGGCAGGCTGGTCTCTCCTGGGGGGGGTTGGTGTGTGTGTGTGTGTATGGACGAACCTATTATATGTTAAACACAGAGACATGGTGTATTATGGTGTGTAGGTTGTTAGGGTATTGGGGACGGGGTATAGGTCCTGTTACAGTTTGTAGCGTGTGTATTTAATGTGTTTATTTTTTTTTTTTTTTGGGGGGGACGGGGTATGAGAGATTGTTCTTTTATTGTAAATTCGTCAATTAGGTGACCATGTGTAAGGACTCATGTAAACTGTGTGAGATGTTTAATAAAAATATGGAAAGGTTGTATGCGTGTGAGATGCTTTTCTTATAGGTAATGTGATATGTACAATTGTATATATGTTTATGTGTGTATATGTATGTGAATATGTGTGTATATATGTATATATATGTATTATATATATATTATATATTATATATATTATATATATATATATATATTATATATATGTATGTGTGTGTGTGTGTGTGTGTGTGTGTGTGTGTGTGTGTGTGTGTGTGTGTGTGTATGTGAATGTGTGTGAATATATGGATATAGGAACGAGGTTCCCCTCGTTCTGTAAGCTGTGTGTATACTTGTAATGTCAGTGTTGGTGGCTGTACACCTGCGTACTGAAGATATTCAGTGCAAACATGCAGGTCTATGGTTAATTATTGAGTGTGTTCTTATGCAAATTATATGAGGCAGTTGGTTTACCTTTTCATTGGGGAGGGGGGAGGGGGGGGTTAGTGGGGGTAGGTGGCATGGTGTCTACACTATTGTATGCTGCAACCATTGTATTAGTTGATGATGTATTTGTTTGTGGGTTACTTGTTAGGTCAGCTTTGTGTTATGCATGGTGTCTTTTCTCCATGTTTTGGAGTAGTGTCAGGCTGAGTTAATGTATCATGTGGGGTTCGAACACGTGGATAGGGTAAAGAAATACTCACGTAGGTTGGAAGTACGTATATTACGGATAGTGTGGGTAGCGCCAAACAGCCGTGACCTGCCTCCTTGCTCACTCTCGTCAGACTAACTAACCCCAGTACCCATATGTGAGGGGGTGTTTGAAATACTGCTGTGGTCAGCACAATATGAATACAGACAGTGATTCACGCAGAGACGGTTGGTATTGAGTCATCTACTGGTACACTGGTTACTGGAACTGGTACTACTACTGAGAAATGTTTATAACCACATGCATTCTATCTTTGTGTACCTATCCATGTATGTATATGTATGGGCGGGTTCTAATAACATATCATTAATATGGTGTGTAATGTGTGTGTTTAGGTAGAAGTGGGAATTTTTATTGTATTGTGTTTAAGGTGTAGGTTATTTTCCTTATTATAGTTAATGTTAGGTTGTTCATATGTTTATATGTTTATCGTGAGTGTAATGTTTATCCTTTGTGTGTGTCATATATCAGGGTTGTGATGGGCAATATTTCACCCTTGATCACAGGGTTTCATATTCTTGTTATGTAGTGTATTAAATAAAATATAAAAAAAAGATTACACAATCTCACCTTGGTAACACTGATGATGCCTCTAACCTTGGTAACACTGATCACGCCTCTCACCTTGGTAACACTGATGATACCTCTAACCTTGGTAACACTGATCACGCCTCTCACCTTGGTAACACTGATGATGCCTCTAACCTTGGTAACACTGATGACCTCTCACCTTGGTAACACTGATGACACCCTCACCTTGGTAACACTGATGACGCCTCTCACCTTGGTAACACTGATGACACCTCTCACTATGGTAACACTGACGACACCCTCACCTTGGTAACACTGATGACCTCTCACCTTGGTAACACTGATGACACCCTCACCTTGGTAACACTGATGACACCTCTCACCTTGGGAAAAACTGATGACCCTCTCACCTTGGTAACACTGATGACGCCTCTCACCTTGGTAACACTGATGACACCTCTCACTATGGTAACACTGACGACACCCTCACCTTGGTAACACTGATGACACCCTCACCTTGGTAGCACTGATGACACCCTCACCTTGGTAACACTGATGACACCCTCAACTTGGTAACACTGATGACACCCTCCCCTTGGTAACACTGATGAAACCCTCCCCTTGGTAACACTGATGACTTCTCACCTTGGTAACATTGATGACACAACATCACCTTGGTAACACTGATGACACCCTCACCTTGGTAACACTGATAACCTCTCACCTTGGTAACACTGATGACACCCTCACCTTGGTAACACTGATGACCTCTCACCTTGGTAACACTGATGACACCCTCACCTTGGTAACACTGATAACCTCTCACCTTGGTAACACTGATGACACCCTCACCTTGGTAACACTGATGACGCCTCTCACCTTGGTAACACTGATGACACCTCTCACTATGGTAACACTGACGACACCCTTACCTTGGTAACACTGATGACCTCTCACCTTGGTAACACTGATGACACCCTCACCTTGGTAACACTGATGACACCTCTCACCTTGGTAACACTGATGACACCTCTCACCTTGGTAACACTGATGACGCCTCTCACCTTGGTAACACTGATGACACCTCTCACTATGGTAACACTGACGACACCCTCACCTTGGTAACACTGATGACACCCTCACCTTGGTAGCACTGATGACACCCTCACCTTGGTAACACTGATGACACCCTCAACTTGGTAACACTGATGACACCCTCCCCTTGGTAACACTGATGACACCCTCCCCTTGGTAACACTGATGACTTCTCACCTTGGTAACATTGATGACACAACATCACCTTGGTAACACTGATGACACCCTCACCTTGGTAACACTGATACCCTCACCTTGGTAGCACTGATGACACCCTCACCTTGGTAACATTGATGACTCAACCTCACCTTGGTAACACTGATGACACACCCTCACCTTGGTAACACTGATGACACCCTCACCTTGGTAACACTGATAACCTCTCACCTTGGTAACACTGATGACACCCTCACCTTGGTAACACTGATGACCTCTCACCTTGGTAACACTGATGACACCCTCACCTTGGTAACACTGATAACCTCTCACCTTGGTAACACTGATGACACCCTCACCTTGGTAACACTGATGGCACTCTCACCTTGGTAACACTGATGACACAACCTCACCTTGGTAGCACTGATGACACCTCGCCTTTGTAACACTGATGGCACTCTCACCTTGGTAACACTGATAACACCCTCACCTTGGTAACACTGATAACACCGATGTTCTGGGAGCAGGAAGTAGTGCCATTTCCGGTGCCAATGAGTCCAGCTAGGAGGCAACCCACGCCCTCCACGCCCACCCCGCGGTTAATGGCACTCACGGGTGGGGGCGGCGCCCCTGACAACAACAACAACAGTGCTTTAGTGCCTCTGTCTTGTTATAGACCTATCTATTATGTTATTGACCTACCTGTTATCTTGCTATTGACCTACCTGTTATGTTATTGACCTACCTGTTATCTTGTTATTGACCTACCTGTTATGTTATTGACCTACCTGTTATCTTGCTATTGACCTACCTGTTATGTTATTGACCTACCTGTTATCTTGCTATTGACCTACCTGTTATGTTATTGACCTACCTGTTATCTTGTTGACCTACCTGTTATGTTATTGACCTACCTGTTATCTTGCTATTGACCTACCTGTTATGTTATTGACCTACCTGTTATCTTGCTATTGACCTACCTGTTATGTTATTGACCTACCTGTTATCTTGCTATTGACCTACCTGTTATGTTATTGACCTACATGTTATCTTGTTATAGACCTACCTGTCATCATGTTATTGACGTACCTCTTATCATGTTATTGACCTGTTATCTTGTTATAGACCTACCTGTTATGTTATTGACCTACCTGTTATGTTATTGACCTACCTGTTATGTTATTGACCTACCTGTTATGTTATTGACCTACCTGTTATGTTATTGACCTACCTGTTATGTTATTGACCTACCTGTTATGTTATTGACCTACCTGTTATGTTATTGACCTACCTGTTATGTTATTGACCTACCTGTTATGTTATTGGCCTACCTGTTATGTTATTGACCTACCTGTTATCTTGGCACAGACATAGTAATCACCGATACTCTCTATGATTGAAGCAACAGCGCCACCCAGCATGCCGACCACCCCCGCCGCCCGCACACTCGGCCACCCCCACTGCCCTGTTCAAAAACACATAATAAGTTAAGGTCAGGTAATATAATATGGGATATGATAAGATGTTTGCGGGAATGAAACCTGTGAATACTGCTGGAGAGAAACACAAACAGGATCTTGAGCTCACCAGGATAGGGAATCCTGAACCACGGAGACTTCTGCAGGAGGCCTCGCGTAGCGTCAGCACGGGCTGGAGATCCTTCAGGGAGGAGGTCGTAAGTGGTGAGGATAGCACACAGTGTCCATGACACCAGCACCGCCAGCAGCACCTACAGCAGCAGCCACGCAGAAACAGAAGGCAGTCAGATAGTTAACTAGCCAGGTGATGCAGGTAGGTGACTTACCTACATGCCAGCTGCAGCAGCGGGTGTAAGGAGGCTTGCCTTTACGTCCAGTCCTATCCGAGTATCGAGCCCAGGTACATATGATCGTGAGTCGCACATTATCATTGAGGTTACGTACAAGACTATCTAGACAGTAATGTTAACCACAAAGTGCCAAACACAGGATACATAAACATTTACATATCACCTTACATATTCATGAGACAGAAAAATATGCCTGTCATTTTGCATTTTATCGAAACAGAAAGAACAGATCAGTAATATATAAAGAATGCACAAGTAACCCGCATTTCGGGTCCGACTTGCACCACTAACTAGTCACACAGGAGAGTGAAGGGAAGGGCGCCAGTGTATATACGAGTATATAACAGTATAAATATGAAGAAATATTTATTCCGAAGCACCAAAGGACAATATTAGTAAAGTTAGATCAATATATATGAAACTATATTAACTGCAAGACATGTTAATATTTGTGCCAGAGTGTGAAACATTTACCTGCAGCAGGACCTACCGGGAAACACTTGAAGACCTGAGACTTGGCTAGCTTGAACCTGCAGTCCTTCGTCAGTACTGGTACTGGTAGCGGCACTGTGCTCATGTACTGGGAGAACAACAATATCAACGCTATTGTTCTGAAAAAAAGTATACATTAATATTGTTAACTTATTAAACTGTTTATTCCCAAAAGCGGACATAATCGTTACGAAATTTAGGCAGAATTTATTGCAAACTTTGTGGAAAGCCTGATCCACAGCGAGGCCTGGTCATGCGCCGGGTCACGAGGCGTTGATTCCCAAAACCCCCTCCAGATACATTCTAAGTAAAGCCGTTGTTAAGCAGAAAACTTCGGGCAGACATAGCGTTGAGTTTATTGCGCTGTTACGCTGCAGAATGGAAGGGACGGAAAGGAAAAAATCTGAACACGTGAAGAAAAAAGAGGGTATTTGAGGAAGAACTCACAGGATTGAAATGCCCCAGTGTTGCGCAGCCTTGGTGGCCGCAACGTCGAAGAGTGAGAGGCCAACCAGAGTGACGGTAGGTACCACAGAGAGAGGCGTGATCCACCTCAACACTATCCCGATGATCCCTGAAACGCACACACACACAAACATTATCTCTGCAACATACACACGAGCATTATTCCTGCACCACACAGGAGCATTATCCCTGCAACACACCCGAGAATTATCTCTGCAACACACACGAGCATTATCCCTGCAACACACCCGAGAATTATCTCTGCAACACACACGAGCATTATCCCTGCAACACACACAAACGAGCATTATTTCTGCAACACACACACGCACGAGAATTATCCTTCCAAACACACAGGAGCATTATTCCTGCAACACACAGGAGCATTATCCCTGCAACACACAGGAGCATTATCCCTGCAACACACACACAAACGAGCATTATTCCTACAACACACACACACACGAGAATTATCCTTCCAAACACACAGGAGCATTATCCCTGCAACACACACACATGAGAATTATCCCTCAACACAAACGAGAATTATCCCTGCAACACACGAGAACCATCCCTGATACACGAGAATCATCCCTGTAACACACGAGAATTATCCCTGCAACACACACACGAGAATTATCCCTGCAACACATACACGAGAATTATCACTGCAACACACACCAAAATTATCCTTGCAACACACACACTAGAATTAACCCCTGCAACACACACCAGAATTATTCATGCAATACAAACAAGCACACAAAATTATCTCTGCAACACATACACACCAAAATTATTCATACAACACACAAACAGAATTATCCCTGGAATGCATACACACACATCCCTTCAACACACTTACAAGCACACAAAATTATCCTTGCAATACACACACACGAGAATTTCCCCTGCAACATACACGATAGTTATCCATGCAACACACAAGAATTATCCCTGCAACACACAAAATTATCCCTGCAACGCACACGAGAATTATCCCTGGAATGCGCACATGAGAATTGTCCATGTAATACACACAAGAATTATCCTTGCAACACACACAAGAATTATCCCTGTAACACAAGAATTATCCTTGCAACACACACGAGAATTATCCCTGCAACACGAGAATTATCCTTGCAACACACACAAGAATTATCCCTGCAACACACAAGAATTATCCTTGCAACACACGAGAATTATCCCTGCAACACACAAAAATTATCCCTGCAACACACACACGAGAATTATCCCAGCAACACACGCGAGAATTATCCCTGCAACACACACGAGAATTATCCCTGTAACACACACAATAATTATCCCTGCAACACACACGAGAATTATCCCAGCAACACACACACATACGATCTATACATAGCTTTAAGAAGAGGTATGATAAACTCATGGAGCAGGGAGAGAGTGGACCTAGTAGCGACCAGTGAAGGGGCGGGGCCAGGAGCTATGAATCTACCCCTGCAACCACAATTAGGTGACTACGAGCGAGGCAGTGTAGTTAATCGGTGCTCCAGGTATTTAGTGCTGTAGTTGCGTTCCTAGGATAGTGTCAGTGGTTATTGTGTGTCACAGAGTCGGTGAATATACCTACAAGACTTTAATAAGGTTTCCAGAGCATGAAAAATGTGATAAGGTCAAATAATTTAAGATTTAAAATTGAACTTGGATGTTGTTGACTGGAAGGTGAGAGTCAGCTGGTCAGTGTTGCTGGCGGCTGTGTTGACACTAAAAGTGATAAAATAATCAATTATTAACAACAGATCAAGATTGTTACCTAAATAAAAAGAAGTGTAAATATCTGGTCATTGATAAGGCGATTAATGAGGGATTTGAAAAAGAGAGATAAAGCCAAGTAACCATAATCTCCAGCATTTGATGTTGTCAGATGTGAGGGGAATATAGTAAATATCTGGGTATTACTGGGATTTTCTGTCAGAACTGTAATGTATGATAAGAAGAGCATAATAAGATAAGTGATATAGACATCGGACGACATGATCAGAAGTCAATAAGAAGGATCTAACTCAGATGTGACTCCAAACATCGATGTCTCATCTATATCTGGAAACAATATGGTCAGTGTTTTGTTTTTTGTCTCCTTCAGCTGGTTGTGTAGGATCACTGTCTCTCCCTATCTTTAATCACTCCCCCTATCTTTGATCACTCTCTCCCTATCTTTGATCACTCTCCCTATCTTTGATCACTCTCCCTATCTTTGATCACTCTCCCTATCTTTGATCACTCTCCCTATCTTTGATCACTCTCTCCCTATCTTTGATCACTCTCCCTATCTTTGACCCCACTCTCCCTATCTTTGATCACTCTCTCCCTATCTTTGATCACTCTCCCTATCTTTGATCACTCTCCCTATCTTTGATCACTCTCCCTATCTTTGATCACTCTCCCTATCTTTGATCACTCTCTCCCTATCTTTGATCACTCTCCCTATCTTTGACCCCACTCTCCCTATCTTTGATCACTCTCTCCCTATCTTTGATCACTCTCCCTATCTTTGATCACTCTCCCTATCTTTGATCACTCTCCCTATCTTTGATCACTCTCTCCCTATCTTTGATCACTCTCCCTATCTTTGACCCCACTCTCCCTATCTTTGATCACTCTCTCCCTATCTTTGATCACTCTCCCTATCTTTAACCACTCTCCCTATCTTTGATCACTCTCTCCCTATCTTTGATCACTCTCCCTATCTTTGATCACTCCCTATCTTTAATCACTCTCCCTATCTTCGAGTGCCAGGGGATAAATAAGGGGCAGCCTTAATAGAATATTAGTAAGTCATTAAGATAACTAATTAATCAGAATTAATTTTGCAGTAGACGGGCAGTGATGTGTGTAGTTGTGTCCTTAAAGGATCTAATATACGCTAATAACCAATATAATAATTATTATTACACATAATTAAAAAATGCTTCAGAAAAGTGGAGTAGCAGCCTAACATAACATAAACAGTGACTAAAAAACATGGGCAGTGCTGAGTGTATCTATGACTGTTTTTCAAATATATCACGTGTATCAGTAAATAATATAATAATTGTTGGTACATACTTAATCCAGAATAAAGTGGGTGATAATTGTAATAATATATTTCAAAAGAGTGGTGGAGCCTAGCGTAATATAAAGTAATTTACTAGTGGATCATGTTGAGAGTACTGTGAGTGTTTTAATAAATATCTCGTGTACACCAGTATTATAATAGTCACTGTTAATTAGGAATAGAGAGAATTCTAAACACCTTGAAGAGTTGTATAGCGTAGCCTACATGAAGTAACCAGGCGCCCCCTCCCTTTCTCAAAGACAGACACACGCGCACACACATAAGAACATAAAGAAGGAACTGCAACAGGCCTGCTGAACCATGCGGAGCAGGTCCATGTCCCCCCCCCGGCACCAGACCCAGCAGCACAAGCTAGTCAGGTCCAACTCACACCCACTCATGTATTTATCTAACCTATCTTTAAAACAACGTTTTAGCCTGAATAACTGTACTTGGGAGTTTGTTCCACACATCCACAACTCTATTACCAAACCAGTGCTTTCCTATTCCTTCCTGAATCTGAATTTTTCCAACTTGAAACCATTGTTGCGAGTCCTGTCTTGGCTGGAAATTTTCAGCACGCTATTTACATCCCCTTTATTTATTCCTGTTTTCCATTTATACACCTCCATCATATCCCCCCTAATTCTATGCCTTTCGAGAGAGTGCAGATTCAGGGCCCTCAGTCTATCCTCATAGGGAAGATTTCTGATACATGGGATCATATTTGTCATCCTCCTCTGTACGTTTTCCAGAGCATTTATATCCATTCTGTGATACGGTGACCAGAACTGAGCAGCATAGTCTAAATGAGGCCTAACCAAGGATATATAGAGTTGAAGAACAACCTGAGGACTTCTATTATTTATACTTCTAGATATGAAGCCAAGAATTCTGTTAGCTTTATTGTGAACACTAATGCACTGTTGTCTTGGTTTTAGATTACTGCTAACCAGAACTCCTAAATCCTTTTCGCAATCAGTAGTATTAAGATATGCATTATTTAGTTTATATGTGGTATGGTTATTTACCTGTCCAACATTTAGAACTTTGCATTTGTCAATATTAAACTGCATCTGCCACTTCTCCGACCATTGCATCAGTCTATTCAAATCATCCTGGAGTGCTCTAGTGTCCTCATTAGAATGAATTGGACGGCCTATTTTGGTGTCATCAGCAAATTTGCTTATGTTGCTATTTATTCCCTCATCTATGTCGTTTATGTAAATTGTGAACAACAACGGGCCCAACACTGACCTCTCAGGAACACCGCTTGTGACGTGCCCCCATTCTGATTTCTCCCCATTTATGCAAACTCTGCTGTCTATTTGTCAACCATGCCTCTACCCAGGAAAAAATTTCTCCTCCTATTCCGTGTGCCTTAAGTTTCCTCAATAGCCTCTGGTGTGGAACTCTATCGAAAGCCTTACTGAAGTCCATATACACAATATCATATTCATTACCATGATCTACCTCCTCAAACACCTTAGTGAAAAAAGTTAGTAAATTCGTAAGACAGGAACGCCCCTTTGTAAAACCGTGTTGAGATTCATTAATCAATCTGTGCCTATCAAGATGGCTACGAATTGCTTCGGCAATTATTGATTCCATAAATTTTCCCACTATGGAGGTAAGGCTTATTGGCCTACGCACGTCCACACACGCACGTACACACACACGCACGTACACACACACGCACGTACACACACACGCACGTACACACACGCACGTACACGCACGCACACACGCACGCACACGCACGTACACACGCACACGCACGTACACACAAGTACACACGCGCACGTACACACACACACACACACACACACACACACACACACACACACACACACACACACACACACACACACACACACACACACACACATCTCTCCATGGGTCCTGAGAGAGGGAGCAGAGGCGCTATGTGTACCCCTAACAACAATATTCAATACATCTATCGAAACAGGGAGATTGCCTGAGGCATGGAAGACAGCAAATGTAGTCCCAATCTTTAAAAAAGGAGACAGACATGAAGCACTAAACTACAGACCAGTATCACTGACATGTATAGTATGCAAAGTCGTGGAGTAGATTGTCAGGAGAAGAGTGGTGGAACACCTAGAAAGGAATGATCTCATCAACAGCAGCCAACATGGTTTCAGGGACGGGAAATCCTGTGTCACAAACCTACTGGAGTTCTATGACAAGGTGACAGCAGTAAGACAAGAGAGAGAGGGGTGGGTGGATTGCATTTTCTTGGACTGCAAGAAGACGTTTGACACAGTACCACACAAGAGATTAGTGCAAAAACTGGAGGACCAAGCAGGGATAACAGGGAAGGCACTACAATGGATCAGGGAATACTTGTCAGGAAGACAACAGCGAGTAATGGTATGTGGCGAGGTGTCAGAGTGGGCACCTGTGACCAGCGGGGTCCCACAGGGGTCAGTCCTAGGACCAGTGCTGTTTCTGGTATTTGTGAACGACATGACGGAAGGAATAAACTCCGAGGTGTCCCTGTTTGCAGATGACATGAAGTTGAGAAGAATTCATTCGATCGAAGACCAGGCAGAACTACAAAGGGATCTGGACAGGCTGCAGACCTGGTCCAGCAATTGGCTCCTGGAGTTCAATCCCACCAAGTGCAAAGTCATGAAGATTGGGGAAGTGCAAAGAAGACCGCAGACGGAGTACAGTCTAGGGGGCCAGAGACTACAAACCTCACTCAAGGAAAAAGATCTTGGGGTGAGTATAACACCAGGCACATCTCCTGAAGCGCACATCAACCAAATAACTGCTGCAGCATATGGGCGCCTGGCAAACCTCAGAACAGCATTCCGACATCTTAATAAGGAATCGTTCAGGACCCTGTACACCGTATACGTTAGGCCCATATTGGAGTATGCGTCACCAGTTTGGAACCCACACCTAGCCAAGCATGTAAAGAAACTAGAGAAAGTGCAAAGGTTTGCAATAAGACTAGTCCCAGAGCTAAGAGGTATTTCCTACGAGGAGAGGTTAAGGGAAATCAACCTGACGACACTGGAGGACAGGAGAGATAGGGGGGACATGATAACGACTTAAAAAATACTGAGAGGAATTGACAAGGTGGACAAAGACCGGATGTTCCAGAGACTGGACACAACAACACGGAGACACAGTTGGAAGCATACGCACACACGCACACAACACACACACACACAACACACACACACACAACACACAAACACACACACACGCACACAACACACACACACACACAACACACACACACACACACACACACACACACACACGTACACACACACACACACACACACACACACACACACACACAAACACACACAACACACACAACACACACACACACAACACACAGACACGAGGCATTAAACTACAGACCAGTGTCACTGACGTGTATAGTATGCAATGTCATGTAGAATATTATCAGGAGGACAGCGGTGGAACACCTAGAACGGAACAAGGCTATAAACGACAATCAGCACGGATTCATGGAAGACAAATCCTGTGTCACAAACCTACTGGAGTTTTATGACAAGGTAACAGAAGTAAGACACGAGAGAGAGGGATGAGTAGATGGCATTTTCTTGGACTGCAAGAAGGCGTTCAGCACAGTTCCTCACAAGAGATTAGTGCAAAAGCTAGAGGAACAGCCACATATAATAGGAAGGGCACTGCAGTGGATCAGAGAATACCTGACAGGGAGCCAACAACGAGTCATGGTACATGACGAGGTATCAGAGTGGGCACCTTTGACGAGCGAGGTTCCACAGGGGTCAGTCCTAGGACCGTTGCTGTTTTTGGTATATGTGAATGACATGACAGAAGGGATAGACTCAGAAGTGTCCCTGTTTGCGGATGATGTGAAGTCATGAAGATCGGGGAAGGGCAAAGAAGACCGCAGACAGAGTATAGGCTAGATGGCCAAAGACTGCAAACCTCACTCAAGGAAAAGGATCTTGGGGTGAGTATAATACTGAGCACATGTCTTGAGGAGCACATCAGCCAGATAACTGCTGCAGTATATGGGCGCCTGGCAATCCTGAGAATAGCTTTCCAATACCTCAGTAAGGAATCGTTTAAGACTCTCTACACCGTGTACGTCAGGCCCCTACTGGAGTATGCAGCAGCACCACACGAGAATTATCCCTGCAACACACGCATGAGAATTTTCCCTGCAACACGCACGAGAATTATCCCTGCAACACATGAGAATTATCCCTGCAACACACACGAGAATTATCCTTGCAACACACACGAGAATTATCCCTGCAACACACGCTCTAGAATTATCCCTGCAACACACACGCACTAGAATTATCCCTGCAACACACACGCACTAGAATTATCCCTGCAACACACCACAATTATCCCTGCAACACATACACCAGAATTATCCCTGCAACACGCCAGAATTATCCCAGAAATACACACGAGAATTGTCCCTGCAACACACCAGAATTGCCCCTGCAACACACCAGAATTAAACCTGCAACACACACACACACCAGAATTGCCCCTGCAACACACCAGAATTATCCCTACAACACCGGAATTATCCCTGCAACACACACATCAGAATTGTCCCAGCAACAAGCGCGAGAATTCTCTCTGGAATACACACACACACACACATTACGAATATTTTTATTTATTTATTTATTTATTTATAAATTTTAGCATACATACAGAGGTACAAAAAAAAAATACAGGTAAGAGCAGCATGCCAAAGCCACTTATATGCATAGCATTACGGGCTGGCTTAAAATTAACTTAAGATTAACTAAGCAATGATGAAATCAGTGATAAGACATTATTGTAAACAGCTAACTATAAAATACAAATGAGTATTGCAAAGACAGGTCATATGGTTGCATGTACTGCTGTTCATTCAGTAGAATGGAGTATTCTGTTAGGTAGTGTATTTAAAAAAAAAAAAAAAAAAAAAAAGTTAGGTTTAACATTTGTGTGATATAATTGTGAGTAACATTTAGGATATACAATTTATAAGGTTCAGTTATTCAGTATTTATTTGGTTTTGAGTGAGTAAGTGAACTTTGAGAAGAGACTTGAATTTATAAACAGGTAGTGTTTCTTTTATATTTACAGGTAATGAATTCCAGATTTTAGGGCCTTTTATGTGCATTGAGTTTTTGCATAGTGTGAGATGGACACGAGGAACATCAAAGAGTGATCTGTGCCTTGTGTTATGGTCATGTGTTCTGTTGAGGTTGGCAAGGAGATGTTTGAGGGGAGGGTTAATATCAGAGTTAAGTGTTCTATGTATGTAATAAGTGCAATAATAAGTATGGATGTTTTGTATGGTGAGTAGGTTGAGTGTTTTGAATATTGGTGGAGTGTGCTGCCTGTAGTGAGAATTTGTTATCATTCTAACTGCAGCCTTTTGTTGGGTAATTAGTGGTCTGAGATGGTTAGTTGTTGTTGAGCCCCATGCACAAATTCCATAGGTGAGATAGGAGGGCTGACTGTGGAACATAATACCGTATCTTCGATAGTATGCCTACAGTCTTGGAAATTTTCTTAGAAATTTGTTGTATATGTGTATGAAATTTGAGTCTATTATCGAGGTGGATTCCTAAGAATTTTCCCTCTGTTAGCTTTGTGATAGGTGATCTGTTTATCGTTATGTTAAGAGGTACATCTGTAGCTCTGTTACCAAACTGAATGAAGTAGGTTTTGTCAATGTTTAGTGTGTAAGTTTGTTAGTCCTCATCCAGGTAGATATTTTCTGTAATTCGGTGTTTACAGTATTGGCTAGCGTGACTGGGCTCGGGTGAGAGAAGACGTATGTAGTGTCATCTGCAAATAGTGTGGGTTTCAGTAATTGCGAAGCATTTGGTAGGTCATTTATGTATAGGAGAAAGAGAAGAGGGCCAAGGACACCTCCCTGTGGGACACCAACTGTAATTGGTTGTGCGGAAGAGCTTGCCCCATTTGCGTACACATATTGGCTTCTGTTGCTGAGGTAAGACTTGAGGTAGTTGAGGGAGTGCCCTCTTATACCATAGTGTGACAATTTTACGTGGAGCAAGTCATGGTCAACTGTATCAAAAGCTTTACGTAAGTCAATGAAGATCCCCAGTGGGACTTCTTTTTTCTCTATTGCAGTGTATATATGTTCTAGCATGTGTATAATAGCATCATTAGTATTTTTATTTAGGCCTGAATCCAAATTGGCAGGGGTTGAGAATGTTATGGGAGATGAGGTAGGAGTAGATTCGTTTATGAATTAATTTTTCGAATATTTTTGAGAGAGGGTGTAAATTGGATATTGGCCTATAGTTATTCAACTCTGTTTGGTCTCCTCCTTTATGGATCGGGGTGACCCTTGCTATTTTGAGAACTGTAGGGAAGGTGGAGGATTCAATGGATTTGTTAAAGAGTGTTGCAATGATTGGTGATAGTACTTGTGACGCTTTTTTGTATATAAAGGGTGGTAAGGTATTTAAATCTCCTGCCTTGTTTTTCAGTGCGTTGATAATAAGGGAGACTTCGTATGGGTTAGTCGGAGCTAGGAACAGTGTGTTCGGGTAGTTGCCAGTGAGGTAGTCATTTGGTGGGGTGTCTGAGCTAGGGATATTATTGGCAAGGTTTTGACCTATAGTGGAGAAGAAATCATTGAGTCTGTTTGCTGTTTCTGTTGGTGGGAGTTGGGGTTCATCAGATTTTGCTAATTTAGAATTTAATTTAGAATAACTTAGTATAACCCAGGATAACCTTTCTCCTCACCTGTGAAGCCAAGGATAATCTGGAACACCGAAGCGACAGCGATGGATCCTTGTATATCTCTGAGCCGGACCTGCCATACCTCCTGCCTGGCCGCCGCCGTCAGGTTGGCCAGGGGCAGGGCATCGCATGGCTCATACACCGTCGTCAGGAGGGCGATGGTGGGCACCACGTAGGCGAAGTCTCCGCCCTGGATGATGGGTAGCCTGGTGAAGGTGAGGAAGCGGCTTACTTTTCTTTTAGGAGCAACAGGTTTAACGAGGATAGCAACCCTCCTTCATTTATATCTGTGACGGGGGACCCTCCTTCATTGATATCTGTGAGGGGGCCCTCCTTTATTAATATCTGTGAGGGGGTCCTCCTTTATTAATATCTGTGAGGGGCTCTCCTTTATTAATATCTGTGAGGAGCCCTCTATTAATATCTGAAGGGACTTTCCATTAATATCTGCGAGGGGCCCTCCTTCATTAATAAATGAGAGGGCCCTCCTTCATTAATGTCTGAGGGGGCCTCTCCATTAATATCTATGAGGACTCCTCCATCATTAGGATCTGTGAGGGGCCCTCCTTTAGTAATATCTGTGAGGTGGCCCTCCTTCATTTTTATCTGTGAGGTGGCCCTTCTTCATTAATATCTGTGAGGGGGACCCTCCTTCATTAATATCTGTGAAAGGCCCTCCATTAATATCTGTGAGGGGCCCCTCCATTAATATCTGTGAAGGAACCCTCCCTCAACAGTACTCGTGATGTAAACTTTCCCTCAGCTAGCTTCCTCTTGGAAACCCTGCCTCAGCAGTATTGGAAACCCTGCCTCAGCAGTACCTGACGCCGAAGGTTGTCTGCAGGAGGGTGACGAGGCCTGAGTGAAAGAAGACCGTGGAGACGAGTGCTCCTCGGGCAGACTCGTCCTCAGGCATGCACAAGAACGACGCCACTATGATAGGGATCACCACAGTGCCTCCTGCCATCGTCAAGTAGTGCTGAAACGAAGCCAGGATATCATGAATAATAATATTATTGGGTATCCCCTGAGGTGGGACACCTCCAGAGGTTGTTTTCTAACACCAGTAGCAGTTATACCTTACCTGAAAGCCGAAGAATATGCATATGTACCATGGTGGGGTTTCCTCTAGCGTGTAAATTAGGTCAATGTCACCTGTTTCTTCATTCAGGAGTGGTTCATGCTTCCTGGAAGGAAACACATGGGTTTAGCGCATCTCTTATCTACTAAATATTCGTGTATATATCGTGGTTCCTGTTTTTTTTTTTTTTAAATTTCGTTTGAGGGGGATAAAGAAATGAAAGCTCAGGCGGCAGGTTCTTCGGCTCACAGCTAAATAAGCAAGGTACGAACCAGAGAGGAGTGGATAGGCTCATCTGTTGCCCCCTGCTCGCCTAGCAGTACCTAGTATGCAGCTGCCCATGCTCAGGTAGCAGTAAGTAGGTACTTTGGTGTTAGTTGACTGTTTTCTTTTTGGGGGAGGTGAGAAGGCCTAAGGACCACAAAGGAAATAAGCTAGATTGACTTGCTTGGATTATGGTAGGCTACTGACCTTTCCTCTTCTAAGTTTTAGGTGACCCGTAGCTCGAGTGCTAGCGCACTCGATCCCAGGTACGAGTGAAAACATTAGGACGTGTTTCCTTAAGACACCTACTGTCCAGTGTCACCTAGCAGTAAAAAAGGTACCTGGGTATTAGTCGACTGGTGTGGGTCACATCCTGGGACAAAATTGACCTAATTTGCCCGAAATACTCTGCATTACAAGCAGCTATCTATATAGTACTTTGTCATTGATGTCAGCTAGGATTGTATACCTTGTACATGTACTTTTAGATATAAAGATTTATTATTATTAAGTTATACATGGACAGTCAATAAAATCCTTTTTAGTTTACCTTAAAAATTCTATTTAAAGAAAAATCTCAGTAATTTCAAGTTATTTAGAGAAAATCATTTGAAGGGTTAACTTACTTATTATCACTTAGTTTGCTGGTGTCATGGGAGTCGTTTTCAGAGGCTGTCATGTTCTCTAGGGAGGGAGAATACTTAAGTTTACCTGCAGGTGTGGACATGTTGGATCTTGCTACCTGGAAAACGTTACTAATTAGTTTTTCCTGAGTGAGTTGAAGACAATGTAAAGCGTGAATGGAAACAAGACGAAGCGTATATACACTGAGAAATACATACCTTTACCTGAAGAGTTTCCAGAGTTTCATTACTCTCGGAGCCCGGCCATGAGCCAGGTTCTTCTGGTACTTGCCTGGTCAACCAGGCTGTTGCTGCTGGAGGCCCGCTGCCCCAGATATCCATCACAGCCTGGTTGATCTGGCACCTGGTAAAGATACTTGTCCAGTTTCTTCTTGAAGGCTTCTACACTTGTTCCAGCAGTGTTTCTGATATCTTCTGGTAAGATGTTGAATAGTCTGGGACCCCGGATGTTGATACAGTGTTGCCTTATTGTCCCCACCGCACCCCTGCTCCTCACTGGGTTTATTTTGCACTTTCTCCCATATCTCTCACTCCAGTATGTTATGGCAGTGTGCAGATTTGGGACTAGGTCCTCGAGTACTTTCCAGGTGTATATTCTCGTGTATCTCTCTCTCTCCTCCGCTCCAATGAGTACATGTTCAAGACTTGCAGGCGTACCCAGTAATTTAGGTGCTTTACTGGCTCAGTGTGAGCCGTAAACGATCTCTGTATTTGTTCCAGCTCTGATATTTCTCCTGCCTTGAACGGGGCCGTCAGCACTGAGCAATATTGTAAATGGGAACACTAGCGATTTGAAGAGTGTCACCATTGCTATTATTTCCCTTGTTATGAAGTTCTCAATAACCACTCCGTCATCCTCCTGGCTGTCGTGATCTTTGTCTTGTTATGGTCTTTAAAAGAAAGGTCCGCTGACATAATTATTCCCCAAGTCCTTTACGTGTTCCTTTCGTTCTATTTGATGACCCTCTTGAGTTTTGTATACAGTGTTCCTTTTGAGTTCTTCCTTCTTTCCATACCTAAGCAGCTGGAACTTGTCACCATTGAATGTCATGTTGTTCTCCACTGACCACTGGAAAACCCTGTTTACGTCTTCTTGTAATTTTTCAGTGTCCTCTACCATAGTGACTTCCATGCTTATTTTAGTGTCATCTGCAAATGATGATACAAAACTGTGACGGGTGTTTTTATCTATGTCTGCTATAAGGATGAGAAACAGCAGAGGTGCCAGGACAGTGTCTTGAGGCACTGAAGTTTTCACCTCGCTTATGCTGAATCTTGCTCTGTTTACTACTACTTTTTGTGTTGTGTGTGTTAGAAGAGGTAGATGCCTCTCAGAGTATATACACTGACAAGCTACTGTATCCCCTTTAAAGGGATCAAAACGATCTTTTTAAGGATTAAAGCATTCTTGACTGCTGGTAAACAGGTTACATGCAGTTTTAATGATCCTTGTGTACTCGATAGGCTTTAAACCCTATTAATTAACAAGGACCCCAGTAGAGATAAGTTACTTAGACTTTTTTGGGTTATCTTGGGTAATTTACGCTAGGTATGATAATTGTATATATGCGTACATGTACGTAAATAAACTTACAAATAAATCATTCTTCACGGCCTTCTTTTAGAAATTCGTGACTATCTTCTTTTACGACAGCTTAACTATATGACCCAAGTACGTTTGACGCTTAGTTCTGATTATCATAATAATACGTAATTAAGAAAGTTTATTCACGAGAGCTTAGTGAAAGAGAGAATGTAAGCAAATCTGTTCAGAGTTCCGCAAGGAGTGTGTATTGATGTGTCTGCATGACGCCTGAATGAACGCTGCCTCTTACTGGTTTTTTTTCCTAGCCTCGCAGGTTTGCCTGAGGTCACAGTGCCTGATCAGTCAGGCTTTTGTTGCTGGCAGCCCGCACGTAGGTCTGAATAGACCTACGTGCGATATGACTGGAACCTTGAGGCCGACTGGAACCTTGAGGCTGACTGGAACCTTGAGGCTGACTGGAACCTTGAGGCTGACTGGAACCTTGAGGCTGACTGGAACCTTGAGGCCGACTGGAACCTTGAGGCCGACTGGGTAATACGTTATCGAGGTGAATGATATCAAGTTGAAAATTGTAGGAAGAGAAACGAGGGATTGAGGGATCCAGGCATAACTAAATATAATATATGCTAGTGAAGACTCATAACACGCAGGAGCTGTATGTGTGTGTGCGTGTGTGTGTGTGTGTGTGTGTGTGTGTGTGTGTGTGTGTGTACTCACCTAATTGTGGTTGCAGGGGTCGAGACTCAGCTCCTGGCCCCGCCTCTTCACTGATCGCTACTAGGTCCTCTCCCTCTCTGCTTCCTGAGCTTTGTTATACCTCTTCTTAAAACTATGTATGGTTCCTGCCTCCACTACTTCACTTGCTAGGCTATTAACTATCCAGATCAGCCTGTGTACCCGTACCGGACCCACAGCACCACCACCCGCGCAGGGCGCCTCCACACGCCTCCACCATCACCCCCCCACTGCCCGGTAAAGCTCCCGTGAAGACCTCCCCTGATGCTGCTCCTCCGTCTTGCGCAGTGCGACACTCGGACCACACTTGGCGTTCTTCAGTCCCGTATCAAAAAAAGAGTAAGGAGGTATGAGTAGACCTTCCCAGAGCCTTGAGTCGATGTGTGCATTCCGACAGGGCTCCTCCATGCTGCTGAAGACCTCTTGAATCTGAAGGAACTGGACCACCTAACCCCTCTTTCCTTTCCTTGCGGTTTTATCTCTTCACCACTCCGGAAATGATAATGTGTGTCTTGAGAGCTACGGAGCAAGTTATGGAGAATGTGATTTCGTCTGGCGGATGTTTAATAGCCTCTGTGTTAGGATTTACGTTCGCTTTTTTTTTCAGACGTCTAAAACTCTGATTTTAGTAGATCTGTTGTAACATGGGAATTTTCTTTATCCTTGTTTGTCAAAAGCAATGTTGCATTTAAATCGCCTTTGCCAATCAGGCACAGGCGATTTAAATGCCAAACAACACACACACACCACACGCACAAAATCACGCACTCAGGCAGTGTTTACAACCGTAGTTATTTAGCAGTACGAAACATAGGAAGCCTAGAAAGTCCTCTCTCAATGTAAAAAGGAAAATGATAATAACCAGCAACAATTAATACGTAAATCCAGAATGGGCAATAAGTAGAGAGAGTTACATAATTGGAAAGATATAATGAGACTAAATTTGTGCCAACACGACGGATCTTTCAACCACACAACTACCCCCCCTAACCTCCCTCCCTCCACACATAAGCACCACACACACAAGGGAGACACCTCACATCACGACACACACTAAGGGTAGACACACACACTCCTCACACTCACACCCACACACACACACATCACACACACACACACACACACACACACACACCACACACACACATACACATACATACATTAAACACATACACACACAAAACACACACACACACACACACACACACACACACACCACACACACAACACACACACAACACACACATAACAAACATAACACATACACACACACACACACACACACACACCACACACACACCTACCACACACACACACACACACACACACTACCACACACACCACACACGCACACAACACCACAACACCACACACACCACACACACACCACACACAACAGCACCACACACACCACACACACTCACCACACACAAACACAAACACAACACACACACACCACACACACACACACACCACACCACCACACACACACACCACACACACACACACACACGACACACCACACACACCACACACGACACACACACCACACACACACACACACAAACCCACACATCCTCCACCTCTTGACGACAAACACATGACACAAACACGTACTCCCCACCTCCCTAACCACCTCTCCCCCTTTCCCTAACTACCTCACCTTAGCCACCTAACCCTCCCCCAAACCACCTAACCCTCCAAACCGTCCTAACCCCCCCAACTACCTCTCCCTCCAAAAACCATCCTCCCCCTCCCCCATAACCATCCATCCCCTCTCTCCCTCAAACCATCTAACCCCCTCCCCCAACTATCTCTACCCCTCCAATAACCATCCCCCCCTCCCCCACAACCATCCATCCCCTCTCCCTAACCATCTATTCCCTCCCCCTAACCAGGATGAGGACAAGGGGCTCCAAGGACGAATCAGGGAGGAGGAATTGGTGTAAGAGCCTCAAAACAAAGGGAGGAAGACTGGGAAGAGACTAGATGAGCTGGAAAGGAAGATGGAAGAGAGGTAGCAGCCAGAATGCAGAAGGTGAAGCAACAGGCCCCAGCAGCTGAAATCAAGATAAGATATTAGAAGAGACGTGAGACATCTGAAACACACAAAGATATCACAGAAGTACATCGGCATGGCCTAATCAAACACAGACAACAGTCTGAAGGAATCCTGGAAACTAAACTGTATGCAGAGGTCCTGTCAAACCACATGGGGCCAAAACAAAGACAGGAGCACACTAGGACAGAAATGGAGGTTGTAAGACAATGAAGGAACTAGGACATGGGGGCAAGGACCTTACCAGATACCTGTGGGGGCCAGGAGCAGGAGAAGCAGGAAGGATGAAACCAAGGGGGAAGCAGAGGGCAATACTAGGGAAGGACTGAAGAAGGAACACATCCACGGGAAGGAACTAAAACACATCAGAGGATGCAATGGGAGTCATCAGTGGGAGGGAAAGGGAAAGATCCGTGTTTTGCTATTGGCTAGACGAAGCAAAGGGGAACTTATGATGGAAGAAAGCAGGAGGAGGAAAAAGCCGATTGAAGACATCATGAATGTGATAGCGAAGGGTGACATGACTCAGGGTGGGCAAATTTTCGGAGAATTTGGGTGGTTCACAAAGAAAAGGAATCGGCTCCTCAAAGTAATTTTCAAGCAAATCAACCCAAGCATGATCCTGCAGGAGAAACACGGTTGGAGGGCGCAGGAGTTCCGGAGTGTGGTACCTCGATCGAGACGAACACAGGACGAAGGAAGACAATGAAAAGAGAGAAGTTCAAAAACGAAAGGAGAAATGGGAGGAAATGGATAAGGAGAGCAGAATAATCCAGATCAAATGAAGGACAAGTGCAACCCCCCAGAAACACCTGCAGAAGGACTCCAGCCACGACACCCCAAGGCAACTGAAACAATCCAAACCACCATCACACACCGATCCCTCTGTTTCCACCCCCCCGCACCACAGTTACAGTATTAGAAACAGAAGTTTGAAGGTGTTGGTACACAATGCAATGGGATTAACGAATAAACAAGAGGAATGGCAGAAGAAATCAATGAGAAGTCCCAGACATCATAAGCAGTTACTGAAACAAAAACCATGGAGACAATAACAGATGCAATCTTCCCACCAGGATACCAAGATCATGAGATAGATAGAAGGGGACAGGGGGGAGGTGGGTTGCTCAGCTCGTAAAAAACAGATGGAATTTCGAGAAAATGGAAGGAATAGATGAACGGGAGAAAGAGACTACGTAGGCAGGTACACTCAGTCAGGGGAACACAAAGTGGTCATTGCGAGATGTATAATCCACCACAGAACTGCAGGAGGCCAAGAGAGAAATAGAAGAGAGTCAACAGAGCAATGGTGGACACACTTGCTGAGGTGGCAAGAAGAAGCTCACCTTCCCCCCCCCAGCAGAGCAAAGTTGCTGGTTATGGGGGAAATTTCAAACCACAGGGAGAATGACTGGAAAACTGGACCACATGGGGTCCCCCGAAACATGAGAGCAGGATTTAGCGTGGTGCTGGAAAACCTCATGCACCAAATGTTAGGACCTAAACAGAGTGAGAGGGGAGGATGATCCCAGCCAGAATGGACCTTGTTTCACCTGGCAGCACAGATACTTGAGGACTCAAGTAAGAAGATCCCCTAGGAGCTAGCGACCACGTGGTCTGTGCTTAGAATACATAGTATAGCGCAAGTGGAGAAATAACAGGAGTTTTGAAATGGAAAAGCCTGACTATAAAAGAGGGGACTACATAGGTTGAAGAACCGTCCTGCGGAGTTCCAGTGGACAGAGATCTGGCAGAAAGCCAGTAAATAAATGATGGAATATGTATCTACAAATTGCAAGAGGCAGTGGAAAGGTTTATTCCAAGGGCAACAGTAACACGGGAAAGACCAGAACGAGCCCCTGTTTTACCCGACGTGTAAGGAGGCAAAACAAAATGCAATAAGAAAGGAAAAAGTACGTAGGCCAGAAACACATGAAAATAGTGAGATCAGTCGCAGAGCCAGGAATGATTACGCACAGGTAAAGGAGAGGCCCAGCGACAGTAGGAAAATGACATAGCATTGAGAATCAAGAGAGAGGGAAAAAATACAATAAAGACGGAGAGAAAAACAATGAGATAGAAAAAAAAAACGCAAAAAAATGAGATGATGAGAGAGAAGAAGAAACATCGAGGAGAGAGGGAAAAGCGAGAGAGGGGAAGATGGAGGATGAAAGAAGATGATAGAAAAACGGCAAATAGAAAGACAGGAGACGAAGAAGCAGAGAGAGACAGTGCGGATCATGCCACCCCTTCTGCTTTCCGCATCGATCAGTTGCACGTTGCCAGTCCAACGCAACTAGAGATGCACGCGGCAGCTTCAAGATATTTCGCAGTTCGATTGAGCTTGCATTGGCGGAACCCTTAAACCCAGCGGAGCTTAAGTGGCACGAAGAGCTACAAGAGGCGAAGCAGATTGGACAGAGCGGCGGGCGAGAGGCACGAATCCTTGTATGAAAAGAGAAGACTGATCGAATCTGCCCCTAGATGCTCCTCGCGACCTCCGCGGAGACCCCCCACTGGCGGACCTTCACTGCAGAGACGCCCGCCCGGCCGAGTGCGACACGGCCTTGACTCCTATAGACGCGCCCGCCTAGAGACGAGAGTCAGACGTGTCCATTTCACTCGAAATCGGCTTCTGCCGAACTTCGTCAGCGCCCGCGTCCCCTCCAAGCACGCCTTCTCGCATCTTAGTTATCGTCCTCGCAGTCCTGCGCGCGTTCTCAAATTGCATCATATGTATCAGCAAATCTGCGCTGATAAATGGACACTATAGTAGACATTGAAAGAAGTAACAGAAAGATACGAATTCCGCCAGATACATCATCCAGAGACCTGTCGAAAAAGAGGAGGCAGAGAGACGCGTTCAAGCGTCAATTACAACGAAGAAAGGAAAGCAAGCTCGCGATTAGGAAATGAGCAGAAATCGAGGGAGAAGCAAGGAGATGTGGAATGACGGAGATGAAAGAAAAGGATAGGATAAGATGGAAGAGCGAGACGCTAGAATTTAGGATAGAAGTAAATTACGAATGACTAGAATCGATACCGCACGATGCCAGAGCTACTATAGCCAAGCAGATGCAAGGATCTAATGAAGAGAAAGATCTGAGGGCACAGGAGCCGGCGGCAAACATGGATTTGTAGCGGCGTCGTGAGTCGCGCGCCGCGCTGGCTGCCACAGTAACCGCCTTCGGGCAGAGCACTGGGCACCGCGGATGTGTGAGCGGAGAAAATTGCGAAGATTGTCAAGAACAGACCGCCAGCTCCGAAAGCCTGCCCTGTAGCAGCAAGTGAATAGCTTGCAATGATAAGAAAGCTGAGAGAAGAGGCTCGGAAAGGAGAACTGATTGCCTGCGACGCCGGTCATTGATAAGTGCGAGTGAGAAGTGAAGAAGACCTGACCGCCTTCATCCTCGCTGTCCCGCTCATATAGATGATCGCCCAATCTTGGGGCTAAAGAGAGTGAATGTCGCATGTGGGTGATAGGCAAGATTCGCGTCAAGCGATTAGTGAGGCGAGACAAGATTTATCAATTTCGATAATGAGATTGGTGTAAATTTCGGGACGTAATTCTACGCCAAACCTTGCCTCCTAAATGCCATGCAGCCAGCGAGCGATTCCCCGAGCCAGGCCCACCTCTCTTCTGACGATCCCTCTCGCTCACATGTTGTATTGACGGTAGCAAGGCTGCCAGCACCCTCAGTGCAACCCGCCGCGCATCAAGATATCTCGCGTGGACGATACTCCGTTTATGTCCAGCTCCCCGCGGTCCCTCTAGCCAACCATCCGAGCGAACTGGATTGAGAGATTCTCCAATGTCGCGTGCCGAGCTCGCAGCTCCGTTCTCAGCCTGCGCCCTAACTTTAATAGCTCGCATTTCCTCCCTCTGAGTCGCGAGCTAGAGCTGCGTTGCTCGTGCGCAGGGGTGGGGGGGGGTGGAGTAGGTTCTCGCCAGCCCGCCATGAATGTATAGCACATCAAGGACGTAATACAACAGACAAAGACCATGTTGATCAACTTAAGACAGCATGTGAGAACTCACAAGAAATCTCAGGGTCTGTTCGGAGCTGAACCGAGATTTAAGGAAGTTTTTACAGTAGAGACAGGAAGGGCTGTGGGAAACAGCACAGAAGGGAACATCAAGAGGGAATATACCAACAAGTGTTGGATGACATACGAACAACTGAGGAGGAGGTGAAGAAGCTCTTAAGTGACCTTGACACCTCAAAGGCGATGGGACCGGACAACATCTCCCCATGGGTCCCTTAGAGAAGGAGCAGAGATGCTGTGTGTGCCTCTAACCACAATCTTCAACACATCCCTTGAAACTGGGCAACTACCTGAGAAATGGAAGACAGCTAATGTAGTCCCCATTTTTAAGAAAGGAAACAGAAACGAGGCACTAAACTACAGAGCTGTGTCTCTGACATGTATTGTGTGCAAAGTCAGGGGAAGAAGATTATCAGGAGGAGAGTGGTCGAACACAATGGAAAGGAACAAGATTAAATAAATGAAAACCAGCATGGGTTCATGGAAGGCAAATCTTGTATCACAAACCTCCTGAGTTTTATGACAAGGTAACAGAAGTAAGACACGAGAGAGAGGGGTGGGTAGATTGCGTTTTCCTAGACTGCAGGAAGGCCTTTGACACAGTTCCCCCACAGGAGATTAGTGCAGAAGCTGGAGGATCAGGCACACGTAAAAAGGGAGGGCACTGCAATGGATAAGAGAATACCTGACAGGAGGCAGCAACGAGTCATGGTATGTGAAGAGGTATCACAGTGGGCGCCTGTTACGAGCGGGGTCCCACAGGGGTCAGTTCTAGGACCAGTGCTATTTTTGATATATGTGAACGACATGATGGAAGGAATAGACTCTGAAGTGTCCCTGTTCGCAGATGACGTGAAGTTGATGAGAAGAATTAAATTGGACGAGGATGAGGCAGGACTGCAAAGAGACCTGGACAGGCTGGACATGTGGTCCAGCAACTGGCTTCTCGAATTCAATCCAGCCAAATGCAAAGTCATGAAGATTGGGAGGGGCAAAGAAGACCGCAGACAGAGTATAGGCTAGGTGGACAAAGACTACAGACCTCACTCAGGGAGAAAGACCTTGGGGTGACCATAACACCGAGCACATCACCGGAGGCACACATCAACCAAATAACCGCTGCAGCATACGGGCGCCTGGCAAACCTGAGAACAGCGTTCCGATACCTTAATAAGGAATCGTTCAAGACACTGTACACTGTGTATGTTAGGCCCATACTGGAGTATGCAGCACCAGTCTGGAACCCACACCTGGTCAAGCACGTCAAGAAGTTAGAGAAAGTACAAAGGTTTGCAACAAGGCTAGTCCCAGAGCTCAAGGGAATGTCGTACGAGGAAAGGTTAAGGGAAATCGGACTGATGACATTGGAGGACAGAAGGGTCAGGGGAGACATGATAACGACATACAAGATACTGCGGGGAATAGACAAGGTGGACAGAGATAGGATGTTCCAGAGAGGGGACACAGGGACAAGGGGTCACAACTGGAAGCTGAAGACTCAGACGAGTCACAGGGACGTTAGGAAGTATTTCTTCAGTCATAGAGTTGTCAGCAAGTGGAATAGCCTAGCAAGTGAAGTAGTGGAGGCAGGAACCATACATAGTTTTAAGAAGAGGTATGACAAAGCTCAGGAAGCAGAGAGAGAGAGGATCCAGTAGCGATCAGTGAAGAGGCGGGGCCAGGAGCTGAGTCTCGACCCCTGCAACCACAATTAGGTGAGCACAATTAGGTGAGTACACACACACACACACACACACACACACACACGAAGCATTCACGACACTGTACACCGTGTACGTCAGACCCATACTGGAGTATGCAGTACCAGTATGGAACCCACACCTGGTTAACCATGTTTAGAAATTGGGGAAATTGCAAAGGTTTGCAACAAGACTAGTCCCGGAGCTAAGGGATATGTGCTATGAGGAGAGGTTAAGGGAACTCCTCCTGATGACACTGGAGGACAGGAGGATGAAAGGGGATATGACAGTGACTTACTGAGAGGAATTATTGATGAGGCGGGAAGCAGGAACACTAGGGCACTGCTGGAAGTTGAAAACACAGATGAGTCACAGGGATGTTAAGGAGTATTTATTAGCCTTGAGTTGTCAGGGAGTGGAACGACCTGGAAGAAGTGATAGAGGCAGGATCCATGCATAGCTGTAAGAAGAGATACGATATGGCTCTCGAAGCCAGGAGAAAGTAAGCCTAGTAACGACCATATAAGAGCACACACACACACACACACACATTGAAGTATGCAGCACCAGTTTGGAACCCCTCACCTGGCCAAGCACGTCAGGAAACTAGAGAAAGTGCAAAGATTTGCAACGAGACTAGTTCCAGAGCTAAGGGGCAGGTCCTACGGGGATAGGTTAAGGGAACTCGACCTGACGACACTGGAGGACAGGGGGGAGAGGGGGGACATGATAACGACTTATAAAATACTGAGGAATCGACAAGGTGGACAGAGACAGGATGTTCCAGAGATGGGACACAGCAACAAGAGGCCACAGATGGAAGCTGAAGACTCAGTTGAGTCACAGGGATGTTAGGAAGTATTTCTTCAGCCATATAGTTATCAGGAAGTGGAATAGTCTGGAAAGTGAGGTAGTGGAAGCAGGAACCATACATAGCTTTAAGAAGAAGTATGATAAAGCTCGTACAGCAGGGAAAGAGTGGACCTAGTGGCAACCAGTTAAGAGGCGGGGCCAGGAGCTATGACTCGACCCTGCAAGCACAATTAAGTGAGTACAATTAGATGAGTACACAGGGTCAGGGTCCAGGAGCTATGAATCGACCCATACTACCACATATAAGTGAGTACAGGTTGGTAGGTAACAGGTTGGTCACTGATCCTGCCACAAGTGAGGCGGTCTACCTGCCTGGAGGTTATTCCGGGGATCAACGCCCCCACGGCCCGGTCCACGACCAGGCCTCCCCGTGGATCAGGGCCTAATCAACCAGGCTGTTACTGCTGGCCGCCTGCAGGCCAACGTACGAACCACAGCCCGGCTGATCCGGCACTGATCTGTCCAGCTCTCTTGAAGGCAGCCAGGAATCTATTGGTAATTCTCCTTATGCTTGGTGGGAGGCTGTTGAACAGTTTTGGGCCCTGGACACTTACGTCGTTTTCTCTCAGCGTACCAATGGCGCCCCTACTTTTAACTGGGGGTATTTTGCATCACCTGCCCAGTCTTTTATTTTCGTAGGGAGTGACTTCTGTGTGCAGATTTGGGACCATTCCTTCCAGGATTTTCCAAGTGTAGATTATGATATATCTCTCCCTCCTGCGTTCCAACGAGTACAAGTCAAGTGCTTCCAAGCGTTCCCAGTAGTTAAGGTGCTTGACAGAACTTATACGTGCAGTAAAGGATCTCTGTACACTCTCTAGATCTGAGATTTCACCTGCTTTGAATGGAGATGTTAATGCACAGCAGTATTCCAGCCTAGAGAGAACAAGTGCTGTGGGATTTTCAAAAACAACTTGTGATCAAAAGGCAGACTGAACACGACTCAGTCTCAATACCTGGGTAAGATTTCATGGCATCGAGAAAAAAGACATTGCCGTGCAACGTAACATAGACAGTGGAAGTGTGTGGTGTAAGGTGTAGGTTCGCCGGCGTTGTCCCGGCCCGGCTCGTTAACAGATGGTCACCCGGCTAAAAGTGGTGTCAGCAGCCGTCGAGGTGGTGACTGAGGCCCGGGGTGTTGGTGGTGTGTGGCCCGGGTTGTAGGTGTCTGTCCCTGGGTGTAGGTGTGTGGCCCAGGGTGTAGGTGTGTGTCCCAGGGTGTAGGTGTGTGGCCCGGGGTGTAGGTGGTGTGTGACCCTGAGTGTAGGTGTGTGGCCCGGGTTGTAGGTGTCTGTCCCTGGGTGTACCACCAGCCCATACACCACCAGCCCATACACCACCAGCCCATACACCGCCAGTCCATACACCACCAGTCCATACACCACCAGTCCATACACCAGCCCATACACCACCAGTCCATACACCAGCCCATACACCACCAGCCCCTACACCACCAGCCCATACACCACCAGCTCCCTCACCACCAGCCATACACCATCAACCCATACACCACCAGTCCATACACCACCCATACACCACCAGCCCATACACCACCAGTCCATCACCAGCCCATACACCAGCCCATACACCACCAGCCCATACACCACCAGCTCCTACACCACCCGCTCCTACACCACCAGCCCCTACACCACCAGCTCCTACAACCCCAGCCCATACACCACCAGCTCCTCACCACCAGCCCATACACCACCTACCCATACACCACCAGTCCATACACCACCCAATACACCACCACCCATACACCACCTCCATACACCAGCCCATACACCAGCCCACACACCCCAGCTCCTACACCACCAGCCCATACACCACCAGCTCCTACACCACCCGCCCATAGACCACCAGCCCCTACACCCCCGCCCATACACCACCAGCCCATACACCACCAGGCCATAAAACCACCAGCCCATACACCACCAGCTCCTACACCCCCAGCTCCTACACACCAGCCCAACACCACCACCCATACACCCACCAGCCCAAAAAACCACCAGCTCCTACACCACCAGCTCCACACCACCAGCCCATACACCACCACCCATACACCACCACTCCTACACCACCAGCTCCTACACCACCAGCCCTTACACCACCAGCCCAACACCACCCGCCCATATACCCCCCACCCATACACCACCGCTCCTACACCACCAGCTCCTGCACCACCACCCAT
>NC_069438.1:24401492-24468992 GCF_026875155.1 Cherax quadricarinatus
TAACCTAACCCGACTAAATATATTTTAGATTTGTTTACAATAATTTAATACTAAACAAACACAGTGAAATATATTTTTTTCGTTAGGTTCAGAATGATTTTGGCGAAATTATTGCATACACAAATTTTCACTTGTCCTATATGGCAAGATGAGCGTTGCTATTTAAGCCAAGATCGCAAGTTCTGCCTATTCGGCACGACATATATATATATATATATATATATATATATATATATATATATATATATATATATATATATATATATATATATATGTATTTATATATATATAGGAGTGAATGGAGACAAATGGTTTTTAATACTTGACGTGCTGTTGGAGTGTGAGCAAAGTAACATTTATGAAGGGATTCAGGGAAACCGGCAGGCCGGACTTGAGTCCTGGAGATGGGAAGTACAGTGCCTGCACTCTGAAGGAGGGGTGTTAATGTTGCAGTTTAAAAACTGTAGTGTAAAGCACCCTTCTGGCAAGACAGTGATGGAGTGAATGATGGTGAAAGTTTTTCTTTTTCGGGCCACCCTGCCTTGGTGGGAATCGGCCAGTGTTATAATAAAAAAAAATAAAATATATATATATATATATATATATATATATATATATATATATATATATATATATATATATATATATATATATATATATATATACACACACACACACACACACACGTAAGGAGATAAATTTATTATTTTTAGGTAAATAAATAACTGAAAATTATGTAGACACAGACGTGTTTTTTCTCCTCCTTGTGAGCACACATTTCAAACTTCGCCTCAACCAATATTTTCCAGTAATGTTGCATCAAAATGTGCGTCCAACCCCGTGATCCAGGGTAATGTTGGTGAGTTCCTTTCAAGATTCATCAGCCAGTAAGTTCGACCTGTGTTATTTGTGAAAGTTTGCCATCAATGACTTCATTAGGAGTGTAGGAGTGTCAGGGATATAAGAAGGCTGGGAATGAAGGCAGAAACGTCAGACTGTGTCTGTTGGCATTCCGCTCACTGCTTCGGCATTACTACCCATTTTTCCATACTAACCAAGGTGAGTTATCCCTTTAATACTCCCTCTTTCTGATCACCTTAACTCCTCCTCTTTTATTCTGTTTCACTTTAAGTGCCCCTTTCTCTTTAGCTCCGCTCAAGGGGATTTTATTTACTAAATATAGGTTACTGAAAGCAATGAAGAGTTTTTACGGGGATAGTGAGGCTCAGGTTAGAGTATGTAAGAGAGAGGGAGATTATTTCCCAGTAAAAGTAGACCTTAGACAAAGATGTGTGATGTCACCATGGTTGTTCAATATATTTATAGATGGGGTTGTAAGAGAAGTGAATGCTCGGGGTCTTGGCAAGAGGTGTGGAGTTAAAAGATAAAGAATCAAAAACAAAGTGGGAGTTGTCACAGCTGCTCTTTGCTGATGACACTGTGCTTTTGGGAGATTCTGAAGAGAAGTTGCAGAGGTTGGTGGATGAACTTGGTAGGGTATGTAAAAGAAGAAAATTAAAAGTGAATGTAGGAAAGAGTAAGGTTATGAGGATAACAAAAAGATTAGGTGACGAAATATTGGATATCAGATTGGAGGGAGAGAGTATGGAGGAGGTGAATGTATTCAGATATTTGGGAGTGGACGTGTCAGCAGATGGGTCTATGAAGGATGAGGTGAATCACAGAATTGATGAGGGGTAAAGGGTGAGTGGTGCACTTAGGAGTCTGTGCTGACAAAGAACTTTGTCCGTGGAAGCAAAAGGGGGAATGTATGAGAATATAGTTGTACCAACACTCTTATATGGGTGTGAAGCATGGGTGATGAATGTTGCAACGAGGAGAAGGCTGGAGGCAGTGGAGACGTCATGTCTGAGGGCAATGTGTGGTGTGAATATAATGCAGAGAATTCGTAGTTCGGAAATTAGGAGAAGGTGCGGGATTACCAAAACTTTTGTCCAGAGGGCTGAGGAAGGGTTGTTGAGGTGGTTCGGACATGTAGAGAGAATGGAACAAAACAGAATAACTTCGAGAGTGTATAAATCTAAAGTGGAGGGAAGGCGGGGTAGGGGTCGGCCTAGGATGGGTTGGAGGGAGGGGGTAAAGGAGGTTTTGTGTGCGAGGGGTTTGGACTTCCAGCAGGCATGCGTGAGCGTGTTTGATAGGAGTGAATGGAGACATTTGGTTTTTAATACTTGACGTGCTGTTGGAGTGTGAGCAAAGTAACATTTATGAAGGGGTTCAGGGAAACCGGCAGGCCGGACTTGAGTCCTGGAGATGGGAAGTACAGTGCCTGCACTCTGAAGGAGGGGTGTTAATGTTGCAGTTTAAAAACTGTAGTGTAAAGCACCCTTCTGGCAAGACAGTGATGAGTGAATGATGGTGAAAGTTTTTCTTTTTCGGGCCACCCTACCTTGGTGGCCACCCTGCCTTGGTGGCCACCCTGCCTTGGTGGCCACCCTGCCTTGGTGGCCACCCTGCCTTGGTGGCCACCCTGCCTTGGTGGCCACCCTGCCTTGGTGGCACTACCCTGCCTTGGGCCCCCCGGTGGGCCACCCTGCCTTGGTGGCCACCCTGCCTTGGTGGCCACCCTGCCTTGGTGGCCACCCTGCCTTGGTGGCCACCCTGCCTGGGTGGCCACCCTGCCTTGGTGGCCACCCTACCTTGGTGGCCACCCTGCCTTGGTGGCCACCCTGCCTTGGTGGCCACCCTGCCTTGGTGGCCACCCTGCCTTGGTGGCCACCCTGCCTTGGTGGCCACCCTGCCTTGGTGGCCACCCTGCCTTGGTGGCCACCCTGCCTTGGTGGCCACCCTGCCTTGGTGGGAGACGGCCGATGTGTTAATAAAATATAATAAAATATAGGATAACCCAAGTTTTTTTGTTTAACATTGACCGTTTCCCACCGAGGAAGGGTGACCCGATAAAGAAGAAACATGTTACCCATCACTCACTCCACCACTGTTTTGCCAGAGGTGAGCTGACATCATAGCTCAGATACACCTCTAAACTGCAGTATCCCCACCTCTCCTTCAGAGTGCAGGTACTGTACTTCCCACCTCCAGGACTCAAGTCCTGGTTTCTCTGAGCATCTTCATAAATGTTACCTTGCTCACACTCCAACAGCACAAGTCATAAAAACCATTTGCCTTCACTCCAAACACGTTCACACACGGTTGCTTGCTTGAAGTTAAAGCCCCTCACACACAAAACCTCCTTTACCCCCTCTCTCCAACCTTTCCTAGGACGACCCCTACTCCGCCTTCCTTCCACCACAGATTTATACATACTTCTAGTCATTCTATTTTGCCCCATCCTCTCTGAATGTCCACACCACCATACCAACATCTCCTTAGCCCTCTGGATAATACATTTAGTAATCCCGTTCCTCCATCTAATCTCCCAACAACGGATTCTCTGCATAATATTCACACCACACATTGCCCTCAGACACGATATCTCCACTGCCTCCGGCCTCCTCGTCGCTGCAACATTCAAAACTCATGCTTCACACCCATACTGTTAAGAGTGTTGGTACCACTATACTCTCATACATGTATAAATAATAATATTTCTACAAGTACATGTACAAGGTATACAGGCCTAGCTGACATCAATGACATACTACTATATAGAATGACGCTTGTTATGCAGAGCATTTCGGGCAAATTGGGTCAATTTTGTCCCCTAGGATGCGACCCACACCAGTCGGCTAACATCCAGGTACCTATTTTGCTGCTGGGTGAACAGGGACGGTAGGTGTCTTAAGGAAACAAGTCTTAATGTTTCCACCCGTACCGGGGATTGAACCCCACACCTCAGTGTGGGAGCTGAGTGCGCTAGCGATCCAGCTATGGAACACTTAAGAGGCACTAAGTTCCCTCGTCTTCTAATAACATGTTCATTTTTCCACTATAATCTACCTTGTCTATAATTACTATCACATTTAATTAAAGATCCTGGACTTCACTTTCCGAAATAGACAAAGTAAATGTGATAGTAATTATGTGACAAGATAGATTATAGTGGAAAACTGAACATGATATTAGAACAACTACTACTACTACTACTACTACTACTACTACTACTACTACTACCCTGCACCTCTCCTTCCGACAGTATTTAAGTCTCCGCACTGTCGCTTGATCTTCAGATAGTTCCTGACTATGGAACTGAACTTCTCCAGGCCGAGGGACTGACAACCTCAAATTCTACGACTTTAAGGGTGATGGACTGATTACATCGTCTTCACATCTCTTCTGTTCCTGCCTACTTTCTGTATTCGACTGAAGAAGCCTACTGTGTAGGCGAAACGTTTCGGAATAAAGTTGTCTAACTGTTGCATATGTGTCTTACCTAACAACATGATATTAGAAGACGAGGGAACTTAGTGCCTCATAAAGTTCCTTGTCTCTACAGATGCCTCTGTGCACCACCCATCTCTTCCCCCTCATCAGTTCTGTGGTTCACCTCATCTTTCATAGACCCGTCCGCTAACAAGGTCACTCACATAATATCTGAACACTCACCTCCTCCATACTCCCTCCAGTCTTATATCCAGTCTTATATCCAGTCTTATATCCAGTCTTATATCCAGTCTTATATCCAGTCTTATATCCAGTCTTATATCCAGTCTTATATCCAGTCTTATATCCAGTCTTATATCCAGTCTTATATCCGGTTTTATATCCAGTCTTATATCCGGTTTTATATCCAGTCTTATATCCGGTTTTATATCCAGTCTTATATCCAGTCTTATATCCAGTCTTATATCCAGTCTTATATCCGGTTTTATATCCAGTCTTATATCCATCTTATATCCAGTCTTATATCCAGGTCTTATATCCAGTTTATATCCGTTTATATCCATCTTATATCCGGTTTTATATCCATCTTATATCCAGTCTTATATCCCATCTTATATCCAGTCTTTTTAAACCAGTCTTATATCCAGTCTTATATCCAGTCTTATATCCAGTCTTATATCCAGTCTTATATCCAGTCTTATATCCAGTTTTATATCCAGTTTTATATCCAGTCTTATATCCAGTCTTATACCAGTCCCTTTTATCCATTTTATATCCAGTCTTATTTCCAGTCTTATATCCAGTCTTATATCCAGTCTTATATCCAGTTTTATATCCAGTCTTATTTCCAGTCTTATATCCAGTCTTATATCCAGTCTTATATCCAGTTTTTATATCCAGTTCCCTTTTATCCGTCTTATATCCAGTCTTATATCCAGTTTTATATCCAGTTTTATATCCAGTCTTATATCCAGTCTTATATCCAGTCTTATATCCAGTTTTATATCCAGTCTTATTTCCAGTCCTTCGTTACCAAGACACTGTGGTTTGAGAGAGACAGTGACGTGAGTGAGACTTTGTTACATAAGCTGAGACTTTGTTACACAAGCTGAGACTTTGTTACACAAGCTGAGACTTTGTTACACAAGCTGAGACTTTGTTACACAAGCTGAGACTTTGTTACACAAGCTGAGACTTTGTTACACAAGCTGAGACTTTGTTACACAAGCTGAGACTTTGTTACACATAGTGGAGCTTTATAACACACAGTGGAGCTTTATAACACACAGTGGAGCTTTATAACACACAGTGGAGCTTTATAACACACAGTGGAGCTTTATAACACACAGTGGAGCTTTATAACACACAGTGGAGCTTTATAACACACAGTGGAGCTTTATAACACACAGTGGAGCTTTATAACACACAGTGGAGCTTTATAACACACAGTGAAGCTTTATAACACACAGTGGAGCTTTATAACACACAGTGGAGCTTTATAACACACAGCGGAGCTTTATAACGCACAGTGAAGCTTTATAACACACAGCGGAGCTTTATAACACACAGTGGAACTTTATAACACACAGTGGAGCTTTATAACACACAGTGGAGCTCTATATCACACAGTGGAGCTTTATAATACACAGTGGAGCTTTATAACACACAGTGGAGCTTTATAACACACAGTGGAGCTTTATAACACACAGTGGAGCTTTATAAACACACAGTGGAGCTTTATAACACACAGTGGAGCTTTATAACACACAGTGGAGTTTTATAACACACAGTGGAGCTTTATAACACACAGTGGAGCTTTATAACACACAGTGGAGCTTTATAACACACAGTGGAGCTTTATAACACACAGTGGAGTTTTATAACACACAGTGGAGCTTTATAACACACAGTGGAGCTTTATAACACACAGTGGAGCTTTATAACACACAGTGGAGCTTTATAACACACAGTGGAGCTCTATATCACACAGTGGAGCTTTATAACACACAGTGGAGCTTTATAACACACAGTGGAGCTTTATAACACACAGTGGAGCTTTATAACACACAGTGGAGCTTTATAACACACAGTGGAGTTTTATAACACACAGTGGAGCTTTATAACACACAGCGGAGCTTTATAACACACAGTGGGTGATACGTTGCTTAGTGGATCTTTTTTCAGCTTAGAATGTTACGTGTAGTATTACGTGTGGTGATATGTGTTGTGTTACGTTTGGTGTTACAGGGAGACGGGATGCTACGAGTGTGTGTTATGGTGTGTGTGACGGTGGTGGTGACGCTGGGGGCGGAGTCATCGTCGTCACCCCAGGCACGGTCATCCTTCTCTCTGGACCCCATCATGCTCTTCTCACAGGTATGTTGCTCTCTCTCTCCTCTCTCTCTCTCTCTCTCTCTCTCTCTCTCTCTCTCTCTCTCTCTCTCTCTCTCTCTCTCTCTCTCTCGTACAGCATCAATAATTACATATATTTAAGTTGCTTTACAACCCGTAACTACCAGCAGAAATATGTGCAGTAAGTCCTCACTTAACGTCGCCGATAAGTTCTCGGAAACTGCGAATTTAAGCGAAACGACGTATAACGAAACCAGTTTTACCATAGGCTAATTGATATAAAGAAAATTTCTAGTTTTGTCTCTAATGTCACATTTTTTTTTGTGGCCACAGACATTAATGGTGCACAGTGCACCTTTAGGGGTGCACAGTGCACGTTTAGTACTCACTGCAACAGGGTTAAATCATGGAATAAATGTTTTGCAAAGTGAAAATTGTAAGGAGCTCCTCCTACCGTCACGCAATTCAACAACAAACAATAACAAATATGGCTGACTGGCTGAGCGTTGTCGTACCTCATCGTTTGTCATGCATTTGTATGATTATCGTATACTGTACGAATTTTTGTTTTACGGTAATTTGTATTCGTTGTAATCGATTATTTTTCTCATCAACGTTATAACGAAACGACGTTATTCGAGGACCTGCTGTATGTGAAGTATGCAAGTCAGCCACTGGCTGACACTAGCTTATGTAGATTTATAACTTAGGAAATAAATTGTCAGTGTTCAGAGTGTATAAAACTGCCATTTTTCAGTTGTTCCCGTAAGATGTGTCCTGTTTACATCAGGAAAACTAACATGTTAATCATGAGACGAGTTATGCTGCTAGGAGACAACATATGCTGCTAGGAGACAACATATGCTGCTAGGAGACAACATATGCTGCTAGAAGACAGCATATGCGACTAGAAGATAACATATGCTGCTAGAAGACAGCATATGTTGCTAGGAGACAACATATGCTGCTAGAAGACAGCATATGTTGCTAGGAGACAACATATGCTGCTAGAAGACAGCATATGCTGCTAGGAGACAACATATACTGCTAGAAGACAGCATATGCTGCTAGGAGACAACATATGCTGCTAGAAGACAACATATGCTGCTAGGAGACAACATATGCTGCTAGAAGACAGCATATGTTGCTAGGAGACAACATATGCTGCTAGGAGACAACATATGCTGCTAGAAGACAGCATATGCTGCTAGGAGACAACATATGCTGCTAGGAGACAACATATGCTGCTAGGAAACAGCATATGCTGCTAGGAGACAACATATGCTGCTAGGAGACAACATATGCTGCTAGGAGACAACATATGCTGCTAGGAGACAACATATGCTGCTAGAAGACAACATATGCTGCTAGAAGACAACATATGCTGCTAGGAGACAACATATACTGCTAGGAGACAACATATGCTGCTAGGAGACAACATATACTGCTAGGAGACAACATATGCTGCTAGGAGACAACATATGCTGCTAGGAGACAACATATGCTGCTAGAAGACAACATATGCTGCTAAGAGACAACATATGCTGCTAGGAGACAACATATACTGCTAGGAGACAACATATGCTGCTAGGAGACAACATATGCTGCTAGGAGACAACATATGCTGTTAGGAGACAACATATGCTGCTAGGAGACAACATATGCTGCTAGGAGACTACATATACTGCTAGGAGACAACATATGCTGCTAGGAGACTACATATACTGCTAGGAGACAACATATGCTGCTAGGAGACTACATATACTGCTAGGAGACAACATATGCTGCTAGGAGACAACATATACTGCTAGGAGACAACATATGCTGCTAGGATACTATATATACTGCTAGGAGACAACATATGCTGCTAGGAGACAACATATGCTGCTAGGAGACAACATATACTGCTAGGAGACAACATATGCTGCTAGGAGACTACATATACTGCTAGGAGACAACATATGCTGCTAGACTACATATACTGCTAGGAGACAACATATGCTGCTAGGAGACTACATATACTGCTAGGAGACAACATATGCTGCTAGGAGACAACATATGCTGCTAGGAGACTACATATGCTGCTAGGAGACTACATATACTGCTGGGAGACTACATATACTGCTAGGAGACTACATATACTGCTAGGAGACAACATATGCTGCTAGGAGACTACATATGCTGCTAGGAGACTACATATACTGCTAGGAGACTACATATACTGCTAGGAGACTACACACATCACAGTATTTTGAAAGTGATCAGTAATTTTTAAGTTCTGATTAATATTTACGTTTTTTTTTTTTGGTGTAGGTCGAACGTTAAAAAATATTATATCTTTGTGCTGCCACAACACAGGGAAGGAACGTGAAGCGTAAGTAGCATCTCCTCTGTGCTTCCTTAACGTTCAAGGTTCCGTGGTGTTCCTTTGTGGTTGAGGAGCCTCAGTGCCTGTGACTGCTGTAGTTAGATGTAATACCTCTCTTGTTCAGTTATAGTATGACGTAAGTCTTGGTGTGAATCATTCAAGTTACAACCTGACGTAAGTCTTGGTGTGAATCATTCAAGTTACAACATGACGTAAGTCTTGGTATGAATCATTCAAGTTACAACATGACGTAAGTCTTGGTGTGAATCATTCAAGTTACAACCTGACGTAAGTCTTGGTGTGAATCATTCAAGTTACAACCTGACGTAAGTCTTGGTGTGAATCATTCAAGTTACAACATGACGTAAGTCTTGGTGTGAATCATTGAAGTTACAACATGACGTAAGTCTTGGTGTGAATCATTCAAGTTACAACATGACGTAAGTCTTGGTGTGAATCGTTCAAGTTACAACATGACGTAAGTCTTGGTGTGAATCATTCAAGTTACAACATGACGTAAGTCTTGGTGTGAATCATTGAAGTTACAACATGACGTAAGTCTTGGTGTGAATCGTTCAAGTTACAACATGACGTAAGTCTTGGTGTGAATCATTGAAGTTACAACATGACGTAAGTCTTGGTGTGAATCGTTCAAGTTACAACATGACGTAAGTCTTGGTGTGAATCGTTCAAGTTACAACATGACGTAAGTCTTGGTGTGAATCGTTCAAGTTACAACATGACGTAAGTCTTGGTGTGAATCATTGAAGTTACAACATGACGTAAGTCTTGGTGTGAATCATTCAAGTTACAACATGACGTAAGTCTTGGTATGAATCATTGAAGTTACAACATGACGTAAGTCTTGGTGTGAATCATTGAAGTTACAACATGACGTAAGTCTTGGTGTGAATCATTGAAGTTACAACATGACGTAAGTCTTGGTGTGAATCGTTCAAGTTACAACATGACGTAAGTCTTGGTGTGAATCATTCAAGTTACAACATGACGTAAGTCTTGGTGTGAATCGTTCAAGTTACAACATGACGTAAGTCTTGGTGTGAATCGTTCAAGTTACATGACGTAAGTCTTGGTGTGAATCATTGAAGTTACAACATGACGTAAGTCTTGGTGTGAATCATTCAAGTTACAACCTGACGTAAGTCTTGGTGTGAATCGTTCAAGTTACAACATGACGTAAGTCTTGGTGTGAATCATTCAAGTTACAACATGACGTAAGTCTTGGTGTGAATCATTGAAGTTACAACATGACGTAAGTCTTGGTGTGAATCATTCAAGTTACAACATGACGTAAGTCTTGGTGTGAATCGTTCAAGTTACAACATGACGTAAGTCTTGGTGTGAATCATTCAAGTTACAACATGACGTAAGTCTTGGTGTGAATCATTGAAGTTACAACATGACGTAAGTCTTGGTGTGAATCGTTCAAGTTACAACATGACGTAAGTCTTGGTGTGAATCATTGAAGTTACAACATGACGTAAGTCTTGGTGTGAATCGTTCAAGTTACAACATGACGTAAGTCTTGGTGTGAATCGTTCAAGTTACAACATGACGTAAGTCTTGGTGTGAATCGTTCAAGTTACAACATGACGTAAGTCTTGGTGTGAAATCATTGAAGTTACAACATGACGTAAGTCTTGGTGTGAATCATTCAAGTTACAACATGACGTAAGTCTTGGTATGAATCATTGAAGTTACAACATGACGTAAGTCTTGGTGTGAATCATTGAAGTTACAACATGACGTAAGTCTTGGTGTGAATCATTGAAGTTACAACATGACGTAAGTCTTGGTGTGAATCGTTCAAGTTACAACATGACGTAAGTCTTGGTGTGAATCATTCAAGTTACAACATGACGTAAGTCTTGGTATGAATTATTGAAGTTACAACATGACGTAAGTCTTGGTGTGAATCATTCAAGTTACAACATGACGTAAGTCTTGGTATGAATCATTGAAGTTACAACATGACGTAAGTCTTGGTGTGAATCATTCAAGTTACAACATGACGTAAGTCTTGGTGTGAATCATTGAAGTTACAACATGACGTAAGTCTTGGTGTGAATCATTCAAGTTACAACATGACGTAAGTCTTGGTATGAATCATTGAAGTTACAACATGACGTAAGTCTTGGTGTGAATCATTCAAGTTACAACATGACGTAAGTCTTGGTGTGAATCATTGAAGTTACAACATGACGTAAGTCTTGGTGTGAATCATTAAAGTTACAACATGACGTAAGTCTTGGTGTGAATCATTCAAGTTACAACATGACGTAAGTCTTGGTATGAATCATTGAAGTTACAACATGACGTAAGTACACCATTTAACAGTACATTACATAATAGTACACCACTACACAGTAGTACATCACTATACAGTAGTACATTACACAGCAGCACACTACACAGTAGTACACCATTACACAGTAGTACAATATTACACAGTAGTACAACATTACAAAATAGTACACCACTACACAGTAGTACAACATTAGATAATAGTACACCACTACAGGGTCAGGTAGGTGATCTTGGTTGCCAATATGACGTTTTTCAGAACATAGTTCTAGCTGCCCAGACAACTTTTGTTCCGAGTAGGGAAATTAGATCTAACAAAAATGATCCCAAATGGATGAACAATAGATTAAAACATCTCATTGGTCAAAAGAGAGGCATATATAGGCGTATCAAAAGAGGGAATGGGCAGTTAAGAAATCAATATATTCAATTAAAGAGAGAAATAAAGAAAGGAATAAGAAAAACAAAAAAAGATTATGAGGCTAAGCTCGCAAGGGATTCAAAGACTAACCCAAAAGGGTTCTTTCAGGTATACAGAAGTAAGATTAGGGACAAGATTGGCTCACTTAAGGGAAACTCTGGTCAGATCACTGACAGTGATAAGGATATGTGTGAAATTCTCAGTACCTACTTCCTTTCAGTTTTCACCCAGGAAAAATACTAGCGATATTCCTGAAATAATAGATTATGTAGAACAGGACGATAATAAACTATGCACGATTGTGGTAACTAGTGACATGGTCCTCAGACATATAGAGAAACTAAAACCTAACAAATCCCCAGGTCCTGATGAACTGTTTGCAAGGGTGTTAAAGGAATGTAAAGAGGAACTTAGCATACCTTTGGCTAATCTTTTTAACATACACTACAAACTAGCATAGTGCCTGATAAGTGGAAAATGACGAATGTAATACCTATTTACAAGGCAGGTGACAGGTCCTTGGCTTCGAACTATAGACCAAAAGGCTTACCTCCATAGTGGGAAAATTTATGGAATCAATAATTGTCGAAGCAATTCGTAGCCATCTTGATAGGCACAGATTAATTAATGAATCTCAACACGGTTTTACAAAGGGGGGTTCCTGTCTTATGAATTTACTAACTATTTTCACTAAGGTGTTTGAGGAGGTAGATCATGGTAATGAATATGATATTGTGTATATGGACTTCAGTAAGGCTTTCGATAAAGTTCCACACCAGAGGCTATTAAGGAAACTTAAGGCACACGGAATAGGAGAAATTTTTTCCTGGGTAGAGGCATGGCTGACAAATAGACAGCAGAGAGTTTGCATAAATGGGGAGAAATCAGAATGGGGGCACGTCACAAGCGGTGTTCCTCAGGGGTCAGTGTCGGACCCGTTGTTGTTCACAATTTACATAAACGACATAGATGAGGGAATAAATAGCGACATAAGCAAATTTGCTGATGACACCAAAATAGGCCGCCCAATTATCTATGGAAAAACAAAAAGACAGGAGGAAATGGGGTAACACCCCTCAATTGGGTTCGAGTTTAGTCAAAAATCTTAGTAAATTTTAAAATTTAGGGAGAAAAAAAAAGTTTAAAACGTAGGGGCAGGAGAGGGTAGCAACAAGGTTTTTCAGGTTAAAAGTAAGGGTTGGGCCCAAGATTTACAAGGAAAATTTAAGTATAAGAAAGATTGCGGTTAAAATTTGTAATTGGTTCAAAAAAACCGAATTTTGAAAATTAGAAATGTGAACGGGATTTTATTGAGGGGGAAACGTTTCCCAAAGTGGTTTATCACCCCATCGGGGAAAAAACTTGAAGAAAGGGGAAAGAGGAACTTCAACCTTGGCATTTTCATCCTCAATCTTGGTAAATGGAAATGGGGAAAGGTTAAACCTATCAGGGAGGTGACGTCTTGGTATGACATTTTTCCAATGTGGAATTTATTGCCCCAAAATTGGAAGCAAGAATTTTGTTTTAAGATAAAAATTCAGGTTACAGGGGTTTGTAATAATTTAAAAACATTTTTTAAATTGGGAACATGGAATTTGGGGTATTTTATTGGAAAGTTTCGAAAAGGGTTCAACCCATAGGAAACAAAAGGAGGAAAAATGGGTAACAGCCCTCAATTGAGCGAGGTTTCATAAATTTGGGGAAACGGAGATGGGGGAAAGGTTTCCGGGCAGGGAGGTGTACTTTCATAAGGACATTTGTTAATGGGAATAGGTTGTGCCCAAAATTGGAAAAGCAAATTCCAAATTTTAAGACCAAGAGTTTCAGTGTTGAATTTGTAGTGAATGGTTCAGGAACCGACAGTGTTTAAATTTAGACACATGTGCAACTCTTGGGTATCTTTATTGAGGAAACGTTTCCCCACACGTGGCTTATCCCCATCATGGGAGAAACTTAAAAGAAAAGGAGGAGTGAGGTAATCAGTCCCTAAACCTTGGTCGAGGTTCAGTCCATAAATCTTGGTAGATAGGGCGATGAGCGGAAAAGCAGCTTAAAAACCCGTATGGCAGGAGAGGTGTGAGTATAGGTAGTGTCAATTTGTTAAATGTGGAATAGGTTGTGCCCAAGAATTAGGCAAGCGAAAAAATTTCCCAAAGTATTGTCCCAAAAAAGTTGCGGTCTAAAGGTTTTGTAGATAAATGGTTCAGGAAAACCCGAATTTTGAAAAATTTAGACACATGTAAAATCGGGGTATCTTTATTGAGGAAACGTTTCGCCACACAGTGGCTTCATCAGTCCATACATGGAGAAACTTGAAGAAAGGGGGAATGGGGTAATCAGCCCCTCAACCTTGAGTCGAGGTTTTCCCGTCCATCAATTTTTGAGTAGAATACGGCAGTGAGCGGAGAAGCAGTTAAAAACCGTATGGCAGGAGGGGTGTAGAGTCTAGGTGGTCACATTTGTTCAAGGGGAAGTAGGTTGTCCCCAAAAAATTAGGAAAGCGAAGAATTCCTAAGTATTAAGACCCCAAGAAGTTGCAGTGTTGACAGGTTGTAGATGAATGGTTCAGGAGAACCGACATGTTGATAAATTAGACAATGTGCAACTCTTGGGTATCTTTATTGAGGAAACGTTTCGCCACACAGTGGCTTCATCGTCCATACATAGGAGAAACTTGAAGAACAGGAGGAGAATGAGGTAATCAGTCCTCAACCTTGGTCGATGTGTTAGTCATCAATCTTGAGTAGAATACGGCAGATGAGCGGAGAAGAGCTTATAAACCGTATGGCAGGAGAGGTGTAGCAGTCATAGGTAGTGTCACATTTGTTCAATGTGGAAGTAGGTTGTGCCCAAGAATTAGGCAAGCGAAAAATTTCCTAAGTATTAAGATCCCAAGAAGTTGCAGTGTCTGACAGGTTTGTAGATGAATGGTTCAGAGAACCGACATGTTGATAAATTAGACACATGTGCAACTCTTGGGTATCTTAATTGAGGAAACGTTTCGCCACACAGTGGCTTCATCAGTCCATACATAGGGAGAAACTTGAAGAAAGGAGGAGAATGAGGTAACCCAGTCCCTCAACCTTGAGTCGATGTGTTCAGTCCATCAATCTTGAGTAGAATTCGGCAGATGGAGCGGAGAAGCAGCTTATAAACCGTAGGGAGGAGAGTGTAGCAGTCATAGGTAGTGTCACATTTGTTCAATGTGGAAGTAGGTTGTGCCCAAGAATTAGGCAAGCGAAAAATTTCCCTAAGTATAAGATCCCAAGAGTTGCAGTGTCTGACAGGTTTGTAGATGAATGGTCAGAGAACCGACATGTTGATAAATTAGACACATGTGCAACTCTTGGGTATCTTTATTGAGGAAACGTTTCGCCACACAGTGGCTTCATCAGTCCATACATAGGAGAAACTGAAGAACAGGAGGAGAATGAGGTAATCAGTCCCTCAACCTTGAGTCGATGTGTTCAGTCCATCAATCTTGAGTAGAATACGGCAGATGAGCGGAGAAGCAGTTATAAACCGTATGGCAGGAGAGGTGTAGCAGTCATAGGTGGGTCACATTTTTTTCAATGTGGAAGTAGGTTGTGCCCAAGAATTAGGCAAGCGAAGAATTCCTAGTATTAAGATCCCAAGAAGTTGCAGTGTCTGACAGGTTTGTAGATGAATGGTTCAGAGAACCACATGTTGATAAATTAGACACATGGCAACTCTTGGGTATCTTTTGAGGAAACGTTTCGCCACACAGTGGTTCATCGTCCATACATAGGAGAAACTTGAAGACAGGAGGAGAATGAGGTAATCGTCCCTCACCTTGAGTCGATGTGTTCAGTCCATAAATTCTTGAGTAGAATACGGCAGATGAGCGGAGAAGCAGCTTTTAAACCGTATGGCAGGAGAGGTGTAGCAGTCATAGGTAGTGTCACATTTGTTCAATGTGGAAGTAGGTTGTGCCCAAGAATTAGGCAAGCGAAGAATTCCAAAGTATTAAGATCCCAAAAGTTGCAGTGCTGACAGGTTTGTAAAATGAATGGTTCAGAGAACCGACAATGTTGATAAATTAGACACATGTGCAACTCTTGGGTATCTTTATTGAGGAACGTTTCGCCACACAGTGGTTTTCATCAGTCCATACATAGGAGAAAACTTGAAGAACAGGAGGAGAATGAGGTAATCAGTCCCTCAACCTTGAGTCGATGTTTTCAGTCCATCAATCTTGAGTAGTGCAATTTAACAAAGGGTTTCCTCGGAAATGCATCTAAAACCTTTTGTTCATGAATATGCAAATTCGGGAAAAATTTAATATTAAAGGAATTCTTGTTGCATTTTTGGGCAAAACCCACATTTGAAAAAAATTTTGCAACTCTTTCCTTTTAAAACTGCACACTCTTCTGCCATACGGTTAAAGGGGGTGTTCTCCCTAAATTGCGATTTTAAAGTTATAATTTTGAAAATAGGGAAAGGTTGAGGGAGAACCTTTATTCTTCGGGGTTCTTAAAGGGTTTCTCCTTGTTAATTGGGAAATGTTGAAGAATTGGGCAAAAGTTTCCTAATAAAGATTCCCAAGAGTTGAAATGGTCTAATTTTAATGTGGTTTCCCGAACCACATTTAAAATTAGACACTGGCAATTTCTTGGGATCTTTATTGGGGAAAACTTCGCTGGCTTTCTTAAAACCTACTCACAGGAAAAATGGAACTAGGATGTTAATCTCCTCAACTTATATGTGTTCCCCCTAAATTGGTGAATTTACCAAGATGAGGCGGAAACAGCTAAGGGTTTGGGAGGAGGATTACATTCATTTTTTCTTTTTTTCTTAAGTAGGTTGTGAAGATTGGGCGAAAGTTTCCTAATAAAGATCCCAAAAAGTTGCCAGGTCTAATTTTAATGTGGTTCAAACCCACATTTCTAAAAATTAGACACGGGCAATTCTTGGGATTTTATATGGGGAAAATTTCGCCCCTATGCTTCATAAACATACTTAAAATTGAAAAAGGGAAATATATACGTCACCTCACTGGCCATGGTTTATATAATTTTGGTTTACGCTCAAGCGTTTTTCTATCAAGATTGTGGATGGACACTTTTGTTAAAGGGTTTGGAATGGTTTCCCATTCTCTCGTTCTTAAGTTTTCCATGTTGGTGCTGACAGGTTTGTTGAAGGCGAAACGTTTTACAATAAAACCCCCAAGGTTGCAATCTGGGTTTAAATTTTTTTAAAACTTTTGGGTTTCTCAACCACCCATTACAAGACCTGAAAGAACGAAAATTTGGGTATCTTATTCCTTAGGATTTTCGTTCCTAATCTGGGAAATACCCAAATTTGACAAAAGTTAAAACCTAGGGAAAGGGGGGCTCATATTGAAATTGGTTTAATAAGTGGTTTCCGTATTATGCCAAAAAATTCCTAAAGATTAGGCCCCAAAACATTCGACATTTTAGTAGGTTTGAGAAGACTGATTAACCATTCCCCCTTGTTTTTTTAAAAAATTTTCCACCTTTATGTTTTGGAAAACTTGAAGACAGGGGGAAAGGTTTCCCCCTCAATTAGTCCCAGGAGTTAAACATGTGTCTATTTATCAACATGTCGGTTCTTGAAACCATTCATTAAAAACCTTTTCTGGAACTGCAAACTTCTTGGGAAATCTTAATACTTAGGAATTCTTCGCTTGCTAATTTCTGGGCAAAACCTACTTCACATTGAACAAATGTGACACTACCTATGACTCCCTACACCTTCCTGCCATACGGTTTATAAGTGCTTCTCCGCTCATCTTGCGTATTCTATCAAGATTGATGGACTGAACACTTCACTCAAGGTTGAGGGATGATTACCTCATCTCCTCTTTTCTTCAAGTTTTCCCCTATGTATTGGACTGATGAGCCACTGTGTGGCGAAACGTTTCCTAAATTAAGATACCCAAGAGTTGCCATGTGTCTAATTTTTTAACATGTCGGTTCTTGAACCATTATCTACAAAACCTGTCAGAACACTGCAACTTTTGGGTCTTAATTTACTTAGGAATTCTTCGCTTGCCTAATTCTTGGGCAAAACCTACTTCCACATTGAAAAATGTGGACACTACTATGACTGCTACACCTCTCCTGCCATACGGGTTTATATAGTTGCTTCCGCTCATCGGGCGTATTCTACTCAAGATTGATGGGACCTGAAACATGACTCAAGGTTGAGGGACTGATTCCCTTTCATTTCCTCCTGTTCTTTCAAGTTTCTCCTTTGGGTATGGACTGATAAAGGGCCACTGTGTGGCGAACGTTTCTCTATAAAGATAACCCAAGAGTTGCACATGTGTCTAATTATCAACATGTCGGTTCTCTGAACCATTCATCTACAAACCTGTCAGACACTGCAACTTCTTGGGATCTTAATACTTAGGAATTCTTCGCTTGCCTAATTCTTGGGCACAACCTACTTCCACATTGAACAAATGTGACACTACCTATGACTGCTACACCTCTCCTGCCATACGGTTTATAAGCTGCTTCTCCGCTCATCTGCCGTATTCTACTCAAGATTGATGGACTGAACACATCGACTCAAGGTTGAGGGACTGATTACCTCATTCTCCTCCTGTTCTTCAAGTTTCTCCTATGTATGGACTGATGAAGCCACTGTGTGGCGAAACGTTTCCTCAATAAAGATACCCAAGAGTTGCACATGTGTCTAATTTATCATGATTTGAATAGACTGATGCAATGGTCGGAGAAGTGGCAGATGCAGTTTAATATTGACAAATGCAAAGTTCTAAATGTTGGACAGGTAAATAACCATGCCACATATAAACTAAATAATGTAGATCTTAATACTACTGATTGCGAAAAAGATTTAGGAGTTCTGGTTAGCAGTAATCTAAAACCAAGACAACAGTGCATTAGTGTTCGCAATAAAGCTAACAGAATTCTTGGCTTCATATCTAGAAGTATAAATAATAGAAGTCCTCAGGTTGTTCTTCAACTCTATATATCCTTGGTTAGGCCTCATTTAGACTATGCTGCTCAGTTCTGTTCACCGTATTACAGAATGGATATAAATGCTCTGGAAAACGTACAGAGGAGGATGACAAAGATGATCCCATGTATCAGAAATCTTCCCTATGAGGATAGACTGAGGGCCCTGAATCTGCACTCTCTCGAAAGGCGTAGAATTAGAAGGGATATGATCGAGGTGTATAAATGGGATAAAAAAAAAGCACAATACCGTGACTGGAACGATACACAAATAACCCGCACATAAAAGAGAGAAGCTTACGACGACGTTTCGGTCCGACTTGGACCATTTACAAAGTCACAGGAATAAATAAAGGGGATGTAAATAGCGTGCTGAAAATTTCCAGCCAAGACAGGACTCGCAAAAAAATGGTTTAAAGTTTTAAAAACGTTCAGAAAGGATACAAAAGCCCCTTTTGTTTTAATGGGGGTTGTGGAGGGGGGAACCAACTCCCGAAACTTTAAATTGGGAAAAACGGGTGTATTTTAAAAAAAAAAGGTTTTGGGGAAGAAAAAATCCCCAAAAAAAGGGGTTGGGGGTTTTGGGTGGATTGGGAAACCTTTTACACGTCCGGAAAAATTGGGATGTTAATTTGCTTTTCCGAAGGGATTGCCAAGAAGGGGGGTTTCAATTTTAAAAAATTGGGGGAAGGGGGTCAGGGAAACCGGGGGGGAAATTGGGTTTGGGAGGGGGAAAAAATTGGTCTTTTCCAGGAAAGGGGGGTATTTTAAAAAATGGGAAAAAATTCATTGGGTTTGGGGGGGGGTTTGGGAACCTCTGCGGGTCGTGGACCTGTTCCCGGGGCCTTCCTTCCTTAGTTTTAACCCCAGGGGGGGTACAACCATCAGCAAGGGGGGTTTGGTTCAAATCCAGGGGGGGTAAAACCCTAAATTGGGATTCACTAAGGGGAGACATTTATCCCGGGGGGGAAAACCCCCCCCGAAAGGGGTAGAAAAACCCTTTCATAATTTCCCAATTTTTAAAACAGTAGTACATACAAAAAGTGGGTAAAAACAAAACCAGTAGACACCACAACACAGAAAAAGTAAAACACTACCCAGTAGAAACACCACTAAAACAAAAGTACACCCCCTACACAGAAATAAAACCCTTTACTAAAGTACACCCTACACATTTTAAAACCCCACAACACGTATACATTTTTTTAAAGTACACCACAAACTTATACACCTACACAGAAAGTAACCATCCCTTTAAAATAACAGTAGTACACACTACACAGAGAACACCACTACCCGTATTTAAAACCACTACACAGTAGTACAACTAATTAAAGTACACCACTACAAAAGTAAAAAACACTACACGGGATACACCATTAAAAAGTAGTAAAACCACTAAAAACATTTAGTACTTTACAAAATTTAAGTAAAAACCATTTACCCCATTTTAGTCAAAAATTTAAAATTTAGTACACCACTACACAGTATTTAAAAACACAACATTTAGTACACCACTACAAAAAAAACCCAAAAAGAAATTCCAAAAAACACCACTCCCAGGGGTTAGTAAAATAAATTAACAGTAAGTACAACTACACAGTAGTAAAATCATACAAAAAAAATTTCCACCACACACAGTAAAAACCACTACACAGTAGTACAAAATTACAAATTAGTAAAACCACTACACAGTAGTAAAACCACAACACATAGTAAAACCATAAAACAGTGGGAAAAACCACTAAAAAGAAGTACACATTCCCAATAATAGTAAAACCCACTACAAAAAGTATTTAAAAAACCATACACAGAAGTACACCACTAAAACAGTAGTAAAACCACTACACAGAAGTAAAACCACTACAAGAATCACCCTACACAGTTAGTACCCCACAAACACGGGTAGTCCCCATAACACAGTAGTACACCATTTTACACAGAAATACACCACTACAGTGGGTAAACCAAACACAGAAGTAAAACCACTACCAGTAGTAAAATCACTACCAGAAAGTACATCACTACCGTGGTACTTTAAAACCACACAGTATTTAACTTTCACTACCCAGTATACCCCACTACAAAAGTAACACATTTACACATGGGTACAACACACATTTAGTACACCCATACACAGTGTACATCACTACACATTTAGTACCCCCAACTCAAAAAAAGTAGTACACCACTAACCAGTATTACAAAATAACAGTAGAAATTCACCTACACAGTAGTAAAAACCCCCTTCACAGAAACACCATTTACACAGAGTACATCACCCCAAAATTAGTACATCACTACAAAAGTTTTACAAACAACACACAGTATTTTAACACCATACACGGTAGTAAAAATTCACTACACAGTAGTACATCACTACCATTAGTACAACCCCCTACCAGTAGTACTTTCACTACACGGTTTTTACACACCTACCAGTAAAAACCCTACTCAAAGGGAAAAACATCACTACACAGTAGTACCCCAAATCCAATTAACACCCACACAGTAGCACCACTACACATTGTACACCACTACACAGAAAGTACCCCCTACACAGAAATACACCACTACACAGAGTACATCACTAAAACAGAGTACATCCTCACGTATTTACACCACACCCAGTAGTACTTCACTAAAACAGTAGAAACATCATAAAAAAGGGGTACACCACAAACACGTAGTAAAATCACTACACAGTATTTAAAACCACTAAAAATTAGTAAAATCAAAAAACAGTAGTACATATACACATAGTACCCCTTAACATTTGTACACACTCCCACAGTAAACAAAACCAAACCCCCCCCAAAAACCCCACAAACTTGTAAAATTCTCCCACAGTAGTAAAACCACTACACTTTATTTCACATAAAACATTTAGTACACCACTACAAAAATTTTACATCACTACACGTAGTACATCACAACAAGAATACACCATACACATTTGTACATAACTAAAACATTTTAGAAACACCACTACACAGTAGTACATCACACCCCGTTTTAAAAACCAAATACACAAGTTCATCACTAACAGTATACTTCACTACACTTTTAACATCACACACAGAAAGTCACACTAACAGTAGTACACCACTAAAACAGTACACCACTACACAGTATCCCCACAAACACATTTCACCACTACCAGTAGTACATCACTACCCGTAGAACATACTACACGTAAACCCCACACACAGTAGTACATAAATTACAAAATTTATTTAAAATCACTAAACAGTAGTACACCATTACACAGTAGTACACCCCTACACATTAGTACATCACACCATGGGACATCACTACCAGTAGTACTTTAAACTACAAAAAAAGTATTAAACCCCACTACACAGTATACATCACTACACATTTGTACATCCTACACATTAGTAAAATCACTACACAGTATTACACCACAACACAGTAGAACCCACTACACAGTAGTACAAAACCATAACAGAAGTACATCATTTACAAAGTGTACACCCCAAACAGGGGAGTACATCACTACACGTAGTTACATCATACACTTTAGTACACCACAACACAAAAGTAAAATCACTACCATAGTCCCCACCACAACACAGTGGGACATCACTACAAAAGGTAGTACCCACTACAAATTTAGTACATCACTACACAGAAGTACATCACTCACGTGTACTTTCACTACACAGTGGGTATTTTCACTACACATTTGTTAAAACCACAAACACATTTACACCACTACCGAAAGAAACCACCACTACACAGTAAAACCATACACAGTAGTACTCACTAACGTAGTACACCCAAAAACACAGTAGTACACCCTACACAGAGTACCCCACTACACAGTGGGTACCCCCCACTACACATTTAGTAAACCAAAAAAACACAGTAGACACCACTACCCAGTAGTACACCACTACACAGAAAACATCACAACACAGGTAAAACCACTACACTTAGTCTTTATAAAACAGAAATTTTACACCCACTACACAGTAGTAAAAAAATTCATTTTACACGAAATTAAAACCACTACACAGTGGGAAACACCCACTTTACATATTTACATATTTCCCTTCAGATTTTACAAAAATTTTTTCAGTTTTTTCAAATGTTTTTAAAATTGTTTTTTCGGGATTAAAAAAAAATAACCATCCATCTTATCACGTTTAGAAAACGCAAATTTTCTGATAAATTGTTTTAAGACACGAGAGGAATCTGGGTCGTTTTTTTTCATTTATTGGAAATTTTGAGTTGCTTTTGGGGTTTTTTTTTTAGTACAGATAAAAATTTTTAAAATGGATGTTTAAATTTTCTGAATTAAAATTTGGTTTAAAGAGGGGGATGTTTTATTGATGTTAATAGAGGAGGGAAAAGTTTTATTGATTTTTTAATAAAGGAGGAGGATAATTTATTTATGGGTTTTTTTAAAAAAAGTTTAAAAACCCCAGTTATTTTTAAAAAAGCGGACACCCCAACTCCACCATACCCCAACTACACTACCACCACCACGACAACTACTACATTACCCCACACCGCCCCTTACCACAAATCGGCCCAACTACCCAAAAACTACCTCAACTAGCACTTTCCACCCCCACGACCCAAAAAAATACTTTCTATTTCCCCACAAACCCCCATTACCACTATACTGCCACAACTACCCCCCACTACCACAATAGCACTAAACCCCCACCACGAAAAAACTACTACTACCTTTCCCCCCACCGCCCCTTAAACCCCCAACCCACTGCCCCAACTAAACCCCACTACCCCAACTAGCCCCTAACCCCCACCCCCGGGCAAAATACACTTCTTTCCCCAAACCCCTTACACTACTACGCCAAATACCACCAATACCCCAATAGCCCCCTACCACCACCACGGGCAAACTACTTTCTATTACCCCACACCCCCATTATCACACTAAATGCCACAATTCCCCACTACCCAAAATTTGCACTACCCCCACCACGACAACAATACTAAATACCCCACACCCCCCCATTAAACCCCTCCAAAATTGCCAAACTACCACCACTACCAAAAACAGCATTCCACCCCACGACAACTTCTACTACTTTCCCCCCACCGCCCTTAAACACTACTTTCTGCCACAACTATCCCAAATACCACAACTACCTAAACCCCCACCACAAAACTACTAAATTTCCCCCCACCGCCCTTACCACAAATTTCTGCCCCAAACCCATCCCACACCACAACTAGCACTACCCCCACCCCGACAACTACTACTTCTACCCCACACCGCCATTACCACTACAAATGGGCCCCAACTCCCCCCACTACCAAAACTAGCACTTTCCACCCCACGAAAAATCCCACTACTACCCCACACCGCCATTACCAACTACTGCCACAACTACCACCCCCTACCAAAAACTAGCACTACCACCCCCAAAAACAAATTTCTAAACCCCCAAACCCCCACCGCCCTTATCACTACTACTGCCCCAACTACCCCCACTACCAAAACTAGCAATACCCCCCAAACCAAAACTAACCATACTACCCCCCACCGCCCTTACCACTTTCAAATCCAAAAAATACCAAACCCCTAACACAACTAGACTACCACCACCACGACCAAATACTAATCTACTAAACCCCCCACCCCCATTACCATACTACTGCCACAACTACCACCACTACCACCAAAATAGCATACCACCACCACGACAAATACTATAACCCCACCCCGCCATTTTCAAATACTAAATTTCCACAAAATCCACCACTACCACAACCCAGCACTACAACCCCCCCGCAAAATTACTACTACCCCCCACCGCCATTACCACTTAAATACTGCCAAAAATACCCCATACCCAAAATAGCACACCCCCACCAACAACTTTCTACCCTACCCCACAACCCCCATTATCACTACTCTGCCAAAATACCCCCCACTTCCACAACTAGACTAACCCCACCCGACAACTACTACTCTACCCCCCCCCGCCCCTTCACTACTACTTTCCACAACTACCAAACCCCTAACCCCCAAAATAGCACTTTCCACCACCACGACATCTACTTACTAAACCCCCCACCCCCATTATCCTAATACTGCCAAAACTTTCCCCCACTACCCCAACCCACAATAACCCCACCACGACAACTACTTCCCCCCCCGCATTACCAAATACTAATGCCCAAAATACCCCCTACCCCCACCAAAAGATAATATCCCCACACCATTTTAACCCCTACACTACCAAAACTACCACAAACCCACCACTACGACCAAAATTAACCCCCACCACCATTCCAAATACTTTCGACCACAAAATTTCCAAACCCCTAAAACTACCCCCACTACCACTAAACCCCACGCAATACCCCCCACCACCTTTTCCACTACACCACCCACCAACTACCCCACTACCCCTATCACCACCGCAACTACCCCCCCCCCCACTACCCACCACCGGGAACTACCTCCTCCACCCCCTACCCCCACCGCAAAATACCCCTCACCACCAAAATACCCACCATCACAAAAACCCCTCACCACCCTTTCCACCACCCAACCCACCCCTCACCACCCCTACCCAAAACCGCAATACCCCCCCCCCCACTACCCACCACCGCAAACTCCCCACCCCCCATTTCCAAAAACCCCAACTACCCCCCCCACCACCACTAACCCCAACCGCAATAATCTCACTACCGCTACCACCACCGCAACTACCCCCCACCACCCCTACCAAAACCCCAAAACTTCCCCATCACCACTACAACCAAAACCCGGGAATACCCCCCATCACCACTACCAACACCGCAACCCACCCTCCCCCCCACCACTACCAACACCGCAACTACCCCCCATCACCACTAAAAACACCGCAATACCCCCCACCACCACCCAACCCCCAACCGCAACAAATCTCACTTTCCGCTACCACCACCGCAACTACCCCCCCACCATACCACCACGGAAAAAACTACCTCTCACCACCACTACCCCAACCCGGGAACTACCCTCACCACCAATACCACCACCCCCCAACACCCCTTCCCCCTCCACTACCCCCCAACCCCTACCACCACCGCAACTACCCCTCCCTCAAACCCCTTTCCACCATCGCAAATACCCCCCGCCACCCCCTACCACCACCGCAACTCCCCCTTTTTCCCCCATACCCCCACCGCAACACCCCCCACCCTACTTCCACCCCGCAAAATACCCCTCAAACACCACTACCAAAACCCCGCAACTACCCCTCATCACCACTACCACCCCCCTCAACTCCCCCCACACCCTTTCCACCCCCGCAACACCCCTCACCACCACTCCACCCCCGCAACTACCCCTCATCACCACTACCCCCACCGCAAATACCCCTCAAACACCCCTAAACCCCCAAACCCCAACCAAACCCCCCATCACCACTACCCCCTTTCCCCAAAATACCCCCCACCAAACACTTTCCACCACCGGGAACTACCCTCATCACCCAAAACCCCACCGCAAAATACCCCCATCACCCCTACCCCCACCCCAACTACCCCCTCACTACTACCACCATCGCAACTACCCCTCGCCACCACTACCACCACCGCAACTACCTCTCATCACCACTACCACCACCGCAACTACCCCTCATCACCACTACCATCACCGCAACTACGCCTCATCACCACTACCACCACCGCAACTACCCTCATCACCACTACCATCACCGCAACTACCCCTCATCACCACTACCACCACCGCAACTACCCCTCATCACCACTACCACCACCGCAACTACCCCTCATCACCACTACCACCACCGCAACTACCCCTCATCACCACTACCACCACCGCAACTACCCCTCATCACCACTACCACCACCGCAACTAACCCCTCATCACCACTACCACCACCGCAACTACTCCTCATCACCACTACCACCACCGCAACTACCCCTCATCACCACTACCACCACCGCAACTACCCCTCTCCACCACTACCACCGCAGGCAGCAGCAGCAGCAGCACCACCACCAGCAGCAGCACAGAGATAGCGTGGCAGAGAGAGTGTTCCCCTCGGCTGGTGTTGGTGAGACAGAAACAGGATACTGCTCTGCGTTGTGACGTACTGGCACCCTCTGGCACTCACATTACCTGGTACAAGAACAACCAGCTGCTCCAACGTCAGGTATGTATCAGGTATGGCACTCTGGTAGTTGCCAGGTGTAGCACTGGTAATTGCCAGGTGTGGCACTCTAGTAGCTGCCAGGTGTGGCACTCTGGTAGCTGCCAGGTGTGGCACTCTGGTAGCTGCCAAGTGCGGCACTCCCGTCATATAAAATCACATGGCCTAGCTATACTATCACTGCTCTTCCCTTGTATCAAACCAGTTTACCTCTCATCACCCATCCGTGTATATATATATATATATATATTATATATATATATTTATATATATATATTATATATATATATATATATATATATATATATATATATACAATAAGATCACAGTAAACAGGTGATTTTAAAACATGCAAAACAACCACTGTGAAAGAGTAGTGAAATTCCAAGCGCTTTCGTGACTACTGACATTTTCAAGAACTCAACTATATTTATATGTCGTGCCGAATACGTAAAACTGGTCAGTTAGCAAGATCTCATTTAAAATTAAGTCATTTCTAAAATTTTATCTTATACGTTTAAAGATGTATATTTTTCAGTTCGTAATAAATAATTTTGTACCAAAAGAAACCTTAGGAAAACTTACCTAGCCTTATTTATAATAAGCGCAATTTAATTTAAACCTAATCCAACTAAATATATTTTAAATAAGTTCTTAATTTAATAATAAACAAACACAATGAAATGTATTTTCTTTCTTTAGGTTCAGAATGATTTTTGCAAAATTATTGCATACACAAATTTTCGCTTGCCTTATTCGGCAAGAAGAGCGTTGCTATTTAAGCCCAAATCGCAAGTTTTGCCTATTCGGCACGACATATATATAGCAAAAATTAATATTTTTTTCTCCCTGGCCAGGGCGCGCCCCTGGAGGTGAGCCACGCCCCCTCCACCCTGGAGGTACTAGAGGAGGAGACCAACATGGTGGAGTACCGTGGAGCTCCACTGGTGTCTCCTGCAGCCGAGGGAGCCTCTGCCAGGCTCCTTTATGTCTCTCTCGTCTACCTAGACTGTGCTGACCAGCATCACGTTGTGAGTAGTCGTCATCCAGTAGTTATGCTGTGGGAGGTAATTACTCCGTAGTTATGCTGTGGGAGGTAATTACTCCGTAGTTATGCTGGGAGGTAATTACTCCGTAGTTATCCTGTGGGAGGTAATTACTCCGTAGTTATCCTGTGGGAGGTAATTACTCCGTAGTTATCCTGTGGGAGGTAATTACTCCGTAGTTATCCTGTGGAGGTAATTACTCCGTAGTTATCCTGTGGGAGGTAATTACTCCGTAGTTATCCTTGGGAGGTAATTACTCCGTAGTTATCCTGTGGGAGGTAATTACTCCGTAGTTATCCTGTGGGAGGTGATTACTCCGTAGTTATCCTGTGGGAGGTAATTACTCCGTAGTTATCCTGTGGGAGGTAATTACTCCGTAGTTATCCTGTGGGAGGTAATTACTCCGTAGTTATGCTGTGGGAGGTAATTACTCCGTAGTTATGCTGTGGGAGGTAATTACTCCGTAGTTATGGTGGGAGGTAATTACTCCGTAGTTATGCTGGGAGGTAATTACTCCGTAGTTATCCTGTGGGAGGTAATTACTCCGTAGTTATCCTGTGGGAAGTAATTACTCTAGTTATGTTGTGGGAGGGAATTACTCCGTAGTTATGCTGTGGGAGGTAATTACTCTGCCGTTATGCGGTGGGAGTAATTACTCTGTAGTTATACTGTGGGAGGTAATTACTCTGCAGTTATGCTGTGGGAGGGAATTACTCTGTAGTTATGCTGTGGGAGGTAATTACTCTGTAGTTATGCTGTGGGAGGTAATTACTCTGTAGTTATGCTGTGGGAGGTAATTACTCTGCAGTTATGCTGTGGGAGGTAGCTACTCTGTAGTTATGCTGTGGGAGGTAGTTACTCCATAGGTAGGCTGTGGGAGGTAGTTACTCTGCAGTTATGCTGTGGGAGGTAGTTACTCCGTAGTTATGCTGTGGGAGTTCTATATGAGGGTTCTGTCCTGTGTCTTCTCCAGGCTGACTACAGCATCGAAGTCACTACACCGTCCAACGCTGTCTACTCCCGTAACTTCACCGTCCAGCTCATAGGTGGGTAGTAGCGCCAGCTAGTAGTAATGCCAGTTGGTAGTAGCACCAGCTGGTGAGGGGGTGGTTGTAGTAGCACCAGCTGGTGACGGGTAGTAGTAGTAGTAGCACCAGCGGATGATTGGTAGTGGCAGCACCATCTGGTAACTGCAGTGGACACCAGCTGGTGAGTTCGCGACAGCTTTTCGCTCAGTGTAGTGTCACTGAAGACTCGATGAAGCTCCGGGCGAAACGTTGTCCTGAATAAAAAGCTTGTTCCTAAACGTCTCATGTATCCTAACAGCAAGATGGCACCACCTACCCCCTGATACCTTACGCAGAGAAATTATGTTCCTCTACTGTATCCCTTAAAGGAACTATGTTCCTCTACTGTATCCCTTAAATGAACTATGTTCCTCTACTGTATCTCTTAAAGGAACTATGTTCCTCTACTGTATCCCTTAAAGGAACTATGTTCCTCTACTGTATCCCTTAAAGGAACTATGTTCCTCTACTGTATCTCTTAAAGGAACTATGTTCCTCTACTGTATCTCTTAAAGGAACTATGTTCCTCTACTGTATCCCTTAAAGGAACTATGTTCCTCTACTGTATCCCTTAAAGGAACTATGTTCCTCTACTGTATCCCTTATAGGAACTATGTTTCTCTACTGTATCCTTTAAAATGCAGGAAATATATTCTTTTATTTTAAGGCTACAACAATAATAACATTAGTTAACATATTATTATTATGTTAAAATGGGATTCAACCCTCTTGATCCTAAAGTTAAATTTAGGGTTAATTATATTAGTTAAACATGGGAGTATTTTACACAGATGACCCGCACGTAGGAGTTTACGACGACGTCTTGGTCCGTCTTGGACCATTTACAGTCACACTAACAGAAAGAGGGTTATTTGTGTATTGTTCCAGTTATGGTATTGTGCCTTTTTTCGTTATTTATGGGAGTACATGGCAATATTTGGAAGTACATTGGATACATTGGAGTACGTGGAAATATATGAGAGTACATGGAAGTATATGAGTTTAGTACATAGAAGTACATGAGTGTACATGGGAGTACAAGTATATGAGTGTAGTACATGGTAGTACATGAGTGTACATGGAAGTACATAGGGAAAGACAGCAGAGAGTCTGGAAGTCTACTTCGAGGCTGTCTGCTGAGAAGAACTAGCTGCTCCTACTTAGATTAAGGACTTTCATTTATTATTAAGGCATGTGAGTCAAGGATAGTGGTGATACTAATATGTTGTCCTTGTTTGTTTCCCTTGGTCCGCTTTCTTTCTTGTCCTCTTCCACTTTCTCGTTGTCTTCCTCTCACTATTTCACCCTCTTGTTTCCCTTCCTCACCCTCTTCCAATTTCTCCTCCTCTTCCACCCCTTCTGCGTATCCTACACTCCCTCCTGCGTATCCTACACTCCGTCTTACGACTCCTACATTCCTCTTGCGTCTCCTACACTCTTACGTCTCCTACACTCCCTCTTGCGTCTCCTAATCTCCTCTTGCTTCTGCACGTCCCGTGTCTCCTATACGTCTCCCTGCATCTCATGAACTTTTTCTTGCGTCTCCTGCACATCTTCCTGAGTCTCTGGCACGTTCTCCTCCTCCTCCTTGCGTTGTTAGGACGAGGCCAGAACGGCCGCAGCTGCAGGTTCGCTACGGTGATCAATTACCTGCCTCGTACGTACCTGTACTCCCCTGAAGCCAGGGCAGAGCTCGGGGCCACCCTCACCCTGCCCTGTAGAGTCCAAGGTCTCTCCACACAGCAGTCCTGGCTCATCAACAACTCTCCTCTGCCTCTCGACAACAGCAACTACCAGGTAACTAACACATTGGTTGTTATCAAGCAGGCCATCCAGACTTCTGTCTGTGTTGCAGGAGCAGGCCATCCAGACTTTTGTCCGTGTTGCAGGAGCAGGCCATCCAGACTTCTGTCTGTGTTGCAGGTGCAGGTCATTGCGAGTTTTTCTTGTGTTACAGGAACGAACAGTTTAAACTCTTTGTCTTTGTTCAAGAAACAAACCATCTTAGATTTTACTTCTGTTGCAAGAACGGGAAAAAGTTTACCCTTCAGAATAGAAATATTCCCCCTCAAAGAAAACAGTTCATTGTTAAAAGTAATTCACATTAAAAGAAAACAGACTATGGTTTAAAGTTGTTTTACATTCAAAGAACACGGTTCATGATCAGGTCGGAAACAGAACAAGAGAGACGACGGCACAGTAAACTTGTTAGGCTAGCACAACGTGACTAACAATAGGTGTGTGTGTGTGTGTGTATGTTACAGGTGTTGAGCAACGGGGATCTGTTGATCTGGGAGGTAAACCAAGAGAGTTACGGCCGCTACACCTGCCGCGCCTTCAGCACCAGGTACAGAGACACGGAGGAGAATGTCTACACTTCTGTGATTGCTCAGGTGAGAGGCAGAATGGAAGACATTGTTTACATCTAGAGTACAGTTAAGTTGCCAGGGAGAAGATGGACGTCTGTCTGTGTTGCAGGAGCAGGCCATCGAGACTTCTCTCTGTGTTGTAGGAGCAGGCCATCAAGACTTCTGTCTGTGTTGCAGGAGCAGGCCATCAAGACTTCTCTCTGTGTTGCAGGAGCAGGCCATCAAGACTTCTCTCTGTGCTGTAGGAGCAGGCCATCAAGACTTCTCTCTGTGTTGCAGGAGCAGGCCATCAAGACTTCTCTGTGTTGCAGGAGCAGGCCATCAAGACTTCTCTCTGTGTTGCAGGAGCAGGCCATCAAGACTTCTCTCTGTGTTGCAGGAGCAGGCCATCAAGACTTCTCTCTGTGTTGCAGGAGCAGGCCATCAAGACTTCTCTCTGTGTTGCAGGAGCAGGCCATCGAGACCTCTCTGTATTCCTCTAGCTGCTCATCGAGACTTCTGTCTGTGTTGCAGGAGCAGGCCATCAAGACTTCCTTCTGTGTTGCAGGAGCAGGCCATTGATAATTCTGTCTGTGTTGCAGGTGTAAGTCATTGTAACTTTTCTTTGTGTTACAGGAACGAACAGTCTAAACTCTTTGCCTGTGTTCCAGAAACAAACCATCTTAGCTTTTGCCTCTGTTACAGGAATGGGCCATTTCATCTTCCACCTGTATTGCAGGAATGGACCATCTCATCTTTCACCTGTGTTGCAGGAACGGACCATCTCATCTTTCACCTGTGTTGCAGGAACGAACCATGTAAGCATCAGAGCTCCATTCACTGCCTGGTGTTGCCGCCATGGGCGTCCATCTGAAGAACTACTCAGCTACAACGACCACCACCGCCTCACAAGGACCTCGAAGACGGACCTACATATATAAACTCTTCATGCTCCCTGTTTAACCTATATTTACCCGCTAGATGTTAGAGAGGAGATTTAATCTTCACGTATCAGATACATACTCATGCTATAATATTAATGAGGAGACAGGTATATATATATATAAATATATAGACACAAACTTAACCTGTATATATATATATATATATATATATATATATATAATAATATATATATATATATAGGTTAAGTTTGTGTCTTGGTGTGACCATTTCCCGACTGACTCTAGTCAGTCCTCAAGTCAGAATATAAGGGTGGCCTGACGCGAAATATAAAACCCAAGAGGGTTTACATTGGTGATAGAGAGATAGATGGCAGTGACATCGTGGTGCTGATAGATAGGACCTCTGCTGCAAGTTTCATCGCTTTGATTTCGTTGCTCTGAAAGTCAAAGTTCATTTTCGTTGTTCTGAAGAAAAAGGTTCACCTTATCTGTCGTAATGATGCGTGGATTAGCAGCCATGAAACATTAGTTCACCAGGTAACTGCAACTGCTTCAAGTCTACCAGATCAACAAACACTACAATGGGAATAGGACGCAAACAATTGGTAGTGTGCAATGACGTCAGATATTCCTACTACCACTCCCCCCTCCTACCATCCGTATGGTCTTCTGGCCTTCTCTACTTCTCTCTCCCCAGTTGTAACTTTACAATGCTCCATAATGAAGCAAAGCATCGTCTGAGGGAATTCTTCTCCCAGCTACGAGATTTTGGTGAATCTCGACTTTTTCCTCTGTCGTAATGTCGACACACAAAAAACTTCCCTAGTATTTAGTTTTAGTTATGAATTCTGAGGTACTATGTGTATGAGGACAAGTATTGTCGCCGAGTATGGTGGGAAGATAATAGGTACACAGCTACCTTTATTATAGACCACTTTGCTGTGTTGTGATTTATTGCACTCTACACAAAGCGAGATGTACTCCCAATAAAACCTTCTACAGCTTCTTTAATTTTCTTAACACTTCTTGGTAGTACATTATCTCATTCAGTAGCTTCAGATCTGCCAATATTACTTCGTGGTGGTCGGAGAGGCCTGGTGTTCCCGCAGGCTGGGCGGCTCTTTATCTCCAGACGCCGAGAATTCTCTCAGATTTATGGACATGACCTCTCAAGACTCCATCATCATCCTTACTATTCCTACAAGGTTGATTAACCCCTGACACGGGTCAAGTCAGAAAATTGGTCGATCCTGAGCGATGCCCTTGACTCAGCGATGCCCTCGACTCAGCGATGCCCTCGACTCAGCGATGCCCTCACCAAGAATCATTATTAAGACGATATTAACGACGAGAGTTAGACCAACCATCGTTGTTCCAACACCTGGACCAACCATCGTTGTTCCAACACCTGGACCAACCATCGTTGTTCCAACACCTGGACCAACCATCGTTGTTCCAACACCTGGACCAACCATCGTTGTTCCAACACCTGGACCAACCATCGTTGTTCCAACACCTGGACCAACCATCGTTGTTCCAACACCTGGACCAACCATCGTTGTTCCAACACCTGGACCAACCATCGTTGTTCCAACACCTGGACCAACCATCGTTGTTCCAACACCTGGACCAACCATCGTTGTTCCAACACCTGGAACAATCATCGTTGTTCTAACACCTGGAACAATCATCGTTGTTCTAACACCTGGAACAATCATCGCTCTTCCAACAACTGGTCCAATCATTATTGTTCCAACAACTGGACCAACCATCGTTGTTCCAACACCTGGACCAATCATCATTGTTCCAACAACTGGACCAATCATCGCTCTTCCAACAACTGGACCAGTCGTCGTTCTTCCAACACCTGGACCAGTCACAACTGAACCAACCAGTGTCAAGCGGTCATGTACTGAACCAGTGAAGACAGAGCATGATTGTGTGTCGTGCGGCGCTAAACCCGCATGGATCACCTTGAGGTTTTGAGGAACTGGGGGCTTGATCTTCCGACCTCTGATTGCGGTCCTTCTCTTTGATCAGTCAAGTGGCAGCAACCGTCGTGGTACCAGTGTGTTGCTGTTCCTAGTCACGAAGCTGCGTTACCTACTGTGAGTTGCAAGTCGCCGGTAGGTGACGGAAGATCAAGCCTCCACCACTCCTTGAAGGACCCCAGAGGGTTTAACATCTCATTTAAATTACACTGATAATCCTGTTGAGGATAACACTCCTGCAGTGACTCGAAGGATTAATCTTTGTCCTGAGGTATGTTGGAGTGATCCTGGAGTAACTACCAGTGACCTGGATGGTTGTATACTGGTTACCAGTGAGCTGGATGGTTGTATACTGGTTACCAGTGAGCTGGATGGTTGTATACTGGTTACCAGTGAGCTGGATGGTTGTATACTGGTTACCAGTGACCTGGATGGTTGTATACTAGCTACCAGTGACCTGGATGGTTGTATACTGATCACCAGTGACCTGGATGGTTGCATACTGATCACCAGTGACCTGGATGGTAGTATACTACTTACCAGTGACCTGGATGGTTGCATACTGGTTACCAGTGACCTGGATGGTTGTATACAGCCTACCAGTGACCTGGATGGTTGTATACTGGTTACCAGTGACCTGGATGGCTGTATACTGGTTACCAGTGACCTGGATGGTTGTATACTGGTTACCAGTGACCTGGATGGTTGTATACTGGCTACCAGTGACCTGGATGGTATATTAGCTACCAGTGACCTGAATAGTTGCATACTAGTTACCAGTAACCTGGATGGTAGTATACTAGTTACCAGTGACCTGGATGGTAGTATACTGGTTACCAGTGACCTGGATGGTTGCATACTGGTTACCAGTGACCTGGATGGTTGTATACTGGTTGACAGTGATCTGGATGATTGTATACAAGTTACCAGTGACCTGGATGGTAGCATACTAGTTACCAGTGACCTGTATGATAGTATACTAGTTACCAGTGACCTGTATGATAGTATACTAGTTACCAGTGACCTCGATGATAGTATACTAGTCACCAGTGACCTGGATGGTAGTATACTAGTTACTAGTGACCTGGATGATAGTATACTAGTTACCAATGACCTGGATGATAGTATACTAATTACCAGTGACCTGGATGGTAGTATACTAATTACCAGTTACCTGGATGATAGTATACTAGTTATCAGTGACCTGGATGGTAGTGTACTAGCTACCAGTGACTTGGATAGCAGTATACTAACCAGTGACCTGTATGGTAGTATAGTAGTTACCAGTGACCTGGATGGTTGTATATTAGGTATCAGTGACCTGGATGATAGTATACTAGTTACCAGTTACCTGGATGATAGTATACTAGTTACCAGTGACCTGGATGGTAGCATACTAGTTACCAGTGAACTGGATGGTAGCAAAGTAGTTACCAGTGACCTGGATGATAGTATACTAGCTAGCAGTGACCTGGATGGTAGTGTAGTAGTTACCAGTGACCTGGATGATAATATACTAGTTACCAGTGACCTGGATGATAGTATACTAGTTACCAGTGACCTGGATGATAGTATACTAGTTACAAGGGATCTGGATAGCCTCGTTCCGTCCGTCCGCGCATGTGTGTGTGTGTGTACTCACCTATTTGTACTCACCTATTTGTGGTTGCAGGGGTCGAGTCTTAGCTCCTGTCCCCGCCTCTTCACCGGTTGCTACTGGGCCCTCTCTCTCCCCGCTCCATGAGCTTTATCAAACCTCGTCTTAAAACTGTGTATGGTTCCTGCCTCCACTGCGTCATTTTCTAGGCTATTCCATTGCCTTTCAACTCTATGACTGAAGAAATACTTCCTAATATCTCTCTGACTCATTTGTGTCTTCAACTTCCAATTGTGGCCTCTTGTTTCTGTGTCCCCTCCCTGGAACATCCTGTCTTTGTCCACCTTGTCTATTCCACGCAGTATTTATATGTCGTTATCATGTCTCCCCTGACCCTCCTGTCCTCCAGTGTCGTCAGGCCGATTTCCCTTAATCTTTCTTCATAGGACATTCCCCTTAGCTCTGGAACTAACCTTGTGGCAAACCTTTGTACTTTCTCTGTTTCTTGACGTGCTTTATCAAGTGACGGGTTCCAAACAGGTGCTGCATACTCCAGTATGGGCCTGACATACACGGTGTACAGTGTCTTGAACGATTCCTTACTAAGGTATCGGAATGCTGTTTCTCAGGTTTGCCAGGCGCCCATATGCTGCAGCAGTTATCTGATTGATGTGTGCTTCCGGAGACATGCTCGGTGTTATACTCACCCCAAGATCTTTCTCCTTGAGTGAGGTTTGCAGTCTTTGGCCACCTAGCCTATACTCTGTCTGTGGTCTTCTGTGCCCTTCCCCTATCTTCATGACTTTGCATTTGGCAGGATTAAATTCGAGAAGCCATTTGCTGGACCAGGTGTCCAGTCTCCTTCTTGAAGTCCTGCCTGGTCCTCATCAGATTTAATTCTCCTCATTAACTTCACATCATCTGCAAACAGGGACACTTCTGAGTCTGACCCTTCCATCAATGACGTTCACATATACCAAAAAAATAGCACTGGTCCTAGCCCAAACCCCTGTGGGACCCCGCTCGTCACAGGTGCCCACGTGATACATCATTACTACCATGACTCGTTGTTGCCTCCCTGTCTGGTATTCTTGATCCATTGCAGTGCCCTTCCTGTTATAATGCGCCTAAAGCTCTAGCTTCTGCACTAATCCCCTTGTGAGGAACTGTGTCAAAGGCCTTCTTGCAGTCCAAGAAGATGCAATCAACCCACCCCTCTCTCTCGTGTCTTACTTCTGTTATTTTATCATAAAACTCCAGAAGGTTTGTGACACAGGATTTGCCTTCCGTGAATCCGTGCTGGTTGGCATTTATACTCTTGTTCCGTTCCAGGTGCTCCACCACTCTCCTCCTGATAATCTTCTCCATAATTTTGCATACTATACACGTCAATGACACAGGTCTATAGTTTAGTGCCTCTTTTCTGTCTCCTTTTTTAAAAATGGGAACTACATTTGCCATGTGTGCGTGTGTGTGTGTGTGTGTGCGTAACGGGGGGTCGAGTCCTGGTTCTTGGCGTGTTTGAGTGCCGTATTTGTTTGTTTGTCTTTTGTTTACCACGGTGTAGTAAATACGCAAGATATTCTTCCTGTTGTTTCTGTTGTTCTTACTTTCTGTTGCCGTTAGTTAGTTGTCTGCTTGTTACTTTGTTCATATATTTCTTGTTCATCCTGGTGTTTATCTGAGCTTCTGGTGTGAACAATGTTCACTCGTTCAATGTTGACTTTTGTTCTCCAGTTCAGTGTTTATCAATTTTTCACTTCCTTGTTCATCAAGTTCTTGTTCATCTTTGTTCAGTCTCGTTCTACCGCCTCTGTTAGTTCTGCATCATCGTTCACTGTTCACAATGTTCATACAGGTGGCAAAATACAGTGGTGACGTGCGTTCAGTACTGTTCTAAGTGTTCATCTATGTTCAGTCTCACGTTATTGTTCTTGTTCATAAACGAAGAGAATTACTGGAACTGTGTGAATGTTCACCGCTTGTTCTTGAAGGGGGTCGAGTCTCAGCTCCTGGCCTCGCCTGTTAAACCACAATCGCCAGCATTATAGCTTCTTGGCCTCGTGGGCCCTGTCATACCTACTCTTTAAACTGTGTATTGAGTTTGCCTCTACTTCATGTGGCTTATTCCATTTATTAACTTGAGACTGAAAAAGTATTTCCTGACATCCCTGTGGCTCATTTGTCTTTAGTTTTCATCATTTCAAATAGTCTGTCCTTATCTGATCTGTCAAATTCTCAGAGAATCTTGTATGTCGTAATCATGTCTCCTCTAGGCCTTCTCTCTTCTGAAGTCGTTGATTTTAATTTCACTGATTTCTCCTCATAGCTCAGTCCCTTTAGCCCTGGGACTAGTTTTGTTGCGAACCTGTGAACCTTCTCGAGTTGTCATATGATTTATAAAGTGATGGCTCCATGCTGGTGCTGCGTACTCCATGATGGCTCCATGCTGGTGCTGCGTACTCCATGATGGCTCCATGCTGGTGCTGCGTACTCCATGGTGGTTCCATGCTGGTGCTGCGTACTCCATGGTGGTTCCATGCTGGTGGTGCGTACTCCATGGTGGTTCCATGCTGGTGCTGCGTACTCCATGGTGGTTCCATGCTGGTGCTGCGTACTCCATGATGGTTCCATGCTGGTGCTGCGTACTCCATGATGGCTCCATGCTGGTGCTGCGTACTCCATGATGGTTCCATGCTGGTGCTGCGTACTCCATGGTGGTTCCATGCTGGTGCTGCGTACTCCATGATGGTTCCATGCTGGTGGTGCGTACTCCATGGTGGTTCCATGCTGGTGCTGCGTACTCCATGGTGGTTCCATGCTGGTGGTGCGTACTCCATGGTGGTTCCATGCTGGTGCTGTGTACTCCATGATGGTTCCATGCTGGTGCTGCGTACTCCATGATGGTTCCATGCTGGTGCTGCGTACTCCATGATGGTTCCATGCTGGTGCTGCGTACTCCATGGTGGTTCCATGCTGGTGGTGCGTACTCCATGGTGGTTCCATGCTGGTGCTGTGTACTCCATGATGGTTCCATGCTGGTGCTGCGTACTCCATGGTGGTTCCATGCTGGTGGTGCGTACTCCATGATGGTTCCATGCTGGTGGTGCGTACTCCATGATGGTTCCATGCTGGTGCTGCGTACTCCATGATGGTTCCATGCTGGTGGTGCGTACTCCATGATGGTTCCATGCTGGTGCTGTGTACTCCATGATGGTTCCATGCTGGTGCTGCGTACTCCATGATGGTTCCATGCTGGTGCTGCGTACTCCATGATGGTTCCATGCTGGTGCTGCGTACTCCATGGTGGTTCCATGCTGGTGGTGCGTACTCCATGGTGGTTCCATGCTGGTGCTGTGTACTCCATGATGGTTCCATGCTGGTGGTGCGTACTTCATGATGGTTCCATGCTGGTGCTGCGTACTCCATGGTGGTTCCATGCTGGTGGTGCGTACTCCATGGTGGTTCCATGCTGGTGCTGTGTACTCCATGATGGTTCCATGCTGGTGCTGCGTACTCCATGATGGTTCCATGCTGGGCTGCGTACTCCATGATGGTTCCATGCTGGTGCTGCGTACTCCATGATGGTTCCATGCTGGTGCTGTGTACTCCATGATGGCTCCATGCTGGTGCTGCGTACTCCATGATGGTTCCATGCTGGTGCTGTGTACTCCATGATGGCTCCATGCTGGTGCTGCGTACTCCATGATGGTTCCATGCTGGTGCTGCGTACTCCATGATGGTTCCATGCTGGTGCTGCGTACTCCATGATGGTTCCATGCTGGTGCTGTGTACTCCATGATGGTTCCATGCTGGTGCTGTGTACTCCATGATGGTTCCATGCTGGTGCTGTGTACTCCATGATGGTTCCATGCTGGTGCTGCGTACTCCATGATGGTTCCATGCTGGTGCTGTGTACTCCATGATGGTTCCATGCTGGTGCTGCGTACTCCATGATGGTTCCATGCTGGTGCTGTGTACTCCATGATGGTTCCATGCTGGTGCTGCGTACTCCATGATGGTTCCATGCTGGTGCTGTGTACTCCATGATGGCTCCATGCTGGTGCTGCGTACTCCATGATGGTTCCATGCTGGTGCTGCGTACTCCATGATGGTTCCATGCTGGTGCTGCGTACTCCATGATGGTTCCATGCTGGTGCTGTGTACTCCATGATGGTTCCATGCTGGTGCTGTGTACTCCATGATGGTTCCATGCTGGTGCTGTGTACTCCATGATGGTTCCATGCTGGTGCTGCGTACTCCATGATGGTTCCATGCTGGGTGCTGTGTACTCCATGATGGTTCCATGCTGGTGCTGCGTACTCCATGATGGTTCCATGCTGGTGCTGCGTACTCCATGATGGTTCCATGCTGGTGCTGTGTACTCCATGATGGTTCCATGCTGGTGCTGCGTACTCCATGATGGTTCCATGCTGGTGCTGCGTACTCCATGATGGTTCCATGCTGGTGCTGCGTACTCCATGATGGTTCCATGCTGGTGCTGCGTACTCCATGATGGTTCCATGCTGGTGCTGCGTACTCCATGGTGGTTCCATGCTGGTGCTGCGTACTCCATGGTGGTTCCATGCTGGTGCTGTGTACTCCATGATGGTTCCATGCTGGTGCTGCGTACTCCATGGTGGTTCCATGCTGGTGCTGCGTACTCCATGGTGGTTCCATGCTGGTGCTGCGTACTCCATGGTGGTTCCATGCTGTGCTGTGTACTCCATGATGGTTCCATGCTGGTGCTGCGTACTCCATGGTGGTTCCATGCTGGTGCTGCGTACTCCATGATGGTTCCATGCTGGTGCTGTGTACTCCATGATGGCTCCATGCTGGTGCTGCGTACTCCATGATGGTTCCATGCTGGTGCTGCGTACTCCATGATGGTTCCATGCTGGTGCTGCGTACTCCATGATGGTTCCATGCTGGTGCTGCGTACTCCATGATGGTTCCATGCTGGTGCTGCGTACTCCATGATGGCTCCATGCTGGTGCTGCGTACTCCATGGTGGTTCCATGCTGGTGCTGCGTACTCCATGATGGCTCCATGCTGGTGCTGCGTACTCCATGGTGGTTCCATGCTGGTGCTGCGTACTCCATGATGGTTCCATGCTGGTGGTGCGTACTCCATGATGGCTCCATGCTGGTGCTGCGTACTCCATGATGGTTCCATGCTGGTGCTGCGTACTCCATGGTGGTTCCATGCTGGTGCTGCGTACTCCATGGTGGTTCCATGCTGGTGCTGCGTACTCCATGATGGTTCCATGCTGGTGGTGCGTACTCCATGATGGTTCCATGCTGGTGCTGCGTACTGCATGATGGTTCCATGCTGGTGCTGCGTACTCCATGATGGTTCCATGCTGGTGCTGCGTACTCCATGATGGTTCCATGCTGGTGGTGCGTACTCCATGATGGCTCCATGCTGGTGCTGCGTACTCCATGATGGCTCCATGCTGGTGCTGCGTACTCCATGATGGTTCCATGCTGGTGCTGCGTACTCCATGATGGTTCCATGCTGGTGGTGCGTACTCCATGATGGTTCCATGCTGGTGCTGCGTACTCCATGATGGTTCCATGCTGGTGCTGCGTACTCCATGATGGTTCCATGCTGGTGGTGCGTACTCCATGATGGCTCCATGCTGGTGCTGCGTACTCCATGATGGCTCCATGCTGGTGCTGCGTACTCCATGATGGCTCCATGCTGGTGCTGTGTACTCCATGATGGTTCCATGCTGGTGCTGCGTACTCCATGATGGTTCCATGCTGGTGCTGCGTACTGCATGATGGTTCCATGCTGGTGCTGCGTACTCCACGATGGTTCCATGCTGGTGGTGCGTACTCCATGATGGCTCCATGCTGGTGCTGCGTACTCCATGATGGTTCCATGCTGGTGCTGCGTACTCCATGATGGTTCCATGCTGGTGCTGCGTACTCCATGGTGGTTCCATGCTGGTGCTGTGTACTCCATGGTGGTTCCATGCTGGTGCTGCGTACTCCATGGTGGTTCCATGCTGGTGCTGCGTACTGCATGATGGTTCCATGCTGGTGCTGCGTACTCCATGGTGGTTCCATGCTGGTGCTGTGTACTCCATGATGGTTCCATGCTGGTGCTGCGTACTGCATGATGGTTCCATGCTGGTGCTGTGTACTCCATGATGGTTCCATGCTGGTGCTGCGTACTCCATGGTGGTTCCATGCTGGTGCTGTGTACTCCATGATGGTTCCATGCTGGTGCTGCGTACTCCATGATGGCTTCATGCTGGTGCTGCGTACTCCATGATGGTTCCATGCTGGTGCTGCGTACTGCATGATGGTTCCATGCTGGTGCTGCGTACTCCATGGTGGTTCCATGCTGGTGCTGTGTACTCCATGATGGTTCCATGCTGGTGCTGTGTACTCCATGATGGTTCCATGCTGGTGCTGCGTACTCCATGGTGGTTCCATGCTGGTGCTGCGTACTCCATGATGGCTTCATGCTGGTGCTGCGTACTCCATGATGGTTCCATGCTGGTGCTGTGTACTCCATGGTGGTTCCATGCTGGTGCTGTGTACTCCATGATGGTTCCATGCTGGTGCTGCGTACTCCATGATGGTTCCATGCTGGTGCTGCGTACTCCATGATGGTTCCATGCTGGTGCTGCGTACTCCATGATGGCTCCATGCTGGTGCTGCGTACTGCATGATGGTTCCATGCTGGTGCTGCGTACTCCATGATGGTTCCATGCTGGTGCTGCGTACTGCATGATGGTTCCATGCTGGTGCTGCGTACTCCATGATGGTTCCATGCTGGTGCTGCGTACTGCATGATGGTTCCATGCTGGTGCTGCGTACTCCATGATGGTTCCATGCTGGTGCTGCGTACTGCATGATGGTTCCATGCTGGTGCTGCGTACTCCATGGTGGTTCCATGCTGGTGCTGCGTACTCCATGATGGTTCCATGCTGGTGCTGCGTACTCCATGGTGGTTCCATGCTGGTGCTGCGTACTCCATGATGGACCCTGACATATGGCGTGTACAGTCCTAAGAGATATGTATATTATGTGTGTGTGTGTGTGTACTCACCTAATTGTGGTTGTAGGGCTCGATTCTTAGCTCCTGGCCCCACCTCTTCACTGTGTGTGTGTGCGGACTTGCTAACCTAGTTGTATTCACTTTTTTTTTGCTAGGGGGTCGAATCTCGGCTCCTGGCTTCGCCTCTCAATCACAATCTACTCTCAACTCTTCCATCTATTAATAGAAATCGTCTAAAATCCACAGAGTTAACATTCAACTTTCTAGAAGACTTAGGTTGTTATTCTTGGTTTCATGAACTCTGTCATATCCAGTCGTAAAACTGTGTATTTAAGTGTGTTTCAGCCACTTAATACATGTTCCACTTCCCATGTCAGACTGTGGAAGATACTGTCGTACCTGAGACTTAAGCTGCGTCATTAAGCTTGGCCAGTCATACTCCCCGTCCCTGGTTCCATCTCCCTTCGTTCCTGGTTCCATGCTCCCATGTTCCTGGATCCATGTTCCTGGTTCCATGCTCCCATGTTCCTGGTTCACTCCTTGCAAGCAGCCTGTCAGTCTGTGTTACGAAGTCTTGAGTATTTTGTGCGTCGTGCTCATGTCTCCCCTGGGTCTCCTCTCTTCCATTGTTGCCAAGTGTAATTCCTTTGGTCTTTCCTCTCAGGAAGCAGTGTTGCAGGAAATATCTGATTTGTTTTACTTGATTTTTACATTTCTCTAAAACTCCTGCACTTGGGAAAGGAACCATAACAATGGTTACAACTTATAACTTGCCAATTATAAGTTGTAACCAGGGAACGGGTGGGATTTTAGCCCTGTGAGTCGTAAAAACTCAAGGCCAGTTCGTTAACCACTGGGCTAGCTGGCTACAATAAGATTTATCCAGCTAGGTATATTTATTCACCATAGGAAGGTTAGTATGGGCCACCACTGTGACCACAAATGGATCTCCCGCCAGTGTGGCCGTGATGAACGCTAGCTCAGATGATCACAGTGGTGGCCCATGCTAACCTTCCTGTTGTGTATTAATATACCAGGTGGCCCAGAGCTTTACGCGCTGGCCTGGAGTTGTATAACTCACTCGCCATGGATTCAAACCCCACCCATTCCGTGGTTTGGCAGTTATAACTTAACAATGGTTCAGGAGGGATTGTAACCTCGTCTTAAGCCTCGTCTCCCACTGTAAGTTCTTGTTGTATTGTTCCCGTCACAGTATTGTCACTTTTTATTCTTTCTTGATTTGTACATGTATTCTCCTGCCGCGGCTCCATGCTGGCTTTTAGTTTCCCTTAGACGTACACGTTGAGTCCACCGGTGTCGTCAAAAACAATCGCCCAACATCGACGTAATTACCAAAATTCCGTCCCCACCACTGTCACCATTTGATAGATGGGCTCTTTAGCGTGATTGCAGCAAGGAAACAACTGTAGACTTACAGAGGCGTTGTATTTGGTAAGTGTAGACGAGCCCAGCCTATCGCGTCCGCCCGTCTTGAACCCGAGGCAGAGTAGGTCGCGTGACTAAGGCTTGGCCAGGGAATTTGCTAATAAATGCTGTTAAGAAACATATATAAGTATACTACACAAGTAATACTGTTGACACACAATGGGTCTGTGTCGTATGTGGGGTGATGAAGAATGTAGTGTTTACCTGTCTAAATACCGTCCTTAAGCCTCTTAGATGTGTAATACTGCGCCGGTGTGATGACTTGGTTGATGTGCACCTCAGGTGATGTAGTCAGTGTTATGCTTACCCCCGAACCCTTCTTAGAGGTTTGTAGCTTCTGTGATAATTACCAGTTCTCAAGGGCACTTGTCGATAGATTCTTGGCCTGAGTGTGTGTATACTCATATGTGGTTGCAAGGGTCAAGCTCAGCTCCTGGCTCCGCCTCTTAGCTGGTCAGTACTGGGTTTACTCTCTCCTGGCTTCGAGAGCCGTATTATACCTTTTCGTGAAGCTATGTAGAGATCCTGCATCTACCACTTCGTTCTCCAGGTCGTTCCACTTCCTGACTAAGGCTGAAGTCATACTTCCTAACATCACTGTGACTCATTTGTGTTTTGAACTTTCAAGTGTGCCCTCTGGTACCTGTTTCCCGTCTCACAAACAGTTTGTCACTGTCCACCTTATCACTTCCTCTCGGTATTTTGTACATTGTTATCATATCACCCCCTAATCCTTCTTTTCTCTAGTTTACGGTCTCACTAGTTCGTGGCCATACTCCAAGTTATTGGGCCACAGTCCCTTTAAACAGTGGGCCACAGTCCCTTTAAACAGTGGGCGACAGTCCCTTTAAATAATGGGCCACAGTCCCTCTAGTCTACACAGTAGGTTACAGTCCCTCTAAAGACAATGGGCTACAATCCCTCTAGACAGTAGGCCACAGTCCCTCTAGAGACAGTAGTAGGTTACAGTCCTAGACAGTAGGCCACAGTCCCTCTAGAGACAGTAGTAGGTTATAGTCCTAGACAGTAGGCCACAGTCCCTCTAGAGACAGTAGCAGGTTACAGTCCTAGACAGTAGGCCACAGTCCCTCTAGAGACAATAGTAGGTTACAGTCCTAGACGGTAGACCACAGTCCCTCTATAGACAGTAGTAGGTTACAGTCCTAGACAGTAGGCCACAGTCCCTCTAGAGACAGTAGTAGGTTACAGTCCTAGACAGTAGGCCACAGTCCCTCTAGAGACAGTAGGCTACAGTCCTTCTAGACAGTGTGCCACTCTACCCATCTTGCTGATCCACGTCTCTACCACCAATCGACAGTCACAAGAGTGAAGACCGCACATACACTTCGGTCAGTCGGTCACTACAACAGCTGTATATAAGAGCTAATAATTGGTCTGGATTTTGGTAAATATCAGAGCTAAGAAGAGGCCAGATAACCTTTAGTTATCATATGAAGAAAGTCAATATTTTTGTTAAGTTTTAGAAAAAATAGAATTTACGCGAGACAAAAGCACGGAATATGAGTTGCTTGTATGTATATATATATATATATATTATATATAATATATATATATATATATATATATATATATATATATATATATATATACAGGAGGGCCCCGCTTTACGGCGTTCCGCTTTAACGGTGTTCCGCTAATACGGACATTTCAAATTATGACCAAAACTCACTATACGGCTCCCCCCACCTGACTTTCTAATACGGTCACCGTGCCCCACCCTGTTTGTTTACATTCTCCATGAGCTCAGTAAGCACTAAGTCTCTCCATTTTGTCTGGAAACTCCAAAATTTCAAATTTTTTTAAAAGTTATTTCATATTTTATTTTTAACTTGTAATTTTACTTATGTTCCCTGACCTAAAAAACCTTACACCATAAGTCTTTTAAAATGTCGTAATTCGTTTTATAACTTTTTCCCATTAATCCTTCCTGATTTTTTTTCAATTTTAATAATAAACACGATGTAAATAAATTAAAAAATACCCCCCACAGTAGAATAATAAATAAATGTGGCGTTGTAGCAGACGACTTGAAATGGTGAATAAAATACTGAGTCTCTTTAAATGTCGTTATTACGGAATATACAATTTTCTTTAAATCCAGCCATGATATTTTTTTCAAAATTATTAATAAACACTATACAAAAATTTTAAAATAAGTTAAATACCCCCCACAGTAAATAAATAAACATAAATGTGATCTCTGGTAGCGACGACTTCCCAGGACCCCTAAAAACAAAGTAAGGAGTCCTTAAATGTCGTATATTACGGAATTTTAAACATTTTTAACATCCATGATATTTTTTTCAAAATTTATAATAAACAGAGCAAACTAAAATAAGAAAAATTCCCCCACGAGAATAAAATAAACTAAAGGGTTTGGGGTACAGAGTTTCCCCAAAAGTGGTAAAAAAACAATAGTCAGGGTTCATTTGTTTTTTTTTCTTGTGCTGGCCTGTCACCTCCTGTTTCATTTTTCTCTCTTCTTTATTGTTTTATCTCTTTTATTTTCTCCGCCCCTACATTAAGACTCAAATATTTTAAGGTAAGTAATGAGTAAACTGTTTAACTTTTATCGTTTGGGGATGCTTAAATTCTAAAATAAAAGGGTTGGGGGGGGGTGGCCTTGTAAATAGCCTCCCTATTAAAATACTACCCACTTTTTTTTCTTACAATAAATACTATTTGTCTCCCTAGATTAAGACTATAATTTTTAAGGTAAGTAATATGAAAATATGTGGTTTTGACCTTTTTTTTTTTTTTTTGATGCCTGGTTTTTGCTAACTTAAATTGTTAGTGTAAACTTGTTATCTAGTTTTGATGCATTTTAAGGGGAAAAAAAAGGGGGTTTGCCCCACTTTACGGCGATTTCCGCTTTGGGGGTTTGCCTGGAACCTAACCCCCCGTAAAAAGGGGGGCCCACTGAAAATTTTTATTATTTTTAATTGACCCCCCAAAACGGGGGTCCTTTTCAGCAGGGCCCTGCGGACTTCTTGGGGATCAATGTTTTCCACTTATTCTGAGTTTCTTCTGCCTGAGCGAAACGTTTTTCTCTGAAAAGAAAAAAAAGTTGTGTTTGTGTTTTGTAATTATATCCAGTAAAGGCACCCGACTCTCAAAACTGACCCTTTGTTATGACTCCAAAACTCCCCTTTTGTTCCCGACTCTAAACGCCCCCTTTGTTTGACTCCAAAAACTGACCTTTGTTACTAAATCTCGAAAACTGCACCTTTCTTATGACTCTCAAAATGACACCTTTGTTCTGATCTAAAAACGACCCCTTTTTATGACTCTAAAAAATGACCCCTTTTTGTTACTGGATTAAAGCTGTATATAACCCATTGTGTTCGTTAATTGCAATTCAAAAATGAAAAAAAAAATAAAATAAGAAAACCCTTAAAAAATTTTTTTTTTTTCATTTTTTTCCCAAAATTTATAAGAAACGTTTAGGATTTCTTGTGACTAGATTTTTATTTTTGTGACTGTTTGTTACTTTAGTGACTAGATTGTTACTTTAGTGACAAATTGTTCTTTTGACAATTGTTACTTTAGTGATAATTTTTTACTTTAGTGCTAGATTGTTAAAAGTGCTGATTGTTCCCCTATAGTGACTTTTTGTTATTTTGTGTTTTTGTTATTTTTGTGACTAGATTGTACTTTAGTGATAGATGTTCTTTAGTGACTGATTTTGTTTTAGTCTAGATTGTTACTTTGGATAGTTGTTACTTTGTGCTGATTTTTAAATTTTGTGCCAGATTTTTACTTTGTGACCAATTTTTACTTTAGTGATGATTGTTACTTTAGTGACTAGTTTGGTTCTTTAGGACTAGAGTTATTTTGTGAAAGATTGTTACTTTTGACTAGATTTTTTTTTTGTAAATGATTTTTACTTTATGCCCCATTGTTATTTGTGACTAGTTGTTATTTTAGTGCTATTTTTTATTTGTGACTAGTTTTTTTACTTTAGTGACAGTTTTTACTTTAGTGACTAGTTGTTACTATAGTGCTAATTGTTACTTTTTGACTAGATTGATACTTTGGCCCGATTTTTTTACTATAGTTCTACATTTTTTACTTTTGTTACAGATTGTTACTATAGTTACTACTTGTTTATAGTTACAAATTTTTTTTCTATATTACAGATTGTTTACTTTGTGACTAAAATTGTTATTTTAGTGCCCCAGACTGATTTTGTGCCAGATTGTACTTTAGTGACCAGATTGTTACTTTAGTGACTGTTTGTTACTTAGTGCCAATTGTTACTTTTGTGCTAGATTGTTATTCGGCCAATTTTTACTTTTTGCTAGATTTTATATAGTGCCCAGATTGTTATTTTTGGATGATTGTTACTATAGTGACCGATTTTTTCTTTAGTGATTGATTGTTTTTTAGTGACTAGATTGTTACTTTAAGTGATAATTGTTACTTTAGTAACTGTTGTTACTTTAGTGTAGATTGTTACTTTAGTGACTAGATTGTTTTTTAGTGACTGATTGTTACAAGTGATAGTTTTGTTACTTTAGTGACTAGATTGTTTTTAGGACTAGTTTGTTACTTTGTAATGTTGTTCTTTAGTGACTAGATTGTTACTTTAGGACTAGTTGTTATTCAGTAGTAGTCCCAGTCCTAGAAACCAGTGTACCAGTAGATGACTCATCCCAACCGTTCTGCATAAATCCTGTCTTTTTTTTATATTGCTGCGACCAAGCGTTTTTAAAAAACCCCCCCTACTTATGGGACGGGGGTTTTGTCTACGAGTGAGAGAAAGGGGGCAGGTCACGGGTGGGCGTTTCCCCAAACTTCCGAAATTACTCCGCCTACGTGAGTATTTTTACCCCAATCCACGTTTCAAACCCCCACAAATGGGGCAACGGGTGGGAGCGGGGATTTAAGCTTTTTTGGGGTATTCAAGACGTAGAGACTTTTGGGGAGCCGGGGGGGAAAAAAGGTGAACCTTTCTCCCCATTCCCCCTACTCGCCCTCAAAAAACCTCCCCCCCCGTAGCCTGCAACCCTTTTGTTGCAGCCGTTTTAGTTTCCCGGGGGGCTTATTTTCGTGTGCTAATTGTTCAATTCCGGGGGTTGACCTTTTTTGAAATTAACCCGTCTAACCAGACGGGAAAAGTGAACGCTAGTCACCTACCTCAGCCTACCTCCCCCTGTCTCCTTCTCCACCTGCCCCTTCAGCTGTGTGACCGTTACCGTTTTTCCATCGCCATTCTCGGGGGGTTAAGCCCCCAAAGCCAACCCGCTTCAAACCCCAGTGAGAGAAGAAAAAAAGCCCCAAAGGTTCCTCTAAAGATTTCTATATATCCTTGTTGGATGTTGCTAAGAGTGGCCCTCCCCCCGTGGTTAGAGTGGCTTATCAACCCCACCTTCAGGGGGAGTGAGTGGGTGCGCGCACAAAGGGCCCCCCACCCCCCAACCACCCATCATCTACCTGTGGTGTTTGCCCCTTGTCCCGGGCCCTATTTACTGTTTTGGCTCAAAAATTGGGTCAAGAGATTTTTAGCGAGCGCCAAAATTAAGAGTTTGGGGTTTTCACCGAGAAAGCGATTTTTTCGAAACGGAGTGTAGGAGGCGTCGTCACACCGGCGCAACCTTCCACAACCCCCCGTCACCATCACCGTCGCTACCCCGTTCCCATGAAAATTTTCTTTTTTAGAGAAATTTTCTTGTTTTAAAAGACATTGCGTGTGGAAATTTATAGTAAATTTTCTTGTGTACCAAACCCTTGTGTTTTCTGTGTGATCTGTTTCTTTGACTATTTTTTTTTTGCAATTTTTTTTCAGTGTTATCGTCTCTCATATTTTTTTTTTTTTTGTGTTTTATTTTTTACTTCTGTCTTAGTAGCATTATTGTGTAGTGTCCAGTCAGTCACTCCCTGTGAAATGATTCATTTATTTTTTCTTGTATTCTTTTTGTTTTTTTCCAGTATTTGTCACGTATTTATGCGTATATTTACCCCGTATACCAAATTATCCCTTTTTTATTGTGTACCTTTTTTTGATGCCAGCGGTCTCATTCCCGAATTTTTTTGCAGAGTGTACCATTTTTTTTGCAGCAAATTTTTTTCGACGTCACAGCAAGATTTTTTTGTAAGAATTACTAAAATAAAAATTTTCGTGATTAAAGGGTTTTATCCCTCCAAATGAAGGTTGTGTCCCCGCCCTTGTAATGTTGTGTGCCCCCACTTGTAAGTGTGTGTGCCCCCACCATTTTTAAATGTTGGTGCCCGCCCCCTTGTGTTTGTGTGCCCCACCCCTTGTAATGTTGTGTGCCCCCCCCACTTTTAAGTGTTGTGTGCCCCCCCCTTTAATGTTGTGGCCCCGCCCTTTTTAATGTTGTGGCCCCCCCCCTTAAGTGTTGTGTGCCCCGCCCCGTAAGTGGGTGGGGCCCCCATTGTAAATGTTGTGTGCCCCGCCCCTTGTAAGTGTTGTGTGCCCCGCCCTTGTAAAATGTTGGGGCCCCCCCCTTGTAAAATGTTGTGTGCCCGCCACTTGTAAAATGTTGGTCCCCCCCCTTGTAAGGGTTGCCCCGCCTTTTAAGGGGTGTGCCCCGCCCATTGTAAGTGTTTGTCCCCCCCCCACTTGTAGTGTTGGTCCCCGCCACTTGTAAGTGTTGGTGCCCCCCCCCTTGTAAGGTTTGGTGCCCTGCCACTTGTATGTTGTGTGCCCCGCCACTTTAAGTGTTTTTGTCCCCCCACTTGTAAGTGTTGTGTGCCCCGCCCCCTTGTAAATGTTGTGTGCCCCCCCCTTGTAAGTGTTGTGTGCCCCCCCCCCCTTGTAAATGTTGTGTGCCCCCCCTTGTAAGTTGTGTGCCCCCCACTTGTAAGTTTGTGTGCCCCGCCACTTGTAAGTGTTGGTGCCCCCCACTTGTAATGGTTTTGTTCCCTGCCTTGTAAGTGTTGTGTGCCCCCCCATTGTAAGTGTTGTGTGCCCGCCATTGAAGGTTGGTGCCCCCCCACTTGTAAGTGTTGTGTGCCCGCCCTTGTAAGTGTTGGTGCCCCGCCCCTTGTAAGTTTACACTTCCCTTTTGTTTCCCTTGTTTTTTTTATTCATTTTTTCATATTTCTTTGAAAAAATTCACTCTTTTGTAATTTTTAGTTTCTTTTTTTCGTAAAGTTTTTTCTTTACTCTGAGTAAATTGTTTTGTCTAATTTACATTTAAAATTAAAGTTTCAATCGTTTTTTTTTTTCATATTTCTATTTTATTATTTAACCTGAAATTTTCCCGGAAACTTTTTTGCTGCAGTGAATTTTTTGTTTCACTTGTTCGCAGTGAATTATTTTTTTTATTGATATTTTTATGCTTTATTTTTCTCAGTTTTTATTGCATTTGTTTTTCATTTTATTTAAATTTTTTGATGTTGTCTTTGCTTATATTTTTTTTTTTGTTATCATTCTTTTGAAAATTTAAATTTTTCCGTTATCTTCTTTTCATACAATTTAGTTTTTATTTTTCTTTTTTCATTGTTTAAAATTTTATTAGTTAATTCCTTTTTTCAAGAGTAAGACAGTCATTTTGATTTTAAATTTAGTTCCCGTAATATTTTTTCTTTTAAATTTCAATGTAATTTTTATTTGGGGAACTCCTTTACTTTTAGTTTTTCTTTCTTGCAGTGTACTTAAACATTTTTTTTACTTTGCAGAATTAGTTGCATCTTTTTTTTTCAAATTTTAGCATTTTGTATCTTTTTATTGTTCATTATTTTTTCCTTATTTGTTCTCGTGCACTTCTTTTTCCATTTGTCTCACATCCGCAAATGAACTTTGTGAATGTCGCCTCAGACCTCTCAAATACTGCTGCCCCTGTCTCAGTCCTCACTTCCTTAGGTGACAGACCGACAAGACACTGGAACTTAGTTATACTCGGATTCCCCTTTATGGTTACCTTTATTCAAATGGCCATGTAATGTCTTGAAACATGGGTTTCTGCCATTCGTTCTCGTGCTATGCTCTGTTGAAGGCCTCCTTCTGAGGAAAGTCTTATCAGATTGCGAAAGAAGTCTTCATCGACCCCCCCTGCTGTTCACGTTGTTGATCTCCTTGATATGCGAGACTTAGGAAACTTTTCTAAGTGGTCACATATGGGAACTGATTCGTTCTTTTCCCTTTTACCAGTAAAAACAGCTGTCCTATGTGTTCTTCGGGGGAAATTGTGAAAAGCTACCCCCTTTTACAATGAATCGTTTGGGGCCTTTGTTTGATTTGACAAATTTTATCATCATTTATCAATGCTGCCCGTCCCGCTTTTGTCCCTGGGGTTTAAAATTTACGCACCCTTTTTTCTAAAATGAGCTTTTGGGAATCAAAAAATAATGCGCCCGCTTCCGTGTGTCTTATGGGCTAATTTCCCCAACTGTGCGATGGAACCCCTTTCACCTTAAAAATGTAGTTCCTTGTGCCCCCGGGTACTTTTTCCCTTTTAAAAGAATTTTTACACCATGCCCATCTGCCCACCTTTTTTTGCGCACGAACAAATCGTGGTCGTCAACCCATCGCAGAGATCCCAAAGGCCAGTGTACGAGCATTTAAACCTGAGATTCTAGTACTTCAGAAAAAAATAGCGGCGGCTTTTTACAACGTGGTTTCCCCTGGCCATATTGCAAATTTAAATTTTCCGATTTTACCCTAGGGGGCGTCGCAATGATAGATACAGTGATCTTCCCCCTGGACTTATCTAGAAAAACATGGGCATACAATTGAGGCAAAAGCTCCTACAAACCTCAGACCCGGTCTTTCCCCTGGACGTTCCAACCCCAGAACTCGTAAGGAAACAGCGCGTGGTTCAAAATAACCGAACCGGCTCTTTTCCAATCGGGGGAAATTTGAGCCCCCAGTCAAAACCCCCCCCTGGGGAAGTAGGTGATAATGAGTACACCATCCCGTTTACAATTCCTTTTAAGCCTTAAGCAGTCTCGAGAAGCAGTCCTGCTGATTTGCTTCACTGTCTCTGACGTAATGATTTTGGGGGGAAGGAACAAACTTTGCTGAGGCAATCAACCTTTTTGTCTGCACTAACTTCCAATGCAACCATGGCCCCTTTGTGCAAGCATCTGTTCATAATGCCCCGTTCATTTGTTCATGGCCTGGTGCGCAAATCAATATTATTAGGTTAGTTTGTTTAAGGATAAGCAGGGACGACATGTCCCTTTTCGTAGAACCGATCATGGTCCCCCTTATGGAGTAGCTGGTTTTCACTCGGGCGGGTCGGACTTCCCAACCTTTTCTATCCAAGGTAGAGCTTTTACTGCTTCTTCCTTGTTATGACAGTTATTTCCGGTGCCTTCTATGGGATTTGCTTCCAGCGGACTTAGCATTGTGCTCGACCCCTTTTCGATGGCATGCCCAAAATTTATGACTTGATCGTCCCCTTTTGGGGTTTCCGTTTGGATCCGAATCTGCCCTGCCCCAGAGTATGACATTCGAAAATTTAAAACCTTACAGGCCAGGATTTTCCCGTAGCGACCCAAACGGTCAGGAAATGATATCCCGTCACTCCCTTTGTGTTCCTGCAACTTAGACTTGCAAAGTGTCCAGTTACCTCAAGTGTCCCCGGGGTGCTCTGACTACTTGAGTGCTGAGCCTATCCTGCAATGTTGCTGTTCAAGTAGTATTTCTCCACAGGGGGCGCCTTGTCGGAAAACAATTACTTGCAACTAGTAATGCCATCTCTTGTTGATGTCACATGCCGTCTGCAGAAAGACGTTTCTGTCGCAGCTAGTGTGCTCACTTGAGTGTTGTTGTTGTCCCTTGTGTTTCAGATTGTGATCCCATCCTAGTTGACAGTAATCAGTGCATTGTAAGAAGTTATTTCTCGAGTAACTTCCACGTTGTTAACGTTTGTAAGTGAAGTTTATAGCTGATACCTCGTGTCACTGTGTGCGACTCAGATTGTATAAACCTTGGTAATAAATACCGACAAGTTGGTTTAGAAAGACAGTAATGCCAGAAGTGATCAAGGTCCCAGGACCGAAACGTTTTCTAATAAATATGTTATAGTGTTTGCTTACGTGTCTTTCTAAAGCGACTCAGATTGAATATCAGCATTGTTCACCGTGTTCATTTCTTTTCTCCTGTGCTTGCAGTTTGAGATAGTAGATTCGTTTTCCCTTGTTCATATTGCGTGTTTATAGCTTTAAATTTTTTTTTCAACCGGGGGGAGTCATCCACTCCACCGAGTTTGTTCATTCCTCCAGTAAGAAAGAACCGATCCCTTGTGTTCTGGTGATTCGATTCCTGCTCCAGGAAGATCTGTGAAACTTGGGATGAAGTTATACCTGATGTGCAGTGTGCTATAAATTCTGCTTACAATGTTTCTATAGGTGACACTCCACATTATGCATTGTACGGTGTAGATAAACGTTTGCCTTATGAGTTGTTATATTCTAATCCGAAACCAAATTACAACCCTGATGATTTCATAGCAACTCGTACCAGCTTAGCTCAAAGTGTTTTTAGAAGAATCCGTGAAACACTTCATAAATCAACAGCAGAATTTACAAGAGTCGCAAACACTCGAGCAAAGCCATCCAAAATCAAAGTAGGTTCGAGAGTTATGTGATAATTTTAACAAAACGTCTGCAATGCCAAAGTTGATCAAAGTTTTTTGGGTCCTTATCGAGTAGTTAAACTTTATCACTGGTAATAAGTATAAGGTTAGAAAAATAGTACGGGCAGTAATAAGAATCGCATTTAGATCATATGAAGTTAGTATGTGATGATAATGATGTTCCAACTCAGACTAATGTGACAGCTCTGACAATCCTCCTGATTCCTGTACTCTCTTCCTCTGATACTCAGTCAGACGATTAACCTGAATTCGTTATTCCTACGTACACGACAGGTTTTGAGAAATCCCAAGTATAAATTGTAACTACCAATTCAGATTTGCCTCAAATACAGCATGAGTTAGCCAGTGCTACAGGTTTGATCCTCCGAGATGACACCCATTCTGCATATGTCAATCTCACCCTAGCAGAGTTGGGGTTAAATGTAAATTAACCTGTATAGAAGAATAATTACATTTATCAACTTACCCATGTTCAAGAATTTTTTTGTGTTTTTCACGTTCTCTCCGAATTCTGAAGAGTTAACAGTCTAGATTTGAGTGCACCGAATCTGCCTTTCTGTTTAAACACTTCTTTCTTTGTATATATTCCTTCCTCAGAACCCGTAGATCACATGAATACAGATCGATCAAATCAAAAATTTTTTTTTTTACACTTCTTTTTGTGTAATTCAACGTTGAGTTTCATTCGTTAGAGTTTCATTCGTTGAGTTGTGCTATATTATCCTTGTATTGCATTACAGTTTCCGTTACGTAAGCTTCCATTCCAATGTTCTACTTCTGTTTGTTATAATGTTAATTGTTGTGTACTTTGACATTGTATAGAATCAGCCCAAGCCGTATACCTGCCATCTCTAGTTTGTATTAGTTGTATGTCGGGATGACATACGTTAGTGTCGCCGAGCTCTCAGTAGTAGTACCAGTTCCTAGTAACCAGTTACCAGTAACCAGTGTACCAGTAGATGACTCACTACCAACCGTCTCTGCATGAATCACTGTCTGTATTCATATTGCTGCTGACCACAGCAGTATTTCAAACACCCCCTCAAATATGGGTACTGGGGTTAGTCAGTCTTACGAGTGAGAGCAAGGAGGCAAGTCACGGCTGTGTGGTGCTTCCCACACTATCCGTAATACACGTACTACCAGCCTACGTGAGTATTTTTACCCAATCCACGTTTCGAACCCCACATGATAAATAGTCGAGCTCTCAGTAGTAGTACCAGTTCCTAGTAACCAGTTACCAGTAACCAGTGTACCAGTAGATGACTCACTACCAACCGTCTCTGCGTGAATCACTGTCTGTATTCATATTGCTGCTGACCACAGCAGTATTTCAAACACCCCCTCACATATGGGTACTGTAGTTAGTCAGTCTTACGAGTGAGAGCAAGGAGGCAGGTCACGGCTGTTTGGCGCTTCCCACACTATCCGTAATGTAATATACGTACTACCAGCCTACGTGAAATTCTTTACCCTATCCACGTGTTCGAACCCCGCATGATAGTTACTTTAGTGACTAGATTGTTACTTTAGTGACTAGATTGTTACTTTAGTGACTAGATTGTTACTTTAGTGACTAGATTGTTACTATAGTGACCAATTGTTACTTTAGTGATAGATTGTTTTTGACTAGATTGTTACTTTAGTGACTAGATTGTTACTTTAGTGACTAGATTGTTACTTTAGTGACTAGATTGTTACTATAGTGACCAGATTGTTACTATAGTGACCAGATTGTTACTTTAGTGACTAGATTGTTACTTTAGTGACTAGATTGTTACTATAGTGACCAGTTGTTACTTTTGTGACTAGATTGTTACTTTAGGACTAGATTGTTATTTAGTGCTAGATTGTTACTTTAGTGACTAGATTGTTACTTTAGTGACTAGATTGTTACTATAGTGACCAGATTGTTACTTTAGTGACTAGATTGTTACTTTAGTGACTAGATTGTTACTATAGTGACCAGATTGTTACTATAGTGACTAGATTGTTACTTTAGTGACTAGATTGTTACTTTAGTGACTAGATTGTTACTATAGCGACCAGATTGTTAATTTAGTGACTAGATTGTTACTTTAGTGACTAGGTTGTTACTATAGTGACCAGATTGTTACTTTAGTGACTAGATTGTTACTTTAGTGACTAGATTGTTACTTTAGTGACTAGATTGTTACTTTAGTGACTAGATTGTTACTTTAGTGACTAGATTGTTACTATAGTGACCAGATTGTTACTTTAGTGACTAGATTGTTACTTTAGTGACTAGATTGTTACTATAGTGACCAGATTGTTACTTTAGTGACTAGATTGTTACTTTAGTGACTAGATTGTTACTTTAGTAACTAGATTGGGTTACTTTAGTGAATAGATTGTTACTTTAGTGACAAAATTGTTACTTTATGACTAGATTGTTATTTAGTGACTAGATTGTTATATAGTGACCAGAATTGTTACTTTAGTGATTAGATTGTTACTTTTAGTGACTAGATTGTTACTATAGTGACCAAAATTGTACTTTAATGACTAGATTGTTACTTTAGTGACTAGATTGTTACTATAGTGACCAGATTGTTACTTTAGTGACTAGATTGTTACTTTAGTGACTAGATTGTTACTATAGTGACCAGATTGTTACTTTAGTGACTAGATTGTTACTTTAGTGACTAGATTGTTACTATAGTGAACAGATTGTTACTTTAGTGACAAGATTGTTACTTTAGTGACTAGATTGTTACTTTAGTGACTAGATTGTTACTTTAGTGACTAGATTGTTAGTGACTAGATTGTTACAGTAGTGCATAAGATTGTTATTTCAGCGATAAATGCGTTAAGGTCATATACAGCCTGAAGAAGGGCTGCTCAAATTTCTCAAATCAAGAGCCCTTCACCAGCATTAAATGGCCCTGAAGAGCGTCTCCAAACTCACGTCATGAATAAATCTCTCATCAAAATTTGCATGTTGTTTGGCTTTACTGGTTTAACACTTTTTGTCAATAAAATCAATATAATAATCTAATATTAAGTACATTAGTAACGCTGTAAATTTATTTACGTTTTCTCTCACAACGCTCGAAGAAAATGCTGATTGTTTAAGTTTTAAGGCATACTAATTTAATTTCCAACGTTTAAATAAACCTTAAGATTTTGTTGGGATTTTTAACCCCGGAGGGTTATCCACCCAGGATAACACAAGATAGTGCGTCATCGAGCGACTGTCTTATTACCTTTGTGGTCCTTCAGTCTTGTCCCCCAGGCCCCAGGATGCTACCCCCACTCGTCGCTTGACACTTAGATACCTACTTCCTTGCTAGGCGAACGGGACGACAGATGTAAGGAAACACGTCCAGTATTTCCACCCTTTTAATGTTCAGGGCAATAAGCAGGCAGACTCTGCTGCGCGGTCAGCAGTACATGACCCACCAGTTTCATATAGAGTTATTCCATTCTCTGACTGTTTTGCTGTAATCAACCCACCTTCGCAACCGATGGCAACAACGTTGGTCTGTTATCACTCATAACAAATTACATTCTATCATACCAAGTTTGCGTTTCTAGCCTTCTTCTTGTCGACGATACCAAGGTTGGGAGACAACACTCTCTCGTCTTCGCATCAGACTCACTCGTCTAACTCACGGGTATCTCGTGGAGAAGTGTTCTATTCCATTTTGTGAGAAGTGTCTAGTTCCTGTTTCAATTTCCCATATTCTACTGGACTGTCTATCAACGAGCACGCAGAATTTTCCTCTGACGGCATCACCGCTCTAACACCCTTACTTTACCTTCCCTCCTCGCTGATGGCCCCACCTTTGACACACTCCCTCTGCGACTTTTGGACAGCAACTGATTTATTACACAAACCTTGATTATCCTTCCTTTAGCGGAACCTTCACAGCGAGCATAACTGAGATAAAACACCTCAGTTACTGGGAGCGCTTGAAGTTCCTGAACTTGTACTCCCTGGAGCGCAGGCGGGAGAGATACATGATTATATACACCTGGAAAATCCTAGAGGGACTAGTACCAAACTTGCACACGAAAATCACTCCCTAATAAAAGAAAAAAGACTTGGCAGCGTTTGAAACTTTTCCCCCAAGAAAAGCAGGGGGTCATAGCAGTAAAGAGACAACCCCTTTAAGTGTCACGGGCCCCAAAGGACTGTTAATTGCCCCAGCATACAAAAGGGGAGAATTACCAAAAGCCCCCCCGGCTGCCCTTTAAAGCAGGAAAGGGACAAGACCAAAAGTCGGGTGGCCACCCGGGTTTGGGGTTTTCGTACTTCTTTGCGTGCAGCCCCGGAACAGGGGTTTAAAATCAGGTGATCTCCATGAGGCCTGGTCCCCCGCCCTGGGCCCCCGGGGGCGTTAAACCCCCGGGAACCTCCCCGGGGGAAAACTCCGGGAAAAACTCCCACAGCCCCCCCTTAACTTGCCCTTTATTGTCAACTCCCCCTTTTTTGTAAACCTCCAATTTATCCCTTTAGGATTTCCTTTTTTCTTTCAAATTTTCCCCCTTTTTAAAGGGTAAAAAGGACCCGGTAAGGGAAGGGGCCTCCAATTTCTTTTTAAATTAAAAATTTAAAACCCTTTAAAGGTTTTTGCCCCGGGGGCCCCAAACAACCGGAGCCCCCCAACGTTCCAAACCAGGCCGGGGGCCTGGTAAAATTAAACCTTGTTAAGAATCCATTTTTTTAACCCAAAGGGGGCTTTTATGGGGCCCCCCTTTAAAAGGATTGGGGAGCCCCCCAAAACAGTTTTATTTCCACCGGGAATTTTAATTGCTGGGTGAAAAAGGAAACAGTTTAAAGGGGGCAAGCACTGTGTTTAGCCCCCCCTTCCCAGGTTCTGTTTAAATGCAAGTTTAAACCCGTAGAACAGGGTTTAGGGGGGCAAACCAATGTGTTTAGCCTTTCCAGGAAACGTTTACTGAGCTGAACGGAAAGTAACAGGTTTTTAGGGGGTAGAAACATGTGTTTTAGCCCCCTCCGGGAAATCGGTTTACGCTACCCTGAACGGTAGTAACAGGGGGTTTAAAAGCCCTACCAAAAGGTTTAGCCCCCTTTCCGGTATTTTGTTTATTGTTACTAAACGGAGTAACAGGTGTTTGGAACTAGCACTGTGTTTTGCCCCCTCCGGGTTTATCTTTTTTACTGGCTAAACGGAGAAACGGGTGTTGGGAGACTACCCCTTGGTTTAGCCCCCCCAGGAACTTTTTTGCTAGTTAACGGTAAAAAACAGGTGTTGGGAAACTTAGCAATTTTGTTTACCCCTCCTCCGGTATCTGTTTACTTTTACTAAAACGGTAGAAAAACCAGGTGTTTAGGAACTAGCACATGTTTTTTTACCCTCCTGCCGGAAACTTTTTTGCTAGCGGAACGGTAAAGGAAAATGGTGGTTTGGGAGACTAGAAATTTGTTTAGCCCCTCCCCAGGTATCTTTTTACTGCTAGGGGAAAGGGTTTATTAACAGGGGGTTAGGAGATAGCACATGTGTTTAGCCCCTGCCAGGTATTGTTTATTTGCTAGTGAACGGTAGTAACAGGGGTTAGGAGACTAGCACATGTTTTTTAGCCTCCTCCCAGGTTTTGTTTACTCCCAGCTGAACGGTAGTAACAGGTTTTTGGGGGACTAGCAAATGTGTTTAGCCCCCTCCCAGGTATTGTTTTACTGCTAGTGAACGGTATTTAACGGGGTTTTTAGGGATTTGCACAGTGTTTAGCCTCCTGCCGGTTATCTGTTTCTGCTAGTAAAAAGGGTTTGAAAACGGGTTTTTTAGGAGATAGCAAAATGTTTTTTACCCTTCTGCCAGGTATTGTTTTACTGCTAGCTGAAGGGTTAGTAACAGGTGTTAGGAGACTAGCACATGTTTTTTTTCCTCCTCCCAGGTATTTTTTACTGCAGCGGAAGGGTAGAAACAGGTTTTTAGGAGACTAGAAATTTGTTTCCCCCTGCCAGGTATCATTTACTGCTAGCGGAACGGTAGTAAACGGGTTTGTTAGGAGACTAGAAACATGTGTTTAGCCCCCTTCCCAGGTTCTTTTTTATGTTTAGCTGAAGGGAAAAACCAGGTGTTGGGGAAGACTAGACAGGGGTTTTACCCTTGCCGGGGTATTTTTTACTGCTAGCTAAACCCGGTATAACAGGTTTTAGGAAAGCCATGGTTTAGCCCCCTGCCAGGGCCCTCCCTTATGCTAGCTAAACCCGGTAGAAAAGGGTTTGGTTAGAAGACTCCCACATGTTTTGCCCCCTTCCGGGTATCTTTTTTATTTGTAGCTAAAGGGAAGTAAAAGGTTTTTGGAGATAGAAATGTGTTTAGCCTCCTGCCAGGAATCAAATTTACTGCTAGCAGAACGGTATTTAACAGGGGGTTCGGAGATTGGCACATGTTTTTTACCCCCGGCCAGGTATTGTTTACTGTACTGAACGGTAGTAACAGGTGTTAGGGATTAGCAAAAGGTTTAGCCTCCTCCGGGTTTTGTTTTACCCCTAGCTGCCCCGGTATAACGGGGTTTTAGAAGCCAACCACTGTGTTTAGCCTCTTCCAGGTATCTGTTTACGGGCTGCTGAAGGGTAGTAACGGTGTTAGGGGGACAAAGCCATGTGTTTAGCCTCCCCCAGGGTCTGCTTATGCTAGTGAACGGAAGTAACAGGTGTTGGGGAGCTACAATTGGTTTAGCCCCCTGAGGTATCTTTTTACTGTAGGGGAAACCGGTGGGAAACAGGTTTTTTGGGAACTACAAAATGTTTTTAACCCCTTCTGCGGTTCTGTTTACTGCTGTAAAGGGTTTAGTAACGGGTGTTCGGGAACAATGTTTTTTTAGCTCCTCCCATTTTATTTTTTATGCTACTGAAGGGTTAGAACAGGTGTTGGAGACTGCCATGTGTTTAGCCCCCTCCCGGTTTTGTTTACTGCTAGCTAAAACGGAAGTAACAAGTTTTAAGGAGACCCCACATGTGTTTTAGCCTTCTGCCGGGGGTCTGCTTATTGTAGCTGGGGTATTAAAGGTGTTAGGAATTCACATGTGTTTAGCCACGAAAGTAATGAACTCCACGTCCTCCAAGGTTTGACCCGAGTGCTCTAAGTGGGTTTTAATTTAGGTGTTCAAAAAAATTTTTTTACTAAAAAACCCCCAGGGGGGAAGTTGATTATAGTCTAGGCCTTCCGTGTTCCCAATCAACACATCAAAGCTTGAAAAAAAAAAATGGGTTTTTTTAAAGGCCCAAGAAAAAAAGGGAGAAAATCAAGGCCAACCCCCCCACGGGTGGTTTTTTATTGTTTTTCGAAATTTTCCCAAACCTTTTTTGGAAATGGTGTTGATTTCAATTTAAAAGGGCCTAAAATTATCATTTTACCTCCCCCCCCCAAACGGGGTTTTTTTTTAAATCGTTTTTTTTTGGGGTTCCCCGGCAATTTTGGCCTAATAAAAATTTTAGGGAACATGGGTGTTGTAGTTACTCGATTTTATAAACACAGGTGCAACGGGAAAAAGGGGTTTTGTAGATACTCAATGTTTGAACACAGGGCTACTGGACATAGGGGGTTTGAGTTATCAGATTTTTATGAAAAACAGGTCAAGGAACATAGGTGTTGTGTTATAATGTTATGAAAAAAGGTGCAAAGGCACAATGGGGTGTTGTATTTACTAAAATGTTATGAACCAGGTGCATTTGGCACTAGGTGTTGTATTTAAATCAAAAGTTATAAACCCACAGGTTATGGACATAGGTGTTGTATTTCGGGATGTTTTAAACCACATGTGCTATGGCACAAAAGGTGTTGTAAATTTTTTTCAGGAAATGGTTTGAACGGTGGCCTTTTAGGGGCACATAGGTGTTTAGTATCAGATTTATGAAAAGGTGCAATGGACACATAGGTTTTTGTAGTTACTTAATGTTATAGAAAAGGTATATGGACACATAGGTTTTGTATTTCCCTAGATGTTTTAAACACAGGTGTTTAAGGACAAAATAGGGTTGTAGTCACCAGATTTTAATGAGCACGGGTTGCTATGGACACAAAAGGGTTTTTGGCGTCACTAGGTATTAAGACAGGTACTATGGGCACACAGTTTTTGAAGAATGGGGAAAATTGTATCAGCCCCCAAAAGGGTTTAAATGGGAAAAAAAAAGTTGTCGCATGTCTTATGGCACACGGGGTTTATGGGGCACGGGTTTAAGGGTGGGTTTAACAATGTTCTAGGCATGGGGAGAAATTTTTAGTCGCACGCTTAAGGGGCAAGGTGTTAAAGGGTTTTTGTAGGAACCCCGAAGTTATGAGCGCACGCGTTAAAACCACACGGGCATATTTTATTTCGTCCGAATAGGTAAAATTTGAGATTTTGGCTTAAATGGCGACGTCTTCTTCCCGAATTAACAAGCGAAAATTGGGGTAGCAAAAATTTTCGCAAAAATAATTCTAAACTAACGAAAAAAAAATTTTTATCGTGTTTTTTTTTTATTAAAATTTTTTAAACATATTAAAACATATTTAGTTGGATTAGGTAAGTTTTTTTAATGTTTTTTGGTACAAAAAATTTTTTAATTTTACATTAAAAATAAATGAAAAAAAATATCTTTAAAGTATAAGAGAAAAATTTTAGAAAGGATTTCGTAATTTGAAAGAGTTTTTGCTAATGAGAAGTTTTAACCCATTTTGGCAAAGACATCATCGTGGTGGGGAAAAATTCAAATATATCCCCGGAAAATTTTTAAGTGACCGCCCAAAAAAAAAGTGATAAACATGTGAAAAAATTTTTAACGGGAGGTGTTTAAAACGGGGGATAAGTTTTTACGCAGGGGTTTACACGGGGCCCAAAAAAAATTTTTTTACCAGGTGTTTAACGGGCACCCAAGTTTGTACCGGTGTTTTACCCCGGGGACAAAATTTGTACCAGGGGGGGGTTAAAACGGGCACTAAGTTTGTACCCAGGGTTTTACACGGGCACAAATTTGACCCCGGTGTTTACACGGGCACTAAGTTTGTACCCCGGTGTTTTTCAGGGGACTAAGTTTTTACGCAGGGTTTCCCGGGCACTAAATTTGTACCCCCAGGTGTTTTTCACGGGCCCTAAGTTTGTACCAGGTGTTACACGGGCACTAAAAATTTTTACGCAGGTTTTTTACACGGGCCCCTAAGTTTGTACCCAGGTGTTTTAAAGGGCACTAAGTTTGAAACCCCGGTGGTTTTCACGGGCACTAAGTTTTTCCCAGGTGGGTTTCACGGGCACAAAATTTGTCCCCGGTGTTTTTCACGGGGACTAAATTTGTCCCCCTGGTTTTACACGGGCACTAAGTTTGTACCCGGTGTTTACACGGGACTAAGTTTTGTACCCATGGTTTAACGGGCACTAAGTTTTTAGCAGGGGGGTTTTCACGGGGGTTTTTGGGGGGAAACTAAGTTGTACCCGGTGTTTTAAAGGGGAAAAGTTTGTACCCGGTGTTTTCCCGGGCCCCCTAAAATTTTTTACCCAGGTGTTAAAAGGGCCCCTAAGTTTGGGAACCCCGGTTGGGTTTAAAAGGGCCAAATAGTTTGTACCCAGGTTTTTTAAAACGGGGACTAAGTTTGTACGAGGGGGTTTACAAAGGGCCTAAGTTTGTACCCCCGGGGTTTACACGGGGACTAAGTTTGTACCCCCGGTGTTTACAGGGCACTAATTTGTACCCAGGGGTTTTTTCCGGGCACTAAGTTTGCCCAAATGTTTAACGGGCACAAGTTTGTACCCAGGTGTTTTTCACGGGCACTAAGTTTTTTACCCAGGGGTTTTTCACGGGGAAATAAGTTTTACCCAGGTGTTTACACGGGCCCTAAGTTTTGGGACCCAGGTTTTTACACGGGGAATTAAAAATTTTTTACCCAGGGGTTTTACACGGGCATAAAGGGGTTTTTACCCAGGTGGGTTTTCACGGGACTAAGTTTGTACCCCGGTGTTTCAGGGCCCCTAAGTTTTGTAAGGTGTTTACACGGGGAAAAGTTTTTTAGCAGGTGTTTACAGGGCAATAAGTTTGTTTCCCCCGGGGTTTACACGGGCACAAAATTTGTTTCCCCGGGTTTAACGGACAAATTTGTAAAGCAGGTGTTTTAAGGGCACAAAATTTGTACCCGGTGTTTTTCCGGGCATAAGTTTGTACCCCCGGGGTTTTTTCAGGGGAAATTTTGGGGGGTTAGTTTGTACCCCCGGGGGTTTACCGGGGGGACTAATTTTTTTAAAGGTGTTTACCGGGGACTAAGTTTGTCCCCCGGGTTTACACGGGACTAAGTTTTTCGCAGGTGGTTTTTAAGGGCACTAAGTTTTGGGAACCCCTGTTTTTTTTTTTTTTTTAACGGGCATAAGTTTGTTTCCCCCGGGGTTTAAACGGGCCCCTAAGTTTGTACCCAGGTGTTTTTCAGGGCCCCCCCAAAAATTTTAAAAAACCTAAAATTTTTACCCAAAGGGGTTTTCACGGACTAAGTTTGTCCCGGTGTTTTTTAAGGGCACTAAGTTTTTTTCGGGAGGGTTTACCGGGAATAAGTTTGTACCCCAGGTGTTTACACGGGGACTAAATTTGTACCCCGGGTTTTTCAGGGCACTAAGTTTGTACCCCCGGGGTTTACCCCGGGCACAAAATTTGGTTTCCCGGTGTTTACACGGGCTAAGTTTGTACGCAGGTGTTTACCGGGCACTAAGTTTGTCCAGGTGTTTCACGGGGATAAGGGTTTTTACCCAGGTGGTTTTCACTGGCATAAGTTTTTTACCCGGGGTTTAAACGGGCACTAAGTTTTACGCAAAGGGGTTTTTCAGGGCAATAATTTGTACCCCCGGTGTTTTACAGGGCAAAATTTGTACCAGGTTGGGTTTTCAGGGACTAAGTTTTCCAGGGGTTTTTCCCCGGGCACTAAGTTTTACGCAGGTGTTTACAGGGCACTAAATTTTTTAGCAGGTTTTTTACAGGGCACTAAGTTTTTCCGGTGTTTTAAAGGGCACAAAGGGGTTTTGGGTAAAGGGCCAGGTGTTTACACGGGCATAAGGTTTTTTACCCAGGTGGGGGTTTTTCAAAGGGGACTAAGTTTTTAAACCCCGGGGTTTTTAAAGGCACAAAATTTTTACCCCGGTGTTTACCGGGCCCCTAAGGTTTTTACCCAGGTGTTTACACGGGGCCCAAGTTTTGTCCCCGGTGTTTTCCCGGGCACTAAGTTTTGTACCCAGGTGTTTACACGGGCACTAAATTTTTACCCCCGGGTTTACACGGGGACTAAGTTTTTTACCCAGGTGTTTAACGGGCAAAGTGCAAAAATTAAAAATCACGCTTTAAAAATATTCTCTGAAAAAGAAAAATAGGGCTAATAAAAATTTTTAAGTGTTTCCCTGGAATAAATTCGCCTAATAATTTCCCCTTCCCACACGTAGTGAAGTATAATGGGTGGTTTTTTTAGGTTTTAAACTTATCTACCAACGAGGAAAATTTAAGGGGTGATGCACCTTTTTGCCCTCACCCGTCAAGAAAAATTTTTAAATTTAAACCCGAGAAAGTAAAAATACCCAAGGGAATATGTAGCTCCCGAAAGGCAGGGGGGAAAGATTTTCTATTTTTAGCTAAATAAAGTGTAAAATTAAACCTTATTTTTTTTTAGTTTTAAAGACCCTGTATTGAGGGTAGTTTTTAAAAATTTCCCCGGATTTAGATAGTTTTTAAAGACCCTCGTAAAGTAGATAGTTTAATGACCCTCGTTTTGTAAGATAGTCTTAATGACCCTCGTATTGTAGATAGTCTTAATGACCCTCGTGTAGTAGATAGTCTTAATGACCCTCGTGTAGTAGATAGTCTTTTTAGTATGATAATAAGACGTTATCTTCATTATAGAATAATAAGAAAATATTATAACCTTTATATTATAATAATAAGGTAAAAGGACCCCAATGGAAATAAGTCACTCTGTCTGACTTTTTTGGGTTATCCCAGGTTCTCTACACATATGCTGCTATGTATGATAATCTATGTAACTGTATGTGTGTATACCTGAATAAACTTACTTACTTACTTACTCAGTGTATAAATACTCAGAAATTTGCTCCTCGCTGTATATAAACTGAGAGGTATATATCTGTCGGTGTGTATACACCTAGAGGTATACCACACCTCTCTGTATGTACACCCAGATATACAGTCTATATATTCACTTTTCAATGTTTAAACTTTCGAACATTATTTATAAAATACAAAATTATGTTATTATCGTAGTAGTAGTAGCCGTAGTAGTTGTAGTAATAGTAGTAGTACTACTACCAGTAGTAGTAGTAGCAGCAGAAGTATTAGTAACAGCAGCAGCAGTAGTAGTAGCAGTAGTAGCAGTAATAGCAGTAGTAGCAGTAGTAGTAGTTGTAGTAGTAGTAGTAGTTATAGTAGTAGTATTAGCAGCAGCAGCGGCAGTAGTAGCAGTAGTAGTAGTAGTAGTAGCAGTAATAGCAGTAGTAGCGGTAGTAGTAGTTGTAGTAGTAGTTATAGTAGTAGTATTAGCAGCAGCAGCAGTAGTAGCAGTAGTGGCAGTAGTAGTAGTTGTAGTAGTAGTAGTAGTAGAAGCAGCAGCAGCAGTAGTAGCAGCAGCAACAGTAGAAGC
>NC_069438.1:24473992-24485603 GCF_026875155.1 Cherax quadricarinatus
ATTTTCTTGACAGGCGTTTTTTTTTTGTATTGGTAGGGTAGATCTTACTAATACAGAGACAGGTATTCGAGTTAGAGCCCTAAACCCTTGAAGTGAAAAGGGTGGGTTATTATCATTCTTCGTGGTCTCCTAGCCTTGTCATCCATCGGCTGTTACACTAGTTGAACCATTTGAAAACCAGGGTCAGACAGTTTCAGGCTGACCTTGACAACCTAATAAATTGGGTTAAGAGAAACATTGCAGAACGTCACGATGCCCTTTTATTTTATTTTTTTTTTCTTTGCGGAGGCGGGAGTTTGGGTACGAAAGGATTGATGTTCAGGAAGGCAAAAATTTTGTAATTATATAAATTTTTAGGAAAGGGAATATTTGTTTTCTTATGTTTTTAAATATTTTTTTTTATAAATATAAAAATTATATATATTTTTAAAAATTTTTATTAACGTAATATATATATAAATATTATATAATATATATATATATATATATATATAAAATGTCTGCCGAATAGGAAAAACTTGCTTTTTTGGCTTAAATGGGCAACGCTCTTTTTGCGAATAAGACAGCAAAAAATTTGTGTATGCGTAATTTCGAAAAAAATTATTTTTAACCTAACGAAAAAAATAATTTCATTGGTGTGTGTATTTTTTTAAATTTTAAAAAAACTTTTTAAAATATATTATTGGGATTACGCAAAATTAAAAATTTGCGCTTGTAAAATAAGGTTAGTAAGTTTTCTAAGGCTTTTTTGGGTATAATATTATTAATTTTTACATTAACAAAATGAAAATAATATTTTGAACGTAATATAATATATATATATATATTATATTAAAATTTAATATATATTATATATATATTATATATATATATATAAAAATTATATTATATATATATATATATAACTTTAAACCCCTATTTAGGGATTAAAGCTTTCCTCTTTTTGTTGAAAACACTTACATCCCCTTTAAGACATCGTGTAGTAAATAGGCTTAAAAACCCATTAACCATCCGACGTTTTGGGTAGCTTCCCCCAAGGTATTTTGCCTCTCAGGGAACAAAAAAATTCCTTACATTTATTCCATGGCTAACTTTCCACCGGCGGGAAAAAGGGTACCTAAGAGTTAGTCAAGTATCGAAGTCCACCGGGGGGGAAACAAACCCTAGAACCCCAACGGAAAAAAGCAACACTGCTTAGTTTCTTGGGTTTCCGAGTTTTTTCCCTTTCCGGGGTTAATGTCCGAGTGAAATCTTTAAATTTTTTTTTCTTCTTCTTCTTCCGTGATGTGTAAAAACCCCCCCCCATACTTCAAGTTTCTTCTTCCAGTGATGGTAACACCCCCCTCCCATACTTCAATTTTCTTTTTCCTGATGTGTAACACCCCCCTCCCATATTTCGGGTTTTCTTTTCCATTGAGGTAACACCCCCCCCCATATTTTCAGGTTTCTTTTTCCAGTGATGTGAAACCCCCCCCTCCCTACTTCAGATTTTCTTCTTCCAGTGATGGTAACACCCCCCATCCATACTTCAGGTTTCTTCTTCCATTGATGTGTAACCCCCCCCCCCATACTTCAGAGTTTTTCTTCCGTGATTGAAAACACCCCCCCCCCATACTTCGGGTTTTCTTCTTCCAGTATGTGTAACCCCCCCACCCTTTTCGAGTTTCTTCCAGGATGTGTAACACCCCCCATCCATACTTCAGATTTTCCCTTTTCCGTGTTTAAACACCCCCCCCCATACTTCGGGTTTTCTTCTTCCATGATGTGTAACCCCCCCCCCCCCCTACTTCAGAGTTTCTTCTTTCCAGTGATGTGTAACCCCCCCCTCCCATATTTAAAGGTTTCTCTTCCAGGATGTTAAACCCCCCCCCTACTTCAGAGTTTTTTTTCCAGTGTGTGTAACTTTCCCCTCTCAATTCAATCACGCGCTGTGCTCCCACCTCAAAAAAAAAAAAAGGGTAATATGTATATTTTAAAAAAAAAGGCCAAAAACCCCCAAGATGTGAAATCACTTGTGCAAACTTGGGATTTTCCTGTATTGGACGAGGAAGCCTCTGGCTGGTGAAACTTTTTCCACAAAGAGATAAATATGTTTATTTTGAAAAATTACTGGTTGTACAGGGGAATATAATAGTTGGGTGTACATCCCAAAACCCCTTTGTAGCAGAACATTTCGGCAAATTTAAAAGATTAACTTAAATTAGAAAGGGCAATAATCAATTCATATGGTCTTTAGATATTACGGGTACAGGGAATGGAGACAAGTGTTGCCTAGTGTCTGTGTCATCAAAAAGGTTCGTTATTTTAATTCCACTCTCAGAATCCCGTATAGAGTTTAAGTTTACCCCGGGCCTTTAAAACAATTTACTCTGGCCTTTAAAGACAAGTTTACATCCTGGCCTTTAAAGACAAGTTTACATCCTGGCCTTTAAAGACAAGTTTACATCCTGGCCTTTAAAGACAAGTTTACATCCTGACCTTTAAAGACAAGTTTACATCCTGACCTTTAAAGACAAGTTTAATCCCTTTAAAGAAAATTTTACATCCTGACCTTTTGAAGACAAGTTACATCCTGACCTTTACAGAAAAATTTTACATCCGGGCCTTTTTTTGCTTTAAAATGAGGATTATACCTTCTAAAGGGAAAAAGGGAGCGTTGCTTACATTTTTTTGGAAAAGAGCCCTTCACCGCTTTTTTTTCCTCTCGGTGTAATCCCTTCTCATATATATGTATTTTTAAAATAAACCTGATTTTTATATAACAACACCTCCAGTGTTATACACGAAAACCCCCTCTTGGAGGTATACATAACAAAGTACGCTCATTAAAAACACAAAATATGCATTTGACATATTACAAAAAAATATACCCTTTCAGTGTATATACGTTGAAACAAAACCATATAGTGTTATAAACCCAATGTAGAACCCCCCCAGTATTTAGAACGTCCTTTTAATATACAATACACTAAATAACCCTTTTGTCATATATCCACACTAAGTTCCATTTTTGTAAGCACGAAATATAACCTAAACGACAGGCAAATACACCTCTAAGTGTTTTTAAACACTGAAGATGTAAAATTCTGGGTGTATATTAAACGCGTTCACAGAATGCTCCTCCCCACGATAATTGGGTTTTAAATACTACGAAAACCACCCCGTAGAAAATTTTTATATAACTTTTTTTAGAAAAAAAAATATTTAACATATTGGTAAACACTACAATAAGATATGTTTTTTTTATGGGGGTAAAAACTGTCCCAGTACCAGCCTGACACCGGGGGGTTCCCCGGGCGATGAGGGAAAACTTTTCACAGACACTCGCGACAAGGATACATACTCTAGAGTCCTCGGCGTATATTACGAGGATTTTCTTTATTCTCTATTTTTTTCTTTATGGTGGGAACAGATTTAAAACCCTCACAGTCGCTAGGTTTTAACCCCAATTAAAAAAAAACACCTAGGGATCACTGTGTACTAGGCGACCGCTCTGCGTCTAGGGGACCACTCTGGTAAAGCTTCGTGATGACCTTGATAAAGCTCACATAGAGCGACACCTTCCATAAAAAAGGTTCGCTCTCTACCCCTGTCTTTTTTATCGACTGTACTACCATATCCCACATTCAAAATCCGAGAATAATGCCGTAAATTTATACATTAAAGGGATTCATGGGGGAACTTAAACCCTGGGGGGCATACAGACCTTACCCCCCCCCCTATGCCCCCGCAACGGTTGACTAAAACTTAGTACTTTTCTGCTAGGTGAACAGGGTTAAGATAAATTTTCGGATTTTTAACCCTGGAGGGTTTGCCACCCCCCATAACCCAAGAAAGTCAATGCCATCGAGGATCTTCTTCTATTTTTCCCTTGGGGGCCCCATCTCGTCCCCCAGGATCACCCACACCATTGAGAACAACCGGTACCTACTCACAGGGAACGGGCAACAGGGGTAAGGAAACGCATCGAAAAAGTTTTCCCCCCCTCCATGAATCGAACCCGGACCTCAGGTGTGAGGCGAGAGCTTTGCCAGCCCGGTCACGAAGCCTGTTTTCCCATACCTCGCCCCACCCAAAAACGCGTTCACCCTCTTTCTTAATAGTTTCTTTTAGAAAAGTTGCAGACTCAAGTTCAAATCACCTTTACGAAATGCAAAACCTTTCCCATTCCTTCCGATCACTGTACATCCCACCCCCGGGGGCTCAGTTCCGCTCCTCCCGTACCCTCAAGGATGAAAAATACTTGTCTTCCCCCCATTTTGTCACCCACGGGACTTACTGAATGTTTTTGCTTTTAACCTTAAAAACATCCCTTTTCCCTTCCTTTTTTTCCACCCCAAATTTTTTCTCTCTTTGGGCCCTCCCGTTTTGCTCCGCCTCTCAAATCCAAAACCACCTCAAACTAACCTCCTCAGCCCTCGGAATTGTTTTTGGTAAAACCCACACCTTTTTAACTGTCAGGGTTTCCCAATTCTCTGTAAATTTTCACACACATGCTAACCTGAGGGGAACATCACGCCTCCCCCCTCGTTGCAATGTGTAAAGCCCATGCCCCGCACCCATAAAAAAGTGTTGGGACCCCTATTTTTGGTACTTTCCCCCTTTTTTCTTTTTTTTGGCATTACTGATAAATTTATTTATTAAAAGGGGGTGCAGGAGCATACAGCGGCTGTGGAAAGTGACTACTAAGGGGGTTTGATCCCAAAGGGAAAGGGAAAAGTATCCCAACAAGGTACTCCCTTTTACCCACAATTACATACATGATGTTTTTGTTACATGCTGAGATGGTTACTTAAATTCGGGGAAACAACTAAAATTTTTGTAAAATAGCAATGCCTTGTAAAACCCCCGAATGGGTATGTTTTTAAAGTTTACAACTGCCAATTGTACACAAGTGAAATCACCTTTCGTGTTTCAGGGGGGTTCCAACCCCCCTGCGACCCCTCTCTGAAACCTCCCGGTTGCCGCATGATCGACCAGGTGTTGAGGCCAACCCATAATAAAAGACACCAGTGCAAGGATCAAATCTTTTCACACATGCCTTCCTTTAATAAAGCCTTATATTTGACTAATAAAGCCACTTTGACGGAAGCGTCGCTGTAAATGTAGTTTGTTTTGTTTCCCTAGGCTTTTTTTACGGTTTTAAATTACAAAATCGGTAAGAAAGGTCATGGGGTTTAACTCTTTCTATCGTTTTAAAAACTTTCCAAACCATATTGCAATCATCCTGTGGATCAAAAAAGTAGCTGTTTCTCACCTGCCTAAATTATAGAGTTGAAAAATACAGACTTAATTAGTTTATGGGGGGAAGACCAGAAAGACGGAGGGGGGTCATAGCCTCTTGGAAATAGAGATAAAAAGGGGTGATCCTTGGGAAAAAAAGGGGTTTTTTACCTCAAATTCCCCGGAGAAGAGCCTTTTTACTGGGGATCAGGATCTTCCCCGAGGGGGAAATATAAAATTAAAAAAAAACCGAGAGAAATATCTGGTAATGAGGTGTGGAGGTGGAGATCAGCGTGTTTACGTTGGTCCTCATCTACTGTGTGTCAGTGAGGGGGGGGGTGTCGCTACCCAGGGGTAGCTTATCACAGCTTTGGGGCTAGTTTTTTCTGCACGGGGTGGCCTCACTTGCCAGCCAAAATCGGGGAAAAATGAGACGTAATGCGGGAGAATCTGTGCTAGCAGCCTGCAGAGGGGAGGAAATAGTGTGATAGATATGGGTGGGGGGGTCGACCCGTTGCTGCAACCCCACCTGCTTTGGGCTACAGCCTTGGGTATTCCCTATATGTAGTGCATTTCTCAAAACTTGCTTTCATAGTCTCCCTTACCTGGGAGAAAAAAATTTTTTAAAGCTAGATTTAGCACAATTTACCCAGCGAAAGGCAGGGCCCCGAAAGCAAGTAGAGAACTGAAAATTTTCGCAAGAGTGTGAAAAGGTAATATAACTTCAATTCTTGAGTTTTTTTTTTTTTTCAGGGTTGCTACACGACCTAAAAATTGGGGGTAATTGGGTTATAACTTTCACCTGTAAGTTTGAGATAGTGAAAATATCGCACCCATGTGAGTAGTTTTTAAGGAATTTAACTTTTTGACACAACTACCTTACCAGTGGTTTCTCAGACCAGTCTTAACTTACTTATATAACAGGATATTATACTCTAATTTTTAATCATAACAAATAATGTTAAATAATAAATATATGTATGCATATAAATATATATATATATTATATATATATATATATATTATTATATATATATATATTATATATATATATATATTATATATATATATATATATATATATATATATATATATATATATCACACCGGCCGATTCCCACCAAGGCAGGGTGGCCCGAAAAAGAAAAACTTTCACCATCATTCACTCCATCACTGTCTTGCCAGAAGGGTGCTTTACACTACAGTTTTGAACTGCAACACACACATAATATACGTATATATAAATTATTTATTGTGAGTGTATTCTGGTGTGCGCACTGACAGCAACGGTGCATAAAAAGCCAGGGTTGTGTCTCATTTTATAAACAGTTTACATTAACCCCCAACTTTTGGTATTAATGTATTCCTGACTGGTGGTATACAGGTTACATGCAACCTTATTGACCTTATAGTCGATATTTGAACCAAATAAACGTACCGACCGGGGATTTAATATCCAATTAATCTGGTTTGATACTTTATATAATATATATTGCATAAGTACATAACATAAGAAAGAAGGAACACTGCAGCAGACCTACTGGCCCATGCGTGGCAAGTCCAAATCTCCCACCGGCTTAAGCCAATGCCCCAACCTTGTCAAGTCCGGTCACATTCACTTAAGGAAGGAATGTGATATGAGTAATAATAATTTAAATGATACAAGACGCTACATTCAGGTAACATGAACACGAGAGACTATCCATTTTTCAGAAGCAAATAAAAAAATTCAATATAATATTTGGGTCTGATCACTTCAATCCCCATAGGTTTCAATTAAGGGGTGCATAGATAGGCTGGTGAACGCTCTTGATCCAAGGAATTGGAGATGCCCTTCCCACTCCAAGGGTCAAACCTGATTTACCTCCACACATTCTCCAAGCGATGAATGATCTAAACTTCTTTAGCACTTTTCCATTAATAATAGTAATAATAATTCTCACCCCGGAGTGGATGTGGGGGAGGGGGATCTGCAAAGTCAAGTTAGGTTACAATATGGTTTAGTGCTAAGGTTTCCCCATAATTAAAATTCTAGTGAAATAATCAGGCTACTCAGCGATTCTTCAACTTGCTTAGGCTTAGATAGAAATGACTGCAGGATTAACATGCTTACCTTAAGCATTGATAGAAATGAATGCAGGACTAACACGTACCTTAAGCTTTTGATAAAAATGAATGCAGCATAAAACACGTGTACCTTAAGCATTTGATAGTATGAATATTTTGGGGACCTTAGCCAACTCAGACATGCTGAGTCCACTTACGAGTTTGCGTTGCAGACATCCAGCGTGAGTTATATCAATGGTGGTCACAGACGTCGCTGTTAAAAAGTTCTGCAACACAAAAAAAACAGCCCTTTCAAAGTTGGGACTTATTGGAGTTTTCATTAAATTATTACATAAAACATCTTCACAAAATCTACTACTACTACTGCTACTATAACTACTAATGCTATTACTACTAATGCTATTACTACTAATGCTATTACTACTAATGCTATTACTACTAATGCTATTACCATTAATACTATTACGACTATTACTACTACTACTATTACTACCACTACTATTGCTACTACTACTATTACTACCACTACTTATATACTGCTGCTGCTTGCGCTGCTGCTGCTGCTTGTGCTGCTGCTGCTTGTGCTGCTGCTGCTGCTGCTCCAGCTTGTAATGCTGTTGCTTGTACTGCTGCTGCTACTGCTTCTGCTGCTGCTGCTTGTGCTGCTGCTTGTGCTGCTGCTGCTTGTGCTGCTGCTGCTTGTGCTTGTGCTGCTGCTGCTTGTGCTGCTGCTGCTACTGCTGCTTGTGCTGCTGCTTGCGCTGCTACTGCTGCTTGTGCTGCTGCTTGTGCTGCTGCTGCTGCTGCTTGCGCTGCTGCTGCTGCTACTGCTTGTGCTGCTGCTGCTACTGCTCCTTGTGCTGCTGCTGCTGCTTGTGCTGCTGCTGCTGCTGCTGCTTGTGCTGCTGCTGCTGCTGCTGCTGCTTGTGCTGGTGCTGCTGCTTGTGCTGGTGCTTGTGCTGCTGCTTGTGCTGGTGCTTGTGCTGGTGCTGCTGCTTGTGCTGGTGCTGCTGCTGCTACTGCTGCTGCTGCTGCTGCTTGCGCTGCTGCTGCTGCTACTGCTTGTGCTGCTGCTGCTACTGCTGCTTGTGCTGCTGCTGCTGCTGCTGCTTGTGCTGCTGCTGCTGCTGCTTCTGCTGCTGCTGCTGCTGCTGCTGCTTGTGCTGCTGCTTTTGCTACTGCTTGTGCTGCTACTGCTTGTGCTGCTGCTGCTGCTTGTGCTGCTGCTGCTGCTGCTGCTGCTTCTGCAGCTGCTTCTGCAGCTGATGCTGCTGCTGCTTGTGCTGCTGCTGCTGCTTGTGCTGCTGCTGCTGCTTGTCCTGCTGCTGCTTGTGCTGCTGCTGCTGCTGCTTGTGCTGCTGATGCTGCTTGTGCTGCTGCTGCTTGCGCTGCTGCTGATTGTGCTGCTGCTGCTGCTGCTGCTGCTTGTGCTGCTGCTGCTTGTGCTGCTGCTGCTGCTGCTTGTGCTGCTGCTGCTTGTGCTGCTGCTGCTTGTGCTGCTGATGCTTGTGCTGCTGCTGCTTGCGCTGCTGCTGATTGTGCTGCTGCTGCTGCTTGTGCTGCTGCTGCTTGTGCTGCTGCTGCTGCTGCTTGTGCTGCTGCTGCTTGTGCTGCTGCTGTTTGTGCTGCTGCTGCTGCTGCTGCTGCTTGTGCTGCTGCTGCTGCTGCTTGTGCTGCTGCTGCTTGTGCTGCTGCTGCTTGTGCTGCTGCTGCTTGTGCTGCTGCTTGTGCTGCTGCTGCTTCTACTACTACTACTTATACTACTACTGCCTCTACTACTATTGCTCCTACTACTGCTACCAATTATAATTTATAATTATTATAATGCTCATTGGGAATCGCGAAAATGATGAAGGTTACAGCGCCTGGGGTATGGGAGGTAATCAGGTTTGATCCGACGAAGGGGGTGACAGCTCTACTTTCCTTTGGACCAAGAGCCCTTATCCAGCATCAGTCATATTTTCTAAGAGGGAGGATAAGTTTTAGTTTCCGCGTTTATAACATTTAGTCGTTTGTTACTACGTTTAGTCGTGTTTATGAGTACGTTTAGTCGTGTTTATAACTACGTTTAGTCGTGTTTATAACTGCGTTTAGTCGTGTTTATGAGTACGTTTAGTCGTGTTTATGAGTACGTTTAGTCGTGTTTATGAGTACGTTTAGTCGCTTTTATAACTACGTTTAGTCGCGTTTATAACTACGTTTATTTGCGTTTATAACTACGTTTAGTTGTAATCTTTTCACCAGACAAGAATACTTTTAATCCCTAAAACAAGGTTTAAAGTAAACTCTCAGTGTATATATGGTGAGACAAATATGGTACACCTCTCGTCGTACATGTGTTCATTTTTATTCAGTATGTTAGTTTTCTCATACAGACTGCAGACCTGTTTATAAACTAGACACATGTGCAACACTTGGGTACCCAAGTGTTGCACATGTGTCTTAATTTATCAACTTGTCGGGTTACTGAACCATTTATCTACATGTATCTAAAGACCTGTTGAACTTGTCCAGCTATGGCATGAGTGTATCGCACAGAGTTCTGTGCACCTCTCTGTATGGTATAAACCTTGGTAATAAATACCGACAAGTTGGTTTAGAAAGACAGGTAAGCAAACACTTTAACATATTTATTAGAAAACGTTTCGGTCCTGGAACCTTGATCACTTCTAACATACAGAGGTAGAAAGACATTATATATATAGGCGGAGAGTGAGATGTGACGCACGTGACCCTCGCCTCGCATGGGCCAGTAGGCCTTCTACAGTGTTCCTCCCTTCTTATGTCCTTATTCCTCAGGTCACGTGCGTCACATCTCACTCTCCGCCTATATATATAATGTTTTTCTACCTCTGTATGTTAGAAGTGATCAAGGTTCCAGGACCGAAACGTTTTCTAATAAATATGTTATAGTGTTTGCTTACATGTCTTTCTAAACCACCTCTCTGTATATATACTGAGAAGTATATATCTCTGTGTATATTCATAGAGATGTATGCACCAGTGTATATACATGGAGATGGTGTACATTGGTGTATACAGGAGAGTGCGCAACGGTACAGACACGATGTGTGCACCTCATTGTGTGTACCCGGAGATTTGTGCATCTCTTTACATCTCGTCTGCTCTGTTCGTTTAATCCTTATTTTAAGATTATAGTATTCTTTGTCAGTGATGAGGTGAACTGCAGCGTAATCGCCACGTGCAGTCAATAGGCTTCAAAACTTCCAAACAAGGAATATCCTCATTCTCGCTTTAGGTATCGTGACAAGCTGCAAGAGACTAAGATATTACGTCCGGTTGTTGATCCTCAGTTATTGTTCCAGGTTCCTAAGTCAGGAATATCAGGGGGTATGAAGAGGAGATACATTTTTGTTATGATGTTCATCAGGACGGAGTTTCGACAGGGGTCCCACTCAATCTTTGGATGATATGAATTATGCATCCTCTCCCTTCACCTTTAACAACTGCACTGCCGAAGTCTCCTAGCTCAGGCTGACTGATTTCAACAATGTACTGACCTATTTGTGGTTGTAGGGGTTGATTCGTAGCTCCTGGCTCCGCCTCTTCGCTGGTCGCTACTAGGTCCACACACTCGGCTCCAAGAGCTTTATTGTAGGGGCCTCATCCTGCGTGACAGAATATGAAAGGAAAACGGCTTTTGTGTCTTCTGTGTAACTACCAAATAGAATAGAGTAGCAACACATAGCTCGTATATCCAGTTTTGCTAAAACCCAAAAAACTGAAGGTGTTTATTATATGATAACGACCGAGTTTTGGGGATATTCCTGACAAAAAATTGTAACCCCTCAAGGTCTGTCCTGCGATCCAAGGCATTTATAATTTTTTTTTTACTTATCTTGCCGCCTAGTTTATTGTGCAATCCATGCTCTTGCTGTAAGATGTAGCGGGAAACAATATCATAGGTTATGAGGGAACCGTTATATCTTTGGAATTACCCAGCTCATAGTTCATTTATTACAAATCTTATCATTAAAATTATTAAATGTCTGTTTGATACAGTCTGTAGATATATTTGCATACAAGCAAATCAGCTTCACAGCATAACGATAGACGAGTCTGTGAACTTCGATATAGCAATGAAATTTCAGATGGCTTTATTTTTTTCTATGCTGGCAGAAACGGTCTTGTGTTCAGACAACTCAAAATTATGGACTTATTTTACAATTACGTTTTAAATTTAAACCTCTCGACTTGCATAAAAAATAATTTTATCTCAAAATGGGCATTATAGTCATTTTTGTAGCACCCCGGAACCTCTTTGGTGTACTATTCTATAATTTCAAAAAATTTTTATTTTT
>NC_069438.1:24486103-24536103 GCF_026875155.1 Cherax quadricarinatus
TTATTATTTTTTATATATATATAAAAAATATATTTTTATATATATATTATATATATATATATATACAATAAGATCACAGTAAACAGGTGATTTTAAAACATGCAAAACAACCACTGTGAAAGAGTAGTGAAATTCCAAGCGCTTTCGTGACTACTGACATTTTCAAGGAACTCAACTATATATATATATGTCGTGCCGAATACGTAAAACTGGTCAGTTAGCAAGATCTCATTTAAAATTAAGTCATTTCTAAAATTTTATCTTATACGTTTAAAGATGTATATTTTTCAGTTTCGTAATAAATAATTTTGTACCAAAAGAACCTTAGGAAACTTACCTAGCCTTATTATAATAAGCGCAATTTAATTTAACCTAATCCAACTAAATATATTTTAAATAAGTTCTTAATTTAATAATAAACAAACACAATGAAATGTATTTTCTTTCTTTAGGTTCAGAATGATTTTTGCAAAATTATTGCATACACAAATTTTCGCTTGCCTTATTCGGCAAGAAGAGCGTTGCTATTTAAGCCCAAATCGCAAGTTTTGCCTATTCGGCACGACATATATATAGCAAAAATTAATATTTTTTTCTCCTGGCCAGGGCGCGCCCCTGGAGGTGAGCCACGCCCCTCCACCCTGGAGGTACTAGAGGAGGAGACCAACATGGTGGAGTACCGTGGAGCTCCACTGGTGTCTCCTGCAGCCGAGGGAGCCTCTGCCAGGCTCCTTTATGTCTCTCTCGTCTACCTAGACTGTGCTGACCAGCATCACGTTGTGAGTAGTCGTCATCCAGTAGTTATGCTGTGGGAGTAATTACTCCGTAGTTATGCTGTGGGAGGTAATTACTCCGTAGTTATGCTGGGAGGTAATTACTCCGTAGTTATCCTGTGGGAGGTATTACTCCGTAGTTATCCTGTGGGAGGTAATTACTCCGTAGTTATCCTGTGGGAGGTAATTACTCCGTAGTTATCCTGTGGGAGGTAATTACTCCGTAGTTATCCATGTGGGAGGTAATTACTCCGTAGTTATCTGTGGGAGGTAATTACTCCGTAGTTATCCTGTGGGAGGTAATTACTCCGTAGTTATCCTGTGGGAGGTGATTACTCCGTAGTTATCCTGTGGGAGGTAATTAACTCGTAGTTATCCTGTGGGAGGTAATTACTCCGTAGTTATCCTGTGGGAGGTAATTACTCCGTAGTTATGCTGTGGGAGGTAATTACTCCGTAGTTATGCTGTGGGAGGTAATTACTCCGTAGTTATGGTGGGAGGTAATTACTCCGTAGTTATGCTGGGAGGTAATTACTCCGTAGTTATCCTGGGAGGTAATTACTCCGTAGTTATCCTGTGGGAAGTAATTACTCTAGTTATGATGTGGGAGGGAATTACTCCGTAGTTATGCTGTGGGAGGTAATTACTCTGCCGTTATGCGGTGGGAGTAATTACTCGTAGTTATTTGGGAGGAAATTTTACTCTGCAGTTATGTGGGGGAGGGAATTACTCTGTAGTTATGCTGTGGGGGGTAATTACTTGTGTTATCTGGGGGGTAATTACTCTGTATTTATGCTGGGGGAGGTAATTATTGCATTTACTGGGGGAGGGCTACTCTGTATTATGCTGTGGGGGTAGTTACTCCTTGGTGGGTTTGGGGAGGTAGTTATCGCAGTTATCTGTGGGAGTATTACCCTAGTTATGCTGGGGATTTATATGGGGTTCTGTCCTGTGTCTTCTCCAGGCTGATCAGCATGGGAATCATACACCGCCAAACGCTGTCTACTCCCGTAATTTCACGTCCAGCTCATAGGGGGAGTACGCCAGCTAGTAGAATGCGTTGGTAGTAGCACCAGCGGGTGAGGGGTGGTTGAGTAGCACCGCTGGTGAGGGTAGTAGTAGTAGTAGCACCAGGGATGATTGGTATGCAGCACCATCGGAAACGCAGTGGACACCACCGGTGATTCGCGACAGCTTTTCCTCGTGTAGTTCACTAAAGCCCGATAAGCTCCGGCAAAGTTGTCCAAATAAAAACTTTTTTCCTAAACTTTTCCATGTATCCTAACAGCAAGATGGCCCCACCTCCCCCAAACCCTTACCAAAAAATTTATGTTCCTTACTTATCCCTTAAAGGAACTATGTTCCTCTACTGTACCTTTTTAAATGAACTATGTTCCTCTACTGTATTTTTAAAAGGAATTGTTCCTCTACTGTTCCCTTAAAGGAACTTTGTTCCTCTACTGTATCCCTTAAAGGAACTATGTTCCTTACTGTATCTCTTAAGGAACATTTTTCCTCTACTGATCTTTTAAAAGGAACTATGTTCCTTTTATGTACCCCTTTAAAAGGAATATGTCCTCTACTGTATCCCTTAAAAGGAACTAGTTCCTTACTGTATCCCTTTAGGAAACTATGTTTCTCTACTGTACCCTTTTAAAATGCAGGAAATTTTTCTTTTATTTAAGGGGGCTACACAATAATAACATTAGTTAACAATTATTATTATGTTAAAAGGGGATTAAACCCTCTTGTCCTAAAGTTAAATTTGGGGGTTAATTATATTATTTAAAAACATGGGAGTTTTTTTACACAGATCCCCGCACGTGGGATTTTTAAAACGAGTCTTGGCCGTTTTGGGACCTTTTACAGTCCCCTAACAGAAAGAGGGTTTTTGTTTTGGGGCCATTATGGTTTTGTGTTTTTTTTTCTTATTTAGGGGGAGTACATGGAATATTTTTGGAAGTAATGGGATATTTTTGGGTACGGGGAAATATATGAGAGTACTGGAAGTATATGAGTTTAGTACATAGAAGTACAGAGTGTCATGGGAGAAAAAGTAATGAGTGATTTACATGGTAGTACAGAGTGTAAAAGGAAGTAAAAGGGGGAAAGAAACAGCAGAGATCGGAAGTCTACTTCGAGGCGTTGCTGAGAAAAACTAGTTCTCTTAGAAAAGGACTTTCATTTATTATTAAAGGCTGGAGTAAAGGATAGGGGTGAACAATATTTGTCCTTTTTGTTCCCTTTGGTCCGCTTTCTTTCTTGTCCCTTCCACTTTCTCGTTGTTTTCCTCTCACTTTCCCCCTTTTGTTTCCCCTTTCCCTCCCCTCTTCCAATTTCTCCTCCTTTTCCCCCCCCCTTTCGCTACCCTACACTCCCTCCTGCGTTCCTACCTCCGTCTTACGACTCCTACATCCTCTTGCTCTCCTACACTCTTACGTCTCCTACACCCCCTTTGCTTCCTAATCTCCTCTTGCTTCTGAAAACGCCGTTTCCTATACGTCCCCCCTGCTTTCCCATAAAATTTTTTTGCGTCCCTGCACTCTTCTGAGTCCTGGCACGTTCCCCCTCCTCCTCCTTGCGTTGTTAGGACGAGGCCAGAGGCCGCACCGTTCGCTACGGTATCAATTCCCTGCCCTTTACGTACCGTACCCCCTGAAGCCAGGGAGAGTGGGGGGCACCCTCACCCTCCCCCCTGGAGCCCAAGGGTCTCTCCACACAGCACCTGGCTCATCAACAACCTTCCCTGCCTCTCGACAACAGCAAAAAACCGGTAACTAACACTTGGGTTTTGTTATCAAGAGGCCATCCAGATTCTGTCTGGTTTGCAGGAGCAGGCCATCCAGACTTTTGTCCGTGTTGCGGGAAAGCGGGCCTCCAACTTCTGTCTGTGTTGCAGGTCTTCATTGGGGTTTTTCTTGTGTTACAGGAAAAACATTTTTAAACTTTTTTGTCTTTGTTCAAAAACAACCATCTTGATTTTACTTTTGCAAAAAGGGGAAAAATTTTTCCCTTCAAATAGAAAAAACCCCTCAAAGAAAAAGTTCATTTTAAAAAGAAATTTCCATTAAAAAAAACAGACATGGTTTAAAGTTTTTTAATTCAAAGAACAGGGTTTTTTTTTTCATGACGGGTCGGAAACAGAAAAAGAGAGACGACGGCACAGTAAACTTGTTGGCTAGCAAAACGTGACAAAAATAGGTGTGTGTTGTGGGGGTGTATGTTAAGGTGTTGACAACGGGGATCTGTTGATCTGGGAGGTAAACCAAGAGAGTTAGGGCCCGTACCCTGCCGCGCCTTCAGCACCGGGTACAGAGACAGGGAGGGAAAAATTGTCTACACTTCTGTGTTTGCTCGGTGAGAGGCAGAATGGAAGACATTGTTTACTCTAAGTAATTAGTTGCCGGGGGAGAAAGGACTTGTCTGTGTTGGGGAGCAGGCCACGAGACTTTTTCCTGTGTTGTGGGGCAGGCCAAAAGACTTCTGTCTGTGTTGCGGGAGCGGGCCATAAAAACTTTCTCTGTTTTTGCAGGGCAGGCCATAAAGATTCTCTCTGTGCGTGGGCAGGCCATCAAGACTTCCTCTGTGTTGCAGGAGCGGCCATCAACTTCTCTGTTTTTTGCAGGAGCAGGCCATAAAGATTCTCTCTGGTTGCGGGAGCGGGCCTCAAATTCTCTCTGTGTTGCGGGAGCAGCCATCAAGACTTCTCTCTTTTGCGGAGCAGGCCATCAAGACTTTCTCTGTGTGCGGGAGCAGGCCATCGAGCCCTCTCGTATTCCTCAGCTGTCCGGACTTCTGTTGGTTGCAGGAGCGGGCCATAAAGACTTCCTTCGTTTTTGCAGGCGGGCCATTGTAATTCTGTCTGTGTTGCGGGTTAAGTCATTGTAACTTTTTTTTGTGTTACGGGAACGAACAGTCAAAAACTCTTTGCCTGTTTTTCCCCAAAAAAAACCATCTTAGTTTTTGCCTCTGTTACAGGAATGGCCATTTCATCTTCCACCTGAATTGCAGGAATGGCCATCTCATCTTCCCTTTTTTGCGGGAACGGACCATCTCATCTTTCCCCCTGTGTTGCAGGAACGAACCATGTAACATCAGAGCTCCTTCACGCCTGGGTTGCCGCCATGGGGCCCCATCGAAAAAACTACTCAGCTACAACGACCCCACCGCCCACAAGGCCCCTCGAAGAGGGACCTACTATATAAATTTCATGCTCCCTGTTTAACCTATATTTACCCGTAGATGTTAGAGAGAGATTTAATTTTCACGTACGATCATACCATGTAAATTTTAATAGGAACGGGTATTATATATAATAAATAATAGACACAAATTTAAACCTAAAATTATATATAAATATATTTATATATATATAATTATATTATATAATAATTTAGGTTAAAGTTTGGTCTTGGTGTGACCATTCCCGACTGACTCAGCAGCCCCAAGTCGAATATAGGGTGGCCTGACGCAAAATATAAAACCAAGGGGGTTTTTTACTTGGTGAAGAGAGATAGATGGCGTGACACGGGGTGCTGATAGATAGGACCTCGCTGCAATTTTACGTTTTATTTCTTTGCTCTGAAAGTCAAAGTTCATTTTCGTTGTTTTGAAAAAAAGGTTTCACCTTATCTGTCGAAATGAGCGTGGATTAGCAGCCTAAAAACATTAGTTCACCGGGTAACGCAACTGCTTCAAGTCTACCAATAAACAAACCTACAAGGGAATAGGACGCAAACAATTGGTAGTGGGGCAATAAATCAGATTTCCTACTACCATCCCCCCTCCTACCTCCGTATGGCTTCGGGCCTTCCTACTTCTCTCTCCCCAGTTGTAATTTTACAATGCTATAATGAAGCAAAAAGTCGGGGGAAAATTCTTCTCCCAGCTAGAGTTTTTGGTGAATCTCACTTTTTCCTCTGTCGTAATGTCGACACACAAAAAACTTCCCTGTATTTAGTTTTATTTTGAATTCTGAGGTACTATGTTATGAGGACAAGTTTTGTCCCCGATAGGGTGGGAAGATAATGGTACACAGCTCCTTTTTTTAAGACCCTTTGCTGTGTTGTGTTTTATTGCCTCTACACAAACGAGATGTACCCCCAATAAAACCTTCTACAGCTTTTTTAAATTTTCTTAACATTTTTGTAGTCTTTATCTCATTCAGTAGTTTTCAGATCTGCCAATTTACTTCGGGGTGGGCGGGAGGCCGGGGTTTTCCCCGCAGGCTGGGCGGCTCTTTATCTCCAGCGCCGAAAATTTCCTAGATTTAGGGACGACCTCTCAAGATCCACATCACCTTACTAATTCCTAAAGGTTGATTAACCCCGCCGGGTAAAGTCAGAAAATTTGGGTCGATCCTAGCGATGCCCTTGACTCAGCGATGCCCTCGACTCAGCGATGCCCTCGACCCCAGCGATGCCCCCCCAAGAATCATTATTAAACGAATTAACGACAGATTTTGCCCAACCAGTTGTTCCAACACCTGGCCCAAACCCATCGTTTTTCCCAAACCCTGGGACCAAACCATCGTTTTTCCCAACACCTGGACCAACCATCGTTTTTCCAACCCCTGGACCAACCTCGTTTTTCCAACACCTGGCCCAACCATCGTTTTTCCCAAACACCGGCCCAAACCCTCTTTTTCCCAACCCCGGCCCAAACCCATCGTTTTTCCCAACCCGGGGACCAACCATTTTGTTCCAACCCCTGGACCAACCATCGTGTTCCAACACCTGGACCAACCATCGTTGTTCCAACACCGGAACAATCATCGTTGTTCTAACCCGGGAAAACAATCTCGTTTTTTTCAAAACCCCGGGAAAAATCATCGCTTTCCACGGCCAATCTTTTATTTTTCCCAAAAACTGGACCAACCATCTTTGTTCCAAACCTGGACCAATAAAACATTGTTCCAAAACGGGACCAATCACGCTTTTCCAACAACGGGACCAGTCGTCGTTTTTTCCAACACCGGGACCGTCACAACGAACCAACCATGTCAAGCGGTCATGTACTGAACCATGAAGACGAGCTAAAATTTTGTGTCGTGCGGCGCTAAACCCGCTGGATCACTGAGGTTTTGGGGAACGGGGGGCTTGATCTTCCGACCTCTGATTGCGGTCCTTCTTTTTTGCAGAAAGTGGCAAAAACCGTCGGGACCATGTGTTGCTGTTCCTAGTCACAAAGCTGCGTTACCTACGTGAGTTGCAAGCCCCGGGGTAGGGAGGGAAGATCAAGCCTCCACCACCCCTTAAAGGACCCCGGGGGTTTTTAAATCTATTTAAATTACCTGATAATCCGTTGAGGAAACACTCCGCAGTGACTCAAAGGGATAATCTTTTCCGGGGTATTTTGAGTGATCCTGGAGAAAACTCCAGTGACCTGGGGGTTTATAGGGTTACCAGGAGCTGGATGGTTGTATATGGTTACCTGAGCGGGGGTTGTTATGGTTACCAGTGAGCTGGAGGGTTGTAATTTCCCAGTGACCTGGAGGGTTGTTTAACTAGCTACCAGTCCCCTGGAGGGTTGTATACTGATCACCAGTCCCTTTGGATGGTTGCATATGATCACCAGTGCCCTGGATGGAGTATACACTTCCCGTAAACCGGGAGGTTGCATACTGGTTACCATGCCCGGGGGTTTGTTACGCCTACCAGTGACCGGAGGTTTTTGAAATACTGGTTCCAGTGACCTGGAGGGGCTTTTAAATGGTTACCTGACCTGGATGGTTGATACGGGTTACCATGCCCCTGGATGGGTTGTATACTGCTACCAGTGCCCTGGGGGGGTATATTGCTACCGTGACCTGAATATTTGCATATATTTCCCATAACCTGGATTTTAGTATACATTACCAGGACCGGGATGGTGTATACGGTTACCATGACCGTGGTTGCATACGGTTACCGTGACCTGGATGGTTGTATACGGTTTGACAGTGATCTGGTGATTTGTATACAAGTTACCAGTGCCCGGAGGGTAGCTACTAGTTACCAGGGGACCTTATAAGTATACAGTTACCAGTGACCTGAGATAGTATACTATTACCAGTACCTCGATGATAGTATACAAGTCACCAGTCCCTGGATGGTAGTTACTAGTTACTGTGACCTGGAGATAGTAACTAGTTACCAATGACCGGGATGATAGTAACTAATTACCATGACCTGGATGGAGTATACAAATTCCCATTACCGGGTGATAGTAACTATTATCGTGCCCTGGATGGTAGTGTACTGCTACCGTGACTTGGATAGCATTACTAACCAGTGACCTGTAGGGTAGTTAGTAGTTCCCAGTGCCCTGGATGGTTGTAATTAGGTACATGACCTGGTATAGTTCTTTTTACCATTTACCTGGATTTTGTTACTAGTTCCCATGCCCTGGATGGTAAAAACTAGTTCCCATGAATGGGGTACATATTTCCCAGTGACCTGGATGAAGAAACTAGCATGCCCTGGGGGTATTTTTAGTGTTACCAGTGACCTGGAGATAAAAACGTTCCAGGACCTGGAGAAGTTTACTAGTTACCATGACCTGGATGATAGTATACTATTCAAGGGGATCGGGATGCCTCGTTCGTCCGTCCGCGCATGGGGTTGTGTGTTGTACCCCCTATTTTACTCACCTTTTTTGTGGTTGCAGGGGTCGAGTCTTAGCCCCTGTCCCCGCCCTTCCCCGGTTGCTACTGGGCCCTCTCTCTCCCCCCCCATGAGCTTTATCAAACCTCGTCTTAAAACTGTGTATGTTCCGCCTCCACTGCGTCATTTTCTAGGCTTTTCCATTGCCTTTTCAACTCTAGACAAAAAGAAATTTCCAAATATCCTCTGACTCATTTGTGTTTTCAACTTCCAATTGTGGCCTCTTTTTTTCTTTCCCCTCCTGGAACATCCTGTCTTTGTCCCCTTTTCCCTTTTCCCACGCAGATTTTATATTCGTTATATTCTCCCCTGCCCCTCCTGTCCTCCAGTGTCGTCAGGCCGATTTCCCTTAATCTTTCTTCTAGGACTTCCCCCCTTAGCTCTGGAACTAACCTTGTGGAAACCTTTGTATTTTTCTCATGTTTTCTTGAGTGCTTTTAAAGTGGGGGTTCCCAAAAGGGCTGCTACCCGTATGGGCCTGAAAACCGGTGTACAGTGTCTTGAACGATTCCTTACAAAAGGAAATCGGAATGTTTGTTCCGGTTTGCCAGGCGCCCATATGCTGCAGCAGTTATCTGATTGATGTGGCTTCCGGAGAATGCCGGTGTTATACCACCCCAAGTTTTTCTCCTTGAGTGGGGTTTTGCAGTTTTTGGGGCCCCCTACCCTATCCCCTTGTCTGGGGTTTTCTGTCCCCTTCCCCTATCTTATACTTTGCATTTGGCAGGATTAAATTCGAGAAGCCATTTGCTGGACCAGGGTCCGGTCTCTTTGAATCCTGCCTGGCCCTCATCAGTTTAAATTCTCCTCTTAACTTCAATCTTGCAAACAGGGGCCCTTCTGAGTCTACCCCCCATCAAGCGTTCCAATACCAAAAATAGCACTGGTCCTAGACCGACCCCCGTGGGGCCCCGCTTGTCACAGGTCCCACTGTGATACATCATTACAACCCTGACTCGTTTTTGCCTCCCCTTTGGATTCTGTGACCCTTGCAGGCCCTTCCCCGTTATACCCTAATGTTAGCCTTTTTGCCTAATCTTTGTGAAACTGTGTCAAAGGCCTTTTTGCAGTCCAAAAGTGCAATCAACCCCCCCCTCTCTCTCGTGTTTACTTCTGTTTTTTTTATCAAAAACTCCAGAAGGTTTTTGGGCACAGGGTTTGCCTTCCGTGAACCGTGCTGGGGTTGGATTTATACTCTTGTTCAGTTCCAGGGGCTCCACCACCTTTCCCCCTGATAATCTTTCCATAATTTTGCTAATACACTCAAGACCAGGGCATAGTTTAAATGCCCTTTTCTGTTCCTTTTTTAAAAAAGGGAACTACATTTGCCAGTTTCTTTTGTGTTGTGTGTTGCGTAACGGGGGGTCGAGTCCTGGTTCTTGGGGTGTTTTAGTGCCCTATTTGTTTGTTTGTCTTTTTTTTAACCCCGGTGAGTAAGTACGCAAGTATTCTTCCTGTTTTTCTGTTTTTTTCTTACTTTTGTTGCCGTTATTTAGTTGTCTGCTTGTTTCTTTTTTCATAATTTCTTTTTCATCCTGGTGTTTATCTGGCTTCTGGTGTGAACAATGTTCCTGTTCAATGTGACTTTTGTTCTCCGTTCAGTGTTTATCAATTTTTCACTTTTCCTTTTTCATCAAGTTCTTGTTCATTTGTTCAGTCCCGTTCTACCGCCCCTGTTAGTTTTTGCATATCGTTTTCCCGTTCACAATGTTCTACAGGTGGCAAAAACAGTGGGGACGTGCTTCAGTACTGTTCTAATTTTTATCTTGTTCATCTCACTTATTGTTTTTTTGTTTAAACGAAGGAATTTCTGGAATGTGTGAAGTTCACCCCTTGTTCTTGAAGGGGGGCATCTCAGCTCTGGCCCCGCCTGTTTAAAACCCAATCGCCACATTATAGCTTCTTTGGCCCCGGGCCCTGTCATACCACTCTTTAAACTGTGTATTGAGTTTGCCTCATTCATGTGGCTTATTCCATTTATTTAATTGAGACGAAAAGATTTCCTGAATCCCCGTGGCTCATTTTCTTTAGTTTTTTACATTTCAATTTGTCTGTCCTTACTGATCTGTCAAATTCTAGAGAATCTTGTATGTCGTAATCATGCTCCTCTAGGGGTTCTCTCTTCTGAAGTCGTTTATTTTTTTTTCACTGATTTCTCCTCATAGCTCAGTCCCTTAGCCCCGGGACTAGTTTTTTTTGCGAACCTGTGAAACCCTTTCGAGTTGTCAAGAATTTTAAAGTATGGGCCCTGCTGGTGCTGCGTACTCCCCTGATGGCTCCATGTGGGTGCGTACTCCTGAGGTCCCTGCTGGTGCTGCTCTCCATGGTGGTTCCATGCGGTGCTGCGATCCCGGGGGTTCCCTGCTGGGGGTGCGTACTCCCGGGGGTTTCCCTGCTGGTGCGCTACTCCATGGGTTCCATGCTGGGCTGCGTACCCATGATGGTTCCACTGGGCTGCTATCCCGAGGCTCCTGCTGGTGCTGGTACTCCATGTGGTTCCCTGTGGTGCGCGTACCCAGGGGGGGTTCCTGCGGGCTGCGTACCCATGATGGTTCCATGCTGGTGGTGCTACTCCATGTGGTTTCCCGCTGGTCTGCGACTCCATGGTGGTTCCCGCTGGTGGGCGTACTCCCGGTGGTTCATGCTGGGCTGTTACTCCATGGGGTTCCCCTGCGGTGCTCGTACTCCATGTGGTTCCCTCGGGCTCGTACCCCATGATGGTTCCCTGCGGTGCGCGTCTCCATGGGGGTTTTCCTTTCTGGTGGTGCGTACTCCATGGGGGTTCCATGCTGGTGCTGTGCTCCTTGATGGTTCCATGCTGGTGCTGCGTACCCTGGTGGTTTTCCATGCTGGGGTGCGTATCATTATGGTTCCCTGTGGTGGTGCGTACCCATGATTGTTCCATGTGGGGCTGCGATCCTGTGGTTCCATGCTGGTGGGCGTACTCATGATGGTTCCATGTGGTGCTGTTTTCTCCATGAGGTTCCATGCTGGTGCTCGTACTCCATGATGGTTCCATGCTGGTGCCGTACTCCATGATGGTTCCATGTGGTGCTGCGTACTCCCTGGGGGTTCCATGGGTGGGGGCGACTCCTGGGGGTTCCATGTGGGCTGGTACTATAGGTTCCATGCTGGTGGGGCGTACTTTAGATGGTTCCATGTGGTGGCGTCTCCATGGTGGTTCCATGCGGTGGGCTACTCCATGGTGGTTCCATGTGTGCTGTGTATCCAGATGGTTCCATCTGGTGCTGCGTACTCCCTGATGGTTTTCCCGCTGGGGCTGCGTACTCCATGATGTTCCATGTGGTGCTGCGTATCCTGATGGTTCCATCTGGGCTTGTATCCATGTGGCTCCATGCTGGTCTGCGTACTCCTGATGGTTCCATGCTGGGGGCTTGTACTCCAGATGGCTCCCTGCTGGGGCGCGTACTCCCTTTTTTCCATGTGGTGCTGCGTACTCCATGATGGTTTTCCATTGGGCGCGTATCCCTGAGTTTCCTGCGGTGCTGTGTACCCAGATGGTTCCATGTGGGTTGGGATCCCTGATGGTTCCATTTGGGGCTGTGTACCCATGATGGGTTTTATGCTGGTCGCGTACTCCATGATGGTTCCATGCTGGTGCTGTGTACTCCATGATGGTTCCATGCTGGGCTGCGAAATCCCTAGGTTCCAACTGGTGCTGGTTTCTCCTTGGTTCCATGCTGGGGCTGCGTACTCCTGATGGTTCCATGCTGGTGCTGTGTACTCCATGATGGGTCCATGCGGTGCTGCGTACTCCTGATGGTTCCATGCTGGGGGTACTCCATGATGGTTTCCCTGCTGGTGCTGCGTATCCTGATGGTTCCATCGGTGCGTGTACCCATGATGGTTCCTGCTGGTGCTTTTGTTTTTAGGTTATGTGGTGTGTGTTTGGGTTTTGTGGTGTGGATTGGGTTTGTGGGGTGGTGTTTGTGGTTAGTGGTTTTTTGGGTTTGTTTGGTTGTGGGGTTTTTTTTGTGGTTTTTGGGTGGTGTTTGTGGTTTTTGGTTTTTGGTTTGTGGTTTTAGTTTGGGTACTCCATGTGGTTCCATGCTGGTGCTGGTACTCCCTGAGGTTCCATGCTGGGCGGTTTGGGGGGGGGGGGGGGGGGGGGGGGGGGGGGGGGTGGGGGCGGGACTCCATGATGGTTCCATGCGGGGTGCGTACCCAGGGTTCCATGCTGGTTTGGGGTACTCCATGGGGTTCCATGTGGCTGGTTTCTCCATGTGGGTTCCATCTGGGGCTGGTACTCCATGTGGTTCCATGCTGGGGCCGCGTTCCCATGGTGGTTCCCTGCTGGTCTGCTACTCCCTGGTGGTTCCATGCTGGTGCTGTGTACTCCATGAGGTTTTCCCTGCTGGTGCTGCGACCCATGGTGGTTTCCATGCTGGTGCTGCGTACCTTTGTGGTTCCAAGCTGGGGGCTGGTACTCCATGATGGTTTATGCTGTCTGCGTACTCCATGGGTTCCATGCTGGTGCTGCGTACTCCAGATGGTCCAGCTGGTGCTGGTACTCCTGTGGTTCCATGCTGGTGCGCGTACTCATGATGGTTTCCCTGCTGGTGCTGCGTATCCATGTGGGGGGGGGGGGGCACCCCCTTTTTTCCCTGCTGGGGTTTCGTACCCAGTGGTTTTCCCTGCTGGTGCTGCGTCCCAGTGGTTTCCCGCTGGTGCTGGTTTCTCCAGGGGTTCCATGCTGGTGCGCTACTCCATGTGGTTTTCCCTTGGGTGTGCGTACTCCCTGTGGTTTTCCCTGCTGGGGTGCGTCTCCATGAAAGGTTCCATGTGGTGGCGTACTCCCTGTGGTTTCCCTGCGGTGCTGCGTACTCCAATTTGGGTTCCCTGCTGGGTGCGTATCCCTGTGGTTCCATGCTGGTTGTTTTCTCCATGTGGTTTCCCTGCTGGGCGCGTATCCTGATGGTCCCTGGGTGCGGTCTCCAGGGTTCCATGCTGGGCTGCGACCCATGATGGTTCCTGCTGGTGGGCTACTCCATGAGGTCCCTGCTGGTGCTGCGTATCCATGTGGTTTTCCCTGCGGTGTGCGTACTCCATGATGGCCCTGCTGGGTGCGTACTCCCTATGGTCCATGCTGGGGTGGACTCCAGATGGTCCATGCGGGTGCGTTCCATGATGGTTTTATCTGGGGTGGTACTCCTGATGGTTCCCTGCTGGGTGCGTATCCCTGATGGCCATGCGGTGGCGTACTCCCTGAGGTTCCATGTGGTGTGCGTACCCAGATGGTCCCTGCTGGTGTTGGTACTCCCTGAGGTCCATGCTGGTGCTGCTACTCCATGATGTTTTATGCTGGGCTGGACCCCATGATGGTTTCCCTGCTGGTGCTGCGTACTCCGTGGTTCCCTGCTGGTGTGGTCTCCCTGGGTTCCCTCGGGGCTGCGTACTCCAATTTGGGTTCCATGCTGGTGGCGTACTCATGATGGTCCATGCTGGGGCTGCGACTCCATGGTGGTTCCATGCTGGGCTGGACCCATGGGTTCCATGTGGTGCTGCGTACTCCCTGGTGGGTTTCCCTGGGTGCTGGTACTCCCCGATGGTTCCATGCTGGTGCTGCGTCTCCATGGTGGGTTTCCCTGCTGTGTGGTACTCCCGATGGTTCCATGCTGGGCTGGTACTCATGTGGTTCCCTGCTGGCTGGTACTCCATGATGGTTCCATGTGGTGCTGCGACTCATTGGTTCCATGCTGGGCTGGTACTCCATGTGGTTTTCCCTGCTGGTGCTGGTACTCCATGAGGTTCATCTGGTGCTGGTATCCATGATGGTTTCCTGCTGGGGCTGCGTACTCCTGTGTTCATGTGGTGCTTTCGTACTCCATTGGTTCCCGCTGGTGCTGGTACTCCTGATGGTTCCATGCTGGGGCTGGTACTCCTTTTTTTAATGGGTTTTCCATGGGTTTTTATGCGTGCTGCGATCCATGGTGGTTTTCCCTGTGGTGCTGCGTACTCCATGAGGTTTCAGCGGTTGCGACTCCAGATGGTTCTGCGGGCTGGTCTCCCCTGGTTTTGGGTTTCCTGCTGGTGCTGGGTTTCTCCCTGATGGTTCCATCTGGTGCTGCGGGACTCCTATGGTTCCATGCTGTGCTGGTACTCCATGATGGTTCCATGGGTGCGGTACTCCATATGGGGCCATGCTGGGGTGCGTACCCCTGGGTCCCCTGCTGGGGCTGGACTCTTATGGTTCCCTGTGGTGCTGCGTACCATGTGGTTCCCTGCTGGTGCTCGTACTCCTGAGGTTTTTCCATGCGGTGCGCGTACCTTTTGGTTCCAGTGGTGCGCGTACTCCATGATGGCCTGCTGGGCGCTAAAGGATTATTTTTTGTGGGGTGGTACCACCCATTTTGGTTCCATCTGTCTGCACCCCATGTGGTTTGCGGTTGCGTACCCAGGGGGGGTTCCTCTGGTTGCTCTATCCTTTTTACCCTACAAAGGCGTTACAGTCCCTAAGAAAAATTTTGTTATTTTGGTTTGTGTTACCACCTAAAATTTTGGGTTTAGGGTCGACTTTTTCCGGCCCCCCCTCCCATGTGTGTTGGGGATTGCTAAACCCATTTTTCACTTTTTTTTGCTAGGGGGCCAAACTCGGGGCCCCTTTTGCCCCCAATCCCTATCCAATTTCCTATTAAAAGAAAAGTCCTAAATCCACAAGTTAACTTCTTTTGAAGATTTTGTTGTTATTCTTGGTTTCTCTTCTGTCCATATCCGGTCCCTAAACGTGATTTAATTTTTGTTTACCATTTTACATTTCCACTTTTCCTGCAAATGGGAAGATACTTCATGGACTTAACTCCAATTTAAGTTGGCCAGAACTGTCCCTGTTCCACTCCCTTCGTTCCTTGTTCCATGATTTTCCGGATTTATTTCCTGGGTTATGCCCCATGTTCCTGGTTTCCCCTTGCAAGCAGCCTGTCACTGGGGACAAGTCCTTTTGGGATTTTTCGTCCCCGGGTAGCTCCCTGGGTTTCTTTCCCCCCTTTTTTTTTAAAAAATTCCTTTTTTTCTTTCTCTCAGGAGGAGTTGTTTGCGGGTACTGTTGTTTTATTTTTTTTTTTTTTTAAAATTTTTTTTCCTAACAATGGTTCAAATTTAACTTGAAATTTTTAAGTTTCCCCAGGGAAACGGGTGGTTTTAGCCCTGGGAGTCGTAAAAACTCAACCAGTTCTTAAATGGGCCTAGGTGGCAAAAAAAGATTTTTTAAGCTGAAATTTTAATTCCCAAAAAGGTTTTATGGGCCCCCTTGCCCACAAAAGGTCCCCGCCAGTTGGCCGTGATAACCTACTAAAGATCACAGTGGGGCCCAAGTCCTTTCCGTTGTGTAAAAATTAAAGGTCCCCTTTACGCCCTCCTAGTTTTTAATACTCGCCGGGGTTAAAACCCCACCCAGGGGGTTTGGCAGTTATCTTACAATTTTAGGGGGGATTAACCTTCGTCTTAAGCCCCGTCTACTGAATTTTTTTTTATTGGGTTCACAGTATTGGTCCTTTTTTTTCTTTTTTTGTTTTTTCTTTTTCCTGCCGCGGCCCATGTCTTTTTTAGTTTTTCCTGATTTCAAATTTTTCCCCGGTGTCCAAAACAATCGCCCAACCGACTAATTCCCAAAAATTCCGTCCCACCACTGTCACCATTTGATAGATGGGCTCTTTAGCGTGATTGCAGAAAAGGGAAAACAACTGTAGATTTTACAGAGGCGTTGTATTTGGTAAGTGTAGACGAGCCCGCCTATCGCGTCCGCCCGTCTTGAACCCGAGGCAGAGTAGGTCGCGGGACTAAGGTTTGGGCCGGGGAAATTTGCTAATAAATGCTGTTAAAAAACATATAAAAAGTATACTACACAAGTAATACTGTTGACACACAAGGGGTCTGTGTCGTATGTGGGGTGATGAAGAATGTAGTGTTTACCTGTCTAAATACCGTCCTTAAGCCTCTTAGATGTGTAATACTGCCCCGGGTGTGATGACTTGGTTGATGTGCACCTCAGGTGATGTAGTCAGTGTTATGCTTACCCCCGAACCCTTCTTAGAGGTTTGTAGCTTCTGTGATAATTACCAGTTCTCAAGGGCACTTGTCGATAGTTTTCTGGCCTGAGTGTGTTTTTAAAACTCAAAATTGGTTGGGCAAGGGTCAAGCCCCAGCCCTGGCTCCCCCTCTTAGCTGGTCAGTACTGGGTTTACTCTCTCCTGGCTTCGAGAGCCGTATTATACCTTTTCGTGAAGATGTAGAGATCCTGAAATCTACCACTTCGTTCTCCAGGTCGTTCCACTTCCTGACTGGGGCTGAAGTCATAACTTCCTAACATCACTGTGACTCATTTGTGTTTTGAACTTTCAAGTGTGCCCTTGGTCCCGTTTCCCGTCTCACAAACAGTTTGTCACGGTCCAACCTTATCACTTCCTCTCGGTATTTTTGTACATTGTTATCATATCACCCCTAATCCTTCTTTTCTCTAGTTTACGGTTCTCACTAGTTCGTGGGCCATACTCCAAGTTTTTGGGCCACAGTCCCTTTAAACAGTGGGCCACAGTCCCTTTAAACAGTGGGGGACCCGTCCCTTTAAATAATGGGCCACAGTCCCTCTAGTCTACACAGTAGGTTACAGTCCCTCTAAAGACAATGGGCTACAATCCCTCTAGACAGTAGGCCACAGTCCCTCTAGAGACAGTAGTAGGTTACAGTCCTAGACAGTAGGCCACAGTCCCTCTAGGGGACAGTAGTAGGTTATAGTCCTAGACAGTAGGCCACAGCCCCTCTAGAGACAGTAGCAGGTTACAGTCCTAGACAGTGGGCCACAGTCCCTCTAGAGAAAATAGTAGGTTACAGTCCTAGACGGTAGACCACAGTCCCTTATAGACAGTAGTAGGTTACAGTCCTAGACAGTAGGCCACAGTCCCTCTAGAGACAGTAGTAGGTTACGTCCTGACAGTAGGCCACAGTCCCTCTAGGACATTTAGGCTACAGTCCTTCTAGACAGTGTGCCACTCTCCCATCTTGCTGATCCACGTTCTCTACCACCAATCGACAGTCACAAGAGTGAAGACCGACATACACTTCGGTCAGTCGGTCACTAAAACAGCTGTATATAAGAGCTAATAATTGGTCTGGTTTTTGGTTTAAATATCAGAGCTAGAAGAGGCCAGATAACCTTTAGTTATAATATGAAGGAAAGTCAATATTTTTGTTAAGTTTTAGAAAAAATAGAATTTACGCGAGACAAAAGCACGGAAATGAGTTGCTTGTATGTATTTTATATATATATATATTATTATTTTATATATATATATATATATAAAATATTTATATATATATATATTATATATATACAGGAGGGCCCGCTTTTACGGCGTTCCGCTTTACCGGTTGTTCCGCTAATAGGGGACATTTCAAATTATGACAAAACTCACTATACGGCTCCCCCACCTGACTTTCTAATACGGTCAACGTGCCCCACCCTGTTTGTTTACATTCTCCCTGAGCTCAGTAAGCACTAAGTCTCTCCATTTTGTCTGGAAACTCCAAAATTTCAATGTTTTTAAAAGTTATTTCATATTTTTATATTTTACTCTGATAATTATTCTTATGTATACCTGTTACCTAAAAAAACTTACACACATCAAGTCATTTAATGTCGTTATTACGTTAATATACACATTTTCATTTAAACCATCCATGATATTTTTTTCAAAATTATATAATAAACACGATGCATAACATATAAATAAGATAAATACACCCCACAGTAGAATAAATAAACATAAATGTGAGCTGTGTAGCAGACGACTTGCACAAGTGGTGATAATAACAATACTGAGTCTCATTAAATGTCGTTTTATTCGGTAATATACACATTTTCATTAATCCAGCCATGATATTTTTTTAAAAATTATAAAATAAACATATACATAACATTTTAAATAAGATAATACACCCCACAGTAGAATAAATAAACATAAATGGATCTCTGGTAGCAGACGACTTCACAAGTGACGCCATATAACAATAGTCACGGAGTCTCTTTAAATGTCGTATATTACGGTAATATACACATTTTCATTTATCCATCCATGATATTTTTTCAAAATTATATAATAAACACGATGCATAACATATAAATAAGAAAAATTTACACCCCACAGTTAGAATAAATAAACAAAAATTTGTGATCTGTGGTAGCAGAGACTTCCACAAGTGGTAATATAAACATAGTCACGGGTCTCATTGTTTTGTTTACTCTGTCCCATGGCCTGTCACCTCTCATGTATTCATTCTTTCTCTCTCTCATTTATTCGTTTTATCTCATTTACTTACTCCTGACCCTACATTAAGACTACAAATATTTTAAAGGGAAGTAATGAGTGGAACTGTATTACATTTTATCGCTCTGGGATGCTTAAAAATCATAGAATAGTATGTGTGGGTGGGGGGGCTGGTGAAATAGCCCTGCCTATTACAATACATACCACACTTGATTTCTTACAAAAAATACTACTTGTCTCACCCTAGATTAAGACTATAATATTTTAGGTAAGTAATGAGTGCACTATGTGTGTATTGTACCTTTTTATTGTTTTTTGATGCCTGGTTCTATTGCTAACTTAATATATGTTAGTGTAAACTTGTTATCTAGTGTTTGTATGCATTTATAAGTGGAAAAAAAGGGTGTTCCACTTTACGGCGATTTCCGCTTTACGGCGGTAGCCTGGAACCTAACCCGCCGTATAAGTGGGGCCCTACTGTATATATATATATATATATTGACCTCCAAACGAGGTCCTCTTCAGCAGAGGTCCTGCAGGACTAGCTCTTCGTTGGATCAATGTTTTCCACTTATATCTAGATGATGTTCTTCTAGCCTGAGCGAAACGCTTTCTCTGTAAAGAAAAAAAAAGTTGGTGATTTGTGTGTTCTGTAATTATATCTCAGTATAAGGCACCGACTCTCAAAACTGACACCTTTGTTACTGACTCTCAAAACTGACACCTTTGTTACCGACTCTCAAAACTGACACCTTTGTTACTGACTCTCAAAACTGACACCTTTGTTACTGACTCTCGAAACTGACACCTTTCTTACTGACTCTCAAAACTGACACCTTTGTTACTGACTCTCAAAACTGACACCTTTGTTACTGACTCTCAAAACTGACGCCTTTGTTACTGGAGTTAAAGCTGTATATAACTCCATTTGTGTTCTGTTAATTGCAATTCAAAAATGTAAAAAAAATAATAATAAGCAAACCCTTAAAAATGTTTTTTTTAGTATTCCCTAAAATTTATAAGTAACGTTAGTGATTTCTTAGTGACTAGATTGTTACTTTAGTGACTAGATTGTTACTTTAGTGACTAGATTGTTACTTTAGTGACTAGATTGTTACTTTAGTGACTAGATTGTTACTTTAGTGACTAGATTGTTACTTTAGTGACTAGATTGTTACTATAGTGACTAGATTGTTACTATAGTGACTAGATTGTTACTTTAGTGACTATGATTGTTACTTTTAGTGATAGATTGTTACTTTAGTGACTAGATTGTTACTTTAGTGACTAGATTGTTACTTTAGTGACTAGATTGTTACTTTAGTGAATAGATTGTTACTATAGTGACTAGATTGTTACTTTAGTGACCAGATTGTTACTTTAGTGACCAGATTGTTACTTTAGTGACTAGATTGTTACTTTAGTGACTAGATTGTTACTTTAGTGACTAGATTGTTACTTTAGTGACTAGATTGTTACTTTAGTGACTAGATTGTTATTTTAGTGACTAGATTGTTACTTTAGTGACCAGATTGTTACTTTAGTGACTAGATTGTTACTTTAGTGACTAGATTGTTACTTTAGTGACTAGATTGTTTACTTTAGTGACCAGATTTGTTACTTTAGTGACTAGATTGTTACTATAGTGACTAGATTGTTACTTTAGTGACTAGATTGATACTTTAGTGACCAGATTGTTACTATAGTTACTACATTGTTACTATAGTTACTAGATTGTTACTATAGTTACTACATTGTTACTATAGTTACTAGATTGTTACTATAGTTACTAGATTGTTACTTTAGTGACTAGATTGTTACTTTAGTGACCAGACTGATACTTTAGTGACCAGATTGTTACTTTAGTGACCAGATTGTTACTTTAGTGACTAGATTGTTACTATAGTGACCAGATTGTTACTTTAGTGACTAGATTGTTACTATCGTGACCAGATTGTTACTTTAGTGACTAGATTGTTACTATAGTGACCAGATTGTTACTTTAGTGACTAGATTGTTACTATAGTGACCAGATTGTTACTTTAGTGATTAGATTGTTACTTTAGTGACTAGATTGTTACTATAGTGACTAGATTGGGTTACTTAGTAACTAGATTGTTACTTTAGTGACTAGATTGTTACTTTAGTGACTAGATTGTTACTTTAGTGACTAGATTGTTACTATAGTGACTAGATTGTTACTTTAGTGACTAGATTGTTACTTTAGTGACTAGATTGTTACTTTAGTAACTAGATTGTTACTTTAGTGACTAGATTGTTACTTTAGTGACTAGATTGTTATCTCAGTAGTAGTACCAGTTCCTAGTAACCAGTGTACCAGTAGATGACTCACTACCAACCGTCTCTGCATGAATCACTGTCTGTATTCATATTGCTGCTGACCACAGCAGTATTTCAAACACCCCCTCACATATGGGTACTGGGGTTAGTCTTACGAGTGAGAGCAAGGAGGCAGGTCACGGCTGTGTGGCGCTTCCCACACTATCCGTAATATACGTACTACCAGCCTACGTGAGTATTTTTACCCAATCCACGTTTCGAACCCCACATAATGGTGGCAACGGTGTGGGAGCGTGGATTTAAGCTTTTTTAAGGGTATTTCAAGACGTTAGAAGACTGTTGGTAGCCGGCGGGTCAAAAGGTGAACCGTCTCACCCATCTCCAGCTACTCGCTCCCCTCACAACCTCCACCCTGTAGCCTGCAAGCCTGTTGCAGCCGTTTCAAGCTTCCTGGCTTAGTTCGTGTGCTAATTGCTTCAATCTCCGAGGGGTTGACCCGGATTTTGCAATTAAGCCAGTCAGTAAGCCAGACTGGAAGTGAACGCTAGTCAGCCTACCTCAGCCTACCATCCCGCCTGTCTCCTGTCATCCACCTGCTCCTTCATGCTGTGTGCACCGTTACACGTCTTCCAGTCAGCCATTCTCGTGGGTTAAGCCACTCAGCCAACCCAGCTTCTAACCCAGCTGAGAGAGAGAAATAAGCCACGCAAGTTCCTCTGAAGTATTGTCTCATATATCGCTTGCTTGGATGTTGCTAAGAGTGGTCTTCACCATCCCTGTGGCATAGAGTGGCTTATCAAGCCACCTTCATGGGTAGTGAGTGGAGTGCGCGCCAGCGAGAGTCACTCCCACCACCAACCACCCACCTCATCTACCTGTGGTTGTTTGCACCCTTGTACCGGGTCCTAATACTGTTTTTGGCTCACAAAATTTGGGGTTCAAGAGATTGTAGCTGAGCCCCAAACAATAAAGCCAGTTATGTGAGTTCACCGAGAAAGCGCATTTCTTCCGACAACAGTGAGTGTAGGAGGCGTCAGTCATCACCGCGCAGGACAACCTTCCACAAAACCTACCCTCGTCACCATCACCCTCGACTACTCCAGACCCAGTGATAATTTTCTGTTTAGAGACATTTTCTTGCATTTAAAGACATTTGCGTGTGTGAGACATTTATAGTGAATTTCTTGTGTACTCTAAACCTTGTGTTTTCTGTGTAGACTCAGTGTTTCTTTGACTCATTTTTTTTTTTGCAATATTTTTCAGTGTTATCGCTCATCTCATATTTTTTTTTATCTGTGTTTTATTTTATGCTACTCTCTGTCTGTAGTAAGCATTATTGTGTAGTGTACCAGTCAGTCACTCCGTGTGAAGTGATTCATTCATTTTTTCTTGTATTCTTTCAGCATTGTATTCTCCAGTATTTGTCACTGTAGTTTATGCAGTGATATTCACCCCAGTATACCAAATTATCCATTTATTTATGTGTGTACCTTTTTCTCGTATGCCAGCAGTGTCTCATTCCCTGAATTTTTTCGCAGACTGTGTACCATTATTTTTGCCAGCAAATTTTTGTCGTATCAGTCACAGCAAATTTTTTTGAAAGAATTACTAAAATAATAAATACTATTAAGTTTTGTAGCCCCCCCCATTTGGAAGTGTTGTGTGCCCTGCCATTGAAAAGTGTTGGTGCCCCCCCATTTTAAGTGTTGTGTGCCCCGCCACTTGTAAGTGTTGTGTGCCCCGCCACTTGTAAGTGTTGTGTGCCCCGCCACTTGTAAGTGTTGTGTGCCCCGCCACTTGTAAGTGTTGTGTCCCCCGCCATTGTAAGTGTTTGTGGCCCCGCCATTTGTAAGGTTTGTGCCCCGCCATTTGAATGTTTGTGTGCCCCGCCACTTGTAATGTTGTGTGCCCACCATTTGTAATGTTGTGTTCCCCGCCACTTGTAAGTGTTGTGTGCCCCGCCACTTGTAAGTGTTGTGTGCCCCCCCCTTTGTAATTTTGTTTGCCCCGCCCTTGAAAGTGTTGTTCCCCCCACCACTTGTAAGGTTTGTGCCCCGCCACTTGTAAGTGTTGTGTGCCCGCCATTTTGTAAGTGTTTGTCCCCCGCCACTTGTAATTTTTGTGTCCCCCGCCACTTGTAAGGTTGTGTGCCCCCCCACTTGAATTGTTTTTGGCCCTGCCACTTGTAAGTGTTGTTCCCCCGCCACTTGTAAGTGTTGGTTTGCCCCCACTTGTGTGTTGTGTGCCCCCACTTGTAAGTGTTGTGTGCCCCACCACTTGTATGTTGTGTGCCCCGCCACTTGTAAGTGTTGGTGCCCCGCCACTTGTAATTTTTGTGTGCCCCGCCCTTGAAAGGGGTTGTGGCCCCGCCACTGTAAGTGTTGTGTCCCCCCCCACTTGAAGTGTTGTGTCCCTGCCCTTGAAAGGTTGTGTGCCCCCCACTTTAAGTTTTTGTGTGCCCCGCCACTTGTAAGTTTTTGTGGCCCCCCATTTGTAAGGGTTTTTCCCCCCGCCATTGTAAGTGTTGTGTGCCCCCCATGTAATGTTACACTTCCGTTTTTTTCCTTGTTTTTTTTTTATTCTTTTTTTTCAATTTCTTGAAAAATTTTCACTCTTAGGTAATTTCATTTTTCTTTTTTACGTAAAGTTTTTTTTTTTTACTCTGAGTAAATTGTTTTGTTAAATTTTACAAAAAGGGTTTAAAAGTTTCAATCAGTTTTTTTCTCAAATTTCTATTTTTTTTTTTAAACCGATTTTTCCCCAGTGAAATTTTATTGCTGCGTGAATTATTTTGTTGCACTTGTTCGCAGTGAATTTTTTTCTTTTTATTGATATTTTTATGCTTATTATTCTCAGTTCTTATTGCATCTTTTTTTCTTTTTATTAATTTTTTTCCCGAGTTTCTTTGCTTTTTTTTTAAATTTTTTTTATACATTCTTAAAAAATTTTAAATTTCCCAGTTAAACTCTCTTTGCATACAATTTAGAAAATTTTTTTTTTAACTTTTACATTGATTTAAAATTTTATTATTTAAATTTCCCTTTATTAGCAAAGAAAAAGACAGCTCTTTTTTGCTTTTAATTCAGCTCCAGAATATTTTTACTTGTAAATTTCAATGAATTTTTATTTGGCCAAAACAGTCCTTTACTTTGAGTTGTTTTTTCCTCTTGCAGTGTATCTTAAACATTTTTTTTTTATTCCCCTGCAGAATTTTTGATCTTTTTTATTTCAATTTTAGCTTTTTGTATCTTTTTTTATTGTTCTTTATTTTTCCCTTTATTTTTTTCTCGTGCAATTTTTTTGCCATTTGTCTCACATCCCGTCAAGGTCTTTATAAATTCGACACTCAGACCTCTCAAGCACCGCTCCCCTGCTCACCTCACAGTTCCTTAGCGACTGACAGACCGACTCAGACACAAATACTAAGTTAACTCGGATTCCCTTGATGCTTTTATTTTTATTCAATGGCCATGTACATAGCCCCTTAAGCATGTTTACTGCCTTTTCTTCTCGTGCTAATGCCAGTTGAAGGTCCCCTTCGAGGAAATCATCAGACTTGGAAAGAAGCTTTTTCATCGATCCCCTGCTGCTTTTCCGTTGTTGACCCTTGATTTTTCGAGACTTCGGAATTTACAAGTGGTCACAATAGGGGGAACTGATTCGTTTTTTCCCCTTGTACCAGTAAAACATTGACCATATGTGTTTTTTTTGGGGGAACTTGGAATGAACCCTTGACTAATAAATCTTGAGTCCCTTTGTGTTGATTAGAAAAACTTTTTTCATCTTTACAATGCGTCCAGTCCTCATTTTTGTCCCTGACGAGGTTAAACCTTTTCACAGCCCCGTTTTGCAAAATAGAGCTTTTGGAGCAATCAAAGAAAATGCCCCCTGCTTCCGTTGGTTTTATGGCTAATCCCCAACTGTGACGATGGAACCACTTACAGCCTTAAATAGTCGTTCCTTGTGCCCAGGGTATTTTCCCCATGTAAAAAAGTAATTTCCACCCTTGCCTCAGTCTGCCCACCTCTTGTTTGCGCCCAGAGCAAACGGGGTCTCAACCATCGCAGAGTCCCCAAGGACCAGTGTACAAAGTCTTAAAAACTCTAGTTTTCTATACATTCAGTAACCATAGTCGGCGGACTTTTTTACAACTGTGGTTTCCGGGGCCCATATTGCAATTAATTGTCCTATAGTTCCCCTAAGAGGCGTCGCACGATGTGAGTCCCTTCGTCTTCCTACGTACTTATAAAGAATACATGGACTACACATCTGATGAAATGTTTCCTAAACCCTTCAGTACTCTAGGTTTTTTCCGGGACTTTTCCAACCCACAGAACTGTAGAGGAAACAGACGTCGTGGTTCTCAAACTAACCGAACCAGCTCATTCTTCCAATTGGGGGGAATTGGGCCACCCGTCAAACCGTCCCATGGAAAGAGTTGATAATGAGTACACCATCCCCGTTCACAATTCCTTGAACCTTAAGCAGTCTCGAAAGACAGTCCTGCGATTTTGCTTCAAAAATTCTCTGACGTAGTGATTTTGGGGTAAGTGGAAAAAATCTTGCGATGAAATCAACCTTTTTGTCTGCACTTAATTTCCCATGCAACCATAGGCCCTATGTGCAAGCATTGTTTCAAAAGGCCCCCGTTCATTTGTTCGGGACTCTGGGCGAAAGTCAATATTATTGGTTAGTTTGTTTAAGGAAACGTTACGACATGTCCTTCTCGTAGAACCCACCCGGTCCTCCCTTAGGGAGTAGCTTGGGGTTTTCACCTGGTTTTCCGAGGTCACTTCCCCAACCTTTTCTATCCCAAAGGAGAGACTTTACGCTTTTCCTTGTTTTTGACCAATTACTTTCCCCCGGGCCTTTTACTGGGATTTGCTTCCATGCGGCTTTCGCATTGTCTCGACCCTTTTCGATGGAGCCCAAATTGTGATTGTCGACCATTTTGGGGGTTACCAGTTTGGACCGAGATCTGCCATACTGCCGCAGATATGACATTCGAATTAAATCCTTTTTCAGGGCCCGTGCATTTTCCAGTAGCGTACCCAAGGGCGGCCTGATGATCCTGTACCCTGTCTGTGTTCCTGCAACTTCGACTTGGGAAGATAGTGTCCCGTTATCAATGTCCGAGGTGCCTGACACCTTGAGTCTGAGCCCTATCCCCGCAATGTCTCTAGTTCAAGTAGTATTTCTCCCCAGGGGAAGCCTTGTCGGAAAACAATTACTTGCAACTAGAATGCCATTCTTTTGTGTCCATGCTCTGCCCGAAAAACGTTTCGTCGCAGCTAGTGTGCTCCTTTTTTTGTTTTTTGTTGTCCTTTTGTTTCAGATTGTGATCCCATCCCAGTTTACAGTAACATGCATTTTAAGAATTATTTCCGAGTAACTTCCCCGTGTTAACGTTTTTTAAGTGAAGTTTTTAGCTGATACCTCGTGTCATGTGTGCGACTCAGATTGTATAAACCCTTTGGGAATAAAACCGACAAGTTGGTTTAGAAAGACAGTAATGCCGAAGTGTCAAGGGCCAGGGCCGAAACGTTTTCTAAAAATATGTTATAGTGTTTGCTTACGTGTCTTTCAAAGCGACTCAGATTGAATATCGCATTTTTCACCGTGTTTATTTCTTTCTCCCCGTGCTTGCAGTTTGAAAGTAATTCTTTTCCCCTTCCATATTGCGTGTTATAGCGTTAATTTTTTTCAACCGGGGGGAGTCATCCACTCCCCCGATTTGTTCATTCCCCCCAGTAAGAAAGAACCGATCCCTTTGTTCGGTGATTCGATTCCTGCTCCCCGGAAAATCTTGAAAATTGGGAGAAATTATACCTGTGTTCAGTGTGCTATAATTTTGCTTACAAAGTTTCAAGGTGCACTCCCCATTATGCATTGACGGTGTAGAAAAAGTTTGCCTTATGGTTGTTATATTCAATCCCAAACCAAATTACAACCCCGATGATTTCATAAACCGTACCAGCTTCTCAAAGTGTTTTTAGAAGAATCCCTAAAAATTTTAAATAAAAAAGCAGAATTTTCAAGTCGCAAAACCTCGAGCAAACCATCCAAAAAACAAATAGGTTCGAGAGTTATGTGATTTAATTTTAAAAAAACGCTGCAATGCCCAAAACTTTATCAAAAGTTTGTTGCCCTTATCGAGTAGTGAAAAATATCACTGGAATAAGTTAAAGGTTAGAGAAAATTGTACGGTCAGTTAAAAAAATCGCATTTTTGATCTATGAAGTTTGTTTTGATGATAAGGGTTTTTCCAAATCAACTAAGTGCAGACTCTGACATCCCCTGATCCTGTACTCTCTTTCCCCTTTATACTCAGTCAGACATCAACCCGATGTCGTTATTCCTAGTACACGCGGGAAATTTAGAAATCCTCAAATATCATTTGTAAATACCAATCAGATTTTCCTAAAAACAGCATGAGTTAGCCAGTGCTACAGAGTTTGATCCTCCCCGAGTGACACCCATTCTGTATTCAATCTCACCCTAGCAGAGTTGGGGGGAAATGTAAATAACCCGATAGATAAAAATTTCAGTATCAACTTTTCAGTTTCAAGAATTTTTTTGTGTTTCACGTTCTCTCCCCGAATTCGAGAGTTAACAGTCTAGATTTTATGCACCCAATCGCCTTCGTTAAACACTTCTTTCTTTGTATTATTTCCTTTCCTAGATCCGTAGATCACATGAAAACAACGTCGATCAAAAATTTTTTTTTTTATCACTTCTTTGTGTAATCTCAACTTGATTTCATTTGTAGATTCATTCGATGAGTTTGTGCAATATTTCCTTTTTATTGATTACATTTCAGTTACGTAAACTTCCTTCCAAAAGTTCTACTTCTGTATGTTTAATTTTAATTGTTTTGTACTTTGACTTGTAAAATCCCCCAAACCGATCCTGCCATCTCATTTGTATTTGTTTAGTCGGGATGACTACTTAGTGTCGCCCACTCTCAGTATAGTCCGTTTAGTAACCAGTTACCATAACCATGACCAGAGATATACACCAAACCCTTCTGCATGAATATTTTCTGTATCTATTGCTGCTGACCCCCAGCGTATTTCAAACACCCCCTCAAATAGGGTCTGGGGGTTTTGTCAGTCTTACAGTGAGGCAAGGAGGGAAGCACGGCGTGGGTGCTTTCCCCAAAATATCCGTAAATACACGTATCCCCCTACGTGAGTATTTTTACCCAACCAGTTTCGAACCCCCATGATAATAGCGAGCTTAAAGTTACCGTTCCCAGTAAACCCTTACCTAACCAGTGTACCTAATGATCCCCCACCAACCGTCCTGCGTGAAACACTGTCTGTTTCATATTGCTGCGACCACAGCAGTATTTCAAACACCCCCTCACATATGGGTACTGTAGTTAGTCTCTTTGAGTGAGAGCAAGGGGGCAGGTCACGGCTGTTTGGGGCTTCCCCACTATCCCTATTTTAATATACACTCCAGCCTCTGAATTTTTTACCCCATCCCGGTTCGAACCCCGCATGATAGTTTTCTTTTGTGACTAGATTGTTACTTTAGGACAGATTGTTACTTTTGTGACTAGATTGTTACTTTAGTGACTAATTGTTATTAGTGCCAATTTTTTTCTTTAGTGACTAGATTTTTTCTTTTGTGCTAGATTGTTACTTTAGTGACTGATTGTTACTTTAGTGACTAGTTTTATTTAGGACTAGATTGTTATATAGTACCAATTGTTACTATGTGACCAGATGTTACTTTAGGACAATTTTTACTTTTGTGACTAATTTTTTACTAAGGACCAATTTTTTACTTTTGTGACTGATTGTTACTTTTGTGATGATTGTTACTTTTTTACTAATTGTTTTCTTAGGGACTAGATTGTTACTTTAGTTACTAATTTTACTATAGTGACCAATTGTTACTTTAGTGACTGATTGTTACTTTTTGGGGCAGATGTTACTATAGTGACCAGATGTTTTCTAAGTGCTAGTTGTTACTTTTGTACTAATTGTTACTTTAGTGACTAATTGTTACTTTTGCGACCAGATGTTAATTTTTGTACTAAAAGTTCTTTTGTGACTGGTTGTTAATAGTGACCCGATTTTTACTTTAGTGGGTAGATTGTTACTTTAGTGACTAGATTTTTACTTTAGTGATAGATTGGGTTTCTTTAGTGACTAGATTTTTCTTTAGTGACTAGATTGTTACTTTGTGACCAATTGTTACTTTAGTGACAAAATTGTTACTTTAGTGCTAGTTTTACTATAGTGCCCAGTTGTTATTTTAGTGACTAGATTGTTTTTTAGTGACTTTTGTTATTTAGTAATAGATTGTACTTTAGTGAATGATTGTTATTTTTGTGTGATTGTTACTTTAGTGTAATTTTTTACTTTAGTGACTAGATTGCTTACTATAGGACCAGATTGTTACTTTAGTGATTAGATTGTTACTTTAGGACAAATTGTTACTATGTGCCCAGTTGTTATTTAGTGCTAGATTGTTACTTTGTGTGATTTTTACTATAGTGCCCCAATTGTTCTTTAGTGACTGTTGTTACTTTGGACTTTTTTTTTCTATAGTGCCAGATTGTTCTTTAGTGACTGATTTTTACTTTAGTGATAGATTTTACTATAGTAAAACGTTGTTACTTTGTGACAAGATTTTTATTTGGACTAGTTGTTCTTTAGTGATAGTTTTGTTATTTTTTGTGACTGTTGTTAGTGATGATTTTAAGTAGTGAAATAAGATTGTTATTTCACGATAAATGCTTTTAAGGTCATATACACCCGAAGAAGGGGTGCTCAAATTTCTCAAATCAAGACCCCTTCACCGATTAATGGCCCTGAAGGCTCTCCAAACTCACGTCAGAAAAAAATCTCTCATAAAAATTTGCTGTTGTTTGGCTTTTGGTTTAACATTTTTGTCAATAAATCAATTAAAAATTAATATTAAGTCTTTTGTAAACGCTGAAAATTTATTTATTTTCTCTCAAACGTGAAGAAAATGTGATTTTTTTAAGTTTTAGGCATACTAATTTAAATTTCCAACTTTTAAAATAAACCTTAAAGATTTTTTTGGGGGATTTTTAACCCCGGGGGTTATCCCCCCAGGATAAAAAAAGTTTAGGCGTATCGAGCGATGTCTTATTACCTTTGGGTCCTTCAGTCTTGTCCCCCCGGCCCCGGATGCTACCCCCCTCGCGTTGACACTTAGTTCCCACTTCCTTTCTAGGCGAACGGGACGACAGATTTTTAAAGGAAACACGTCCAGTATTTCCACCCTTTTAATGTTCAGGGCAATAAGCAGGCAGACTCTGCTGCGCGGTCAGCAGTACATGACCCACCAGTTTCTTTATAGAGTTATTCCATTCTCTGACTGTTTTGCTGTAATCAACCCACCTTCGCAACCGATGGCAACAACGTTGGTCTGTTATCACTCAAAAAAATTTAAATTTCTATCATACCAAGTTTTGGGGTTTAGCCTTTTCTTCTTGTCGACGATCCCAAAGGGTTGGGGAGACAACACCTCTGTCTTCGCATCAACCCCCTTTTTTCTAACCAGGGGTATTGTGGAAAAGTGTTCAATTCCTTTTGTGAGAAGTGTCTAGTTCCTGTTTAATTTTCCCATATTTACTGGACTGTTACAACAGCACGCAAAATTTTTTCCCTTGACGGCATCCCCGTCTAACCCCTTACTTTACCTTCCCTCCTCGGATGGCCCCCCCTTTACACACTCCCTCTGCACTTTTGGACAGCAACTGATTTTTTCACAAACCTTTTGATTATCCTTCCTTTAGGGGAAACCCTTCACAGCGAGCTAATGGGGAAAAACACCTAGTTCGGGGAGCCTTGAATTTCCCTGAATTGTATCCCGGAGCGCAGGCGGGAAATACATGTTTATATAACACCGGGAAAAAACCCCTAGAGGGACTAGACCAAACTTGCACACGAAAATCACCCCCCTATAAAAGAAAAAGACTTGGCGACGGCAACTCCCCCCAATAAAAACGGGGGTGCACTGCACGAAAAGAGAAACACAATAAGTGTACAGGCCCAAAAATGTTCAACTGCTCCCAGCTACAAAGGGAGATTACCATAGACCCCGGCTGTCTCAAGCGGAAAATGGACAAGCCCTAAAGTCGGGGGGAAACGTGGCCAGCCGGCCGTGGTTGTACCGATTCTGAGCCCGGTAACACCGGGGGTTGACCCCGATTCCTCCATGACCGGTAAACGGGCCCCCTTGACCCCCCAACTTTCCATGAATCCGGTAACTCCTCACAGCCCTTAAAATTTACCTTTTTTCAATAAATTATTTACCTTAACCCGCACAAATTCCACCCAGGCGTTGAACCCGGTGGTTTTATTTTCCTTTTTTAAATATAATAAAAAAATTTTTTTCAGGGGACCCCAGGACCCGGTGAAAAACTTTCTACCGGCCACCCCGGTAAAATAACCCTTGGGGGACAGAACAGGAAAACCCTAATGTGCTTATTGCCACTGGGGGCCCCTTTCCGGGTTTTACCCCTCCCAGGATCCCACCCAAAAGTTAAACTCCAGGAATCTCTGTTTTGGTGAAAAAATGCAAAACGGGGTTTTGGGAGACAAACACATTTTTTCCCTCCTCCGGTTTGGGGGGTTTACTGCAGCAAACTGTAACAGGTGTTGGGAAACCCTAACATGTTTTTTAGCCTCCTGCCAGGTATCTGTTTCTGCTAGCTGAAGGGTATAAAACAGGTTTAGGGGCTGCACATGTTTTTTTGCCTCCTTAGGTATCTGTTTATGCAGCTGAAGGGTGTAACAGTGTTAGAAGTTTACCATGTGTTTAGCCTCCTTCCAGGTATCTGTTTACTGTGCTGAACGGTAGTAACAGGTGTTAGGAGACTAGAAGTGTTTAGCCCCTGCCAGGTATCTTTTACTGCATGAAGGGTGTAACAGGGTTGGGACTAGCCAGTTTTTTGCCCCTGCAGGTACTGTTTATTGCTAGTGAAGGGTATAACAGGTGTTAGGAGACTACACATGTTTTTTAGCCCCCTCCAGTACTGTTTACTGTTAGCTGAACGGTTTAAAACAGGTGTTAGGAGATTTGAACATGTTTTAGCCTCCTGCCAGGTATTTTTTCCTGCTAGGGAACGGTAGAACAGGTGTTAGGAGACTAGCAATGTGTTTAGCCTCCTGCCGGGTTCTTTTACTGCTAGGGGAACGGTAGAACGGTGTTAGGAAATAGCCAGGGTTTTTGCCCCCTGCCAGGTACGTTTACTGCTAGCTGAAGGGTGAACAGGTGTTAGGGAGACAGACTGTGTTTGCCCCCTGCCGGATCTGTTTTGCTAGCGAAGGGTATTTCAGGTGTTAGGAGATAGCAATGTTTTGCCTCCTGCCAGGTTTTGTTACTGTACTGCGGTAGTAACAGGTGTTAGGAGACAGCCATTGTTTTAGCCTCCCTGCCAGGGATTTTTTACTGCTAGCTGAACGGTATAACGGGTTTGAGACAGCACTTGTTTGGGTTTCTGCAGGTATCTTTTACTGCTAGCAAACGGTGAAAAGGGTTTTAGGAGACTAGCAATGGTTTAGCCTCCTCCCAGTATCTTTTTACTGCCGGAACGGAGAAACAGGGTTAGGGACTAGCACATGTGTTTGCCTCCTCCCGGGGATCTTTTTATTTAGCGGAACGGTGTAACGGTTTGGGGGAAGACTAGACATTTTTTTTCCTCCTGCCATATCTTTTCTGTAGCTAACGGTATAACAGTGTTGGAGACTAGCACATGTTTTTGCCCCGGCCAGGTTCTGTTTATGCAGCTGAACGGTGTAACAGGTTTTTGGGAGACTACCATTTTTTTAGCCTCCTCCGGGTTCTGTTTACTGCGTGAACGGTAGTAACGGGTGTTAGGGAACCACAGTTTTTTGCCTCCTCCGGGTTCTTTTCTGTAGTAAACGGATAACGGTTTTTGGAGATACACTGTGTTTACCCCTCCCGCCGGGGATCTTTTACGCTACTGAAGGTAGTACAGGTGTTGGAGACTAGCAAGTGTTTAGCCCCCTCCCGGGGGTTCGTTACGCTAGCTGAACGGTAGAAAACGGGTGTTGGGAGACAAAACACATGTGTTTACCCTCCCCAGGTCTGTTACGCTGCTGAAGGGTAGTAAAAGGTGTTAGAAGACTACCACTGTTTTAGCCCCCTTTCCAGGTTCTGTTACTGTAGCGAAGGGATAAAGGTGTTGGGAGACTCACATGTTTACCCTCCCCAGGTTCTCTTTGCTTCGAAGGTAGTAAAGGTTAGGAGACTAGCACTGTGTTTTCCCCCTTTGCCGGGTATCTTTTACTGCTAGGAACGGTGAAACAGGGTTTTGGAGACTAGCACTGTTTGTTTAGCCTCCTGCCAGGTATCTGTTTACTGCTAGCTGAACGGTAGTAACAGGTGTTAGGAGACTAGCACATGTGTTTAGCCTCCTGCCAGGTATCTGTTTACTGCTAGCTGAACGGTAGTAACAGGTGTTAGGAGACTAGCACATTTGTTTTCCCCCCCTCCCAGGTTTGTTTACTGAGTGAACGGTAGTAACAGGTTTTTTAGGGAGACTACCCCAAGGTTTTTTTCCCCTTTGCCAGTGTTTTTATGCTATTTAACGTAAACAGGGGGGTTGGAAATACCTTGTTTGCCACAATAAATGAATCCAGTTAAGGTTTAAAGCCGAGTTTCCCCTTGGGGGTTTTAATTTTGGTTTAAAATTTTTTAAACGTAAAAACAACCAGGGGGTTTTTACTTTAGGTTCCTTTTTCAATCAAAATTCAAAGTTTGCTGTGGAAAAAAAAAGGTAAACCCCCGTCAAGGTTTGTTTCCGTTTTTGTAACAGTGCCCCCTCCATAGTGTTTTTTAACCAAAGGTAGAACACATTTTTCCCCCCCCCCCACTGTTGTTTGTATCTTGTTTGGTTCGCAATTTTTGAAATAATTTTAAAAAGGCACATAGGGTTGTGTTACTCAGATGTTATGAACAAGGTCTAGGGACATAGGTGTTTAGTTCTCTTTTTTATGAACACAGGTGCTATGGACATAGGTTGTAGTTACTAGATGTTTAAAACCAGTGCAGGGACATGGTTTTGTATTTACCGATGTTATGAACCAGGTGCTAGGGGCCATGGTGTTGTAGTTATAGATTTTGAACACAGGTGCTATTGCACTAGGTTTTGTAGTTATCAGTGTTAGAACACAGGTGCTACTGGCACTAGGTTTTGTTTTAAATCAATGTTTTTAACCAGGCTATGGACACATAGGTGTTGTAGTTCTGGGTTTTTATGAACCAGGTGCTAGTGGCACATAGGTGTTGTAGTCCCAGATGTTTTACACAGGTCCCTATGGACACATAGGTGTTGTAGTTACTTAGATTTATGAGCACGGGTGATATGGACACATAGGTGTTGTAGTCACTCGATGTTATAACACGGGGCTTGGACACATAGGTGTTGTAGTCACTCAGATGTTATGAGCACAGGTCTATGGACAATAGGGTTGAGTCACTCAGGTATTATGACACAGGACTATGGGCACCAGTTATTGTGTCATGTGATTTCAACACAGGTGTTATAGCACAAAGTTGTCGCATGTTTACTGGCACACGGGTTTTTATAGCCAGGGTATTGTAGGACATATTTTAGGCTGTGGTATTGTAGTCGCACAGCCGTTATGGGCACAGGTTTTAAGCAGGGGTGTTGTAGGAACACAAAAGTTATGAGCGCACGCTGTTTACCACACAGGCATTTATGTCGTGCCAAATAGGTAAAACTTGAGATTTGGGCTTAAATGGCGACCTCTTCTTCCCGAATTAGACAAGCGAAAATTCGTGTATGAATAATTTCGCAAAATAATCTGACGTAACGAAAAAATATTTTTTAATCGTGTTTGATTATTATTTTTTTTTTTAAAAATTATCTAAAAATATTTAGTTTGGTTAGTAATTTTCCCCTAATGTTTCTTTTGGTACAAAATTTTTAAATTTTTAAATTAAACATAAATGAAAAAAATATTTTTTAAAAACGTATGGGAAAAAATTTAGAAAGGACTTACGAAATTTAAAATAGTTCTTGCACTGAAAATTTTTTCCTACGGCCGACATCCGGGGGGGCGGAAAATTACATATAAACCCAGAATTTCATTTGACCGCAAAATTGTGATTCAGGAAAGTTTGTACCCGGTGTTTACACGGGCACTAAGTTTGCCGGTTTTTTACCGGCACAAGTTTTACGCAGGTTTTTTTTACAACCGGGGCACTAAGTTTGTACCAGGTTTTACACGGGCACTAAGTTTGTACCCAGGTGTTTACACGGGCACTAAGTTTGTACGCAGGTGTTTACACGGGCACTAAGTTTGTACCCAGGTGTTTACACGGGCACTAAGTTTGCCCCGGGTTTTTCAGGGGCATAAGTTTGTACCGGTGTTTACACGGGCAAAAGTTGTACCCAGGTTTTACACGGGCACAATTTTTGTACCCAGGTTTTAAAAACGGGCACTAATTTGTCCGGGTTTTTTACCGGGCACTAAGTTTGTCCCCAGGTGTTTACGGGGGCACTAAGTTTGTCCCAGGTGTTTTCCGGGCACTATTTTGTACCGGGTGTTTACAGGGCACAAGTTTGTACCCAGGTTTTTTCCCAGGGGCCTAAGTTTGTACCCAGGTTTTACAGGGGCACAAGTTTGCCCCCATGTTTACACGGGCATAAGTTTGTACCGGGGTTTTTACGGGGCACAAATTTTTGACGCAGGTGTTTCCCGGGGCACAAGTTTGTCCCGGTTTTTTCCGGGGGCACAAGTTTTACCCAGGGTTTTTACACGGCAAAATTTTGTACCCGGTTTTACAGGCCACAAAGTTTGAAACCCAGGTTTTCACGGGCAAATTTTTGTACCCGGGTTTTTTCAGGGGCACAAAGTTTGTACGCAGGTGTTTAAGGGCACAAGTTTGTACCCAGGGTTTAAAAGGGGCACAAGTTTTACCCAGGTGTTTACACGGGCCAAAATTTGTACCCGGGTTTTCAGGGGCACTAATTTTTTTACCAAGTGTTTCCCAGGGGCACTAATTTTTGTACCCAGGTGTTTACCGGGCACAATTTTGTACCAGTGTTTACACGGGCCTAAGTTTGTCCCCAGGTTTTACAGGGCAAAAGTTGTACCCGGGGTTTTTTCACGGGACTAAGTTTGTACCCAGGTGTTTACACGGGCACAAATTTTTACCAGGTGTTTACAGGGGCACAAAATTTGTACCCAGGTGTTTAACGGGCCAAAGTTTGTCCCAGGTGTTTCCGGGCACTAAGTTTGTGCGGTGTTTCACGGGCCTTTTTTGTACCCGGGTGTTTACACGGGAAAAAAAGTTTTTTCCCGGTGTTTAAAAGGGCAAATTTGTCGCAGGTTTTACGGGACTAATTTGAAACCAGGGTTTTTTTAACGGGCACTAATTTGTACCGGGTGTTTACACGGGCACAAGTTTGTACCCGGGTTTTTTACAGGGGCCTAATTTTTGTACCCAGGTGTTTCACGGGGCACTAAGTTTGTCCCCAGGTGTTTACCGGGCCTAAGTTTGTACCAGGGGTTTTACAGGGGCACAAGTTTGTACCCAGGGTTTAAGGGGGCACAAGTTTGTACCCGGTTTTTACAGGGGCACTAAGTTTGTACCCAGGTGTTTACACGGGCACTAAGTTTGTACCCAGGTGTTTACACGGGCACTAAGTTTGTACGCAGGTGTTTACACGGGCACTAAGTTTGTCGCAGGTGTTTAACAGGGGCACTAAGTTTGTACGCGGGTTTTTACCGGGGCACTAAGTTTGTACCCAGGTGTTTACAACGGGCAAAATTTTTGTACCCGGGTTTTTTACCGGGCACTAAGTTTGTACCCAGGTGTTTACACGGGCACTAAGTTTGTACGCAGGTGTTTACACGGGCACTAAGTTTGTACCCAGGTGTTTACACGGGCACTAAGTTTGTACCCAGGTGTTTACACGGGCACTAATTTTTTTACCCGGGTTTCCCGGGCACAAATTTTACGCGGGGTTTTTACAGGGGCACTAAGTTTGTACCCAGGGTTTACAGGGGCACTAAGTTTGTACCCAGGTTTTCCCGGGGCCTAGTTTTACCAGGTGTTTACACGGGCACTAAGTTTGTACGCAGGTGTTTACACGGGCACTAAGTTTGTACGCAGGTGTTTACACGGGCACTAAGTTTGTACGCAGGTGTTTCCCGGGCACTAAGTTTGTCCAGTGTTTACACGGGCACTAATTTTTACCCGGGTGTTTCCCGGGCACTAATTTTGTCCCAGGTTTTTTTTACACCGGGCACAAAGTTGTACCGGGTGTTTAAAACGGCACTAATTTGTACCAGGTGTTTACACGGCACTAAGTTTGTCCCCAGGTGTTTAACGGGCACTAATTTTGTACCCATGTTTTACACGGCATTCAAGTTTTTACCCATGTGGGTTTTTACACGGGCACTAAGTTTTACCCAGGTGTTTACACGGGCACTAAGGAAAATTAAAATCACTGCTTTTAAAAAATTTTCTCTGTAAAAAAAAAAATAGTCTATAAAATTTGGCAATGTTCTCCCTGGAATAAATTCGCCCTAAATTACCCTTCCCAACACGTGTGAAGTAAATGGGGTTTTAGGTTTGAAGCTTATCTACCACACGGGGATCTTTAAAGGGCTGCAGTCACCTGTGCGTCACCAGTCAAAATTTTAATACTTTTAAACCCGAGAAATTTAAAAATACCCTATGTAATATTAGCACAGAAGGCAGGGGGAAAGATTTTTATTTTTTAGCTAACTACGTTTTAAATTTTACCTTATTCCTGTAATGACCCTCGTATTGTTTTAATAGTTTAATGACCCTGTTGTAAAGTCTTTTGACCCTCGTATTGTGATGTCTTAAAGACCCTCGTTGAGATAGTCTTAATACCCCCGTATTGTAGATAGTCTTAATGCCCTCGTTGTAGATGTCTTAATGACCCTCGGTGTAGATAGCCCTTTTTTAGTATTAAAAAGACGTTAATTTCTTATAGAATAATTAGAAAATATTATACCCTTTAAAATTAAAAAATAAAATAAAAGGACCCCAATGAATAAATCACCGTTGAATTTTTTTGGGAAAAACCGGGTTTTAAATATCTCTATTTATAATCTATGTAAAAAATATTTTTGTATCCTGAATAAACTTTTATTTTATTAATCATTATAAATATAGAAAAATTTTCCCTTTTATATAAAGAGAGGTAATACTGCGTGTGTTAATTTAAAGGGTTTAAAAAACCCCCTTTTTGTAAACCCCCGTAACGCTTTTTCCTTTTAAATTTTAAAATTTCAAAAATTTTTTTTAAAAAACAAAATTTGTTTTATTACGAAAGGGATATATTTTGTAAAATTAGAGTATACACCCTATGTAGTACACAGAAGTTAATAAAAACCCCAACGATTTTGACTATACATAATAAATAGTTATTAGTTGTAGTAGTAGTATGTTATAGTAGATAATACAGCAGCAGCGGCAGTATAGCAGTAGTAGTAGTAGTAGTAGCAGTAATTCTTTTACGTAGAAATGTTTAGTAAATAGTTATGTAGTGTTTAGCAGCAGCAGCAGTAGTAGCAGTAGTTTTGGAGTATAAGTAGTTGTAGTAGTGTAGTATAGGAAGCACAGAAACGTAGTAGAGCAAACGTAGAACCAGAGAGGAAGATAGGGCAAAATAAAGCATAGTAGTAGTTTTAGCAGATAGCAGAGAGAGTAGTAGCAGCAGAGCAGCAGAGAGCAGTGTACACAAGGGGAAGTAAAAAAAAAGTAACAGACAGCATAGCACAAGTACCAGACAGGGGTTAGCCAGTAGACCGCAGCATCACGCGCTGTAGAGCAGCAGCAGTCAGCAGCAGCAGTAGTAGCAGCCAGCGTAGCGCGCAGCAGTATGCACAGCAGAGTATGGACGCAGCATGTAAACAGTGTAGCAGCAGCAGCAGTATAGAGCATCGCAGTAGGTAACAGTAGTGCAGCAGCAGCTGTAGTAAAAGCAGCGCAGAGTAGAGAGCAAGTAACACAAAACAGCAGGGAGCATAAAATAGCAGTATAGGAAAACAGCAGTAAGAGCCCCAGAGAGAGCAGCCCGCAGTAGGCAGCAGCAGATAGTAGCAGGCCAGGAAAAAAAGGGCCCCGGCAGAAAAGCAGCAGCAGATAGTTTTGTAGAGCGCAGCAGTAGCAGCAGCAAAGGGCAGCAGCAGCAGAGTACAGCAGCAGTTTGAGCAGCACAGAGCAGAGCACACGCAGTAGCACAGCACAGCATTTGTAGCAGCGCAAAAGTGTGACGCAGGGGCAGTAGCAGCGCAGTAGGAGCCGCAGCAGTAGACAGCAGCAGCAAGTAGTTTGGGAGCAGCACAAATAACGGGGCAGTAGGCAAGCAGCAGCAGAGAGTAGCAGCAGCGTAGTGTAAAGCAGCCCCGCAGCAGCAGTAGCCACACATATACAGCGCAGCATAGTAAACGCAGCAACAAGCAAGCGCAGCAGTTTGTAAAACAGTGTAGCAGCAAGGGAGCAGGAGCAGCACAGCGTAGGCAAACACAGAGAGGCAGCAGTAAAAAGAATAGAGCAGCAGCAAGTAAGCAGCAGCACGGGTTTGGCAGCACAGCATAGCACAGAGTAGAGCAGGCACAGTAGTAGAAAGCAGCAGCAGAGTAGCAGCCCGCAGTGAAGCAACAGTAGAAGCACAGAGTAGTAGCAGCAGCAAAGTAGCAGCAGCACAGATAAAAACAGCAGCAGTGTACAGCAGCAGTAGTAGAGAGAGAGAAGGCGGGCAGCAGATGCAGCGCAGCAGAATACAGCAGCAGCGTAGCAGCCCGCTAGCGCAAACGCAGAGTAAAGAGAGCAGCGAGCGCAGCACAGAGCCGCGGTTTTAATGCAGCACAGGTAGTAGCAGCCAAACAGCAAGAAGCAGCACAGCAGTATAGCAGCACAGCAGTAGACAGCAAGAGTAGTAGCGCCAGCAGAGTAGAGCAAGTAAAACAGCAAGAGTAGCAGCAGCAAGTAGTACAGCAGCAGCTAGCAGCAGCGCAGTAGCACACAGCAGTAGTAGTAAACAGCAAGCAGCAGCACAGAGCAGCAGCAGCAGTGAGCAGCAGAGAGTAGCGCACAGAGTGCCCGAGATAGCAGCACATAGCAGCAGCCAGTAAGGTTTGCAACACAGCGCCAGAGTTAGCAGCGCGCATAGTAGCAGCAGCAGCATAAGCAGCGCAGCAGTAGAGCAGCGCGATAGAGCAGCAGCAAAGGGTGCAGCCAAACAGTAGGGAGCGCAGAGTAAACAGCACAGTAATACGCAGCAAGCATAGAGCAGCAGAGACAGAGCAGCAGTAGTAGAAGCAATAAAAGGTGCAGCAGCAGCAGAGCAGGGGCCCCCGTAGTTAGAGGCAATAGAGACTTTTCAGCGCAAAGGGGTTAGCAGCGCAGTTTAAACAGCGCAAGAATAGCAGCAGCAATGTAGCAGCAGCAAGTAGCAAACAGCGCAGTGTGCAGCGTGAGTGCAGCAAGCAGATAGCAAAGCAGCGCGTAGCCCCGCACAGTGTAGTAGCAGCAGCGGAGTTACAGCAGCAGCATTTAAAACAGCGCAGTAGCAAGCAGAGAGGGAAAAAGCAGCAGCACAGTAGAGTGCGCAAGCAGAGCAGCAGCACAGAGGAAACAGCAGCAGCAGTAGTATAGCAGCGCAGCAGAGCAGAGCAGTACAGAGAGTGCAGCAGCAGCAGTAGAAACGAGAGATGCAGCAGAGCAGTATACAAAGCAGCAATAAATGCAGCACACTACACAGCAGCAGTAGGGAAGCACAGTAGTAGCAGCAGCAGCAAGGGGAAACAGGGATAGAGCGCAGCATGTAGCGCAGCCAAAGAGCAGTTTGTAGCAGCAGAGAAAATGAGCAGCACAGTGTCGCAGAGCAGTAAACAGCATAGAGCAGCAGCAGTAGAGCAGAGGGAGTAGGAGCCAGCAGAGTAGCAAGGGGAGCAGCGCAGGAGCCGCGCAAATAGCACAGCAGCATATAGACACAAACATTAGCGCAGCAGAGGGAGTTTGCAGCACGATAGAGCAGCAGAGTATAGCAGCAGCAGCAAGGCAAAAAACAGAGCAGCAGCGCAGTAGGCACGGGGAGCAGAGTAAGCACAGCAGCAGAAATAAGAGCAGTAGTAGCGCAGCAGCAGTTGCGCGCAGCAGCAGAAATAGCACAGCAGCGTGTAGCCGCAGACGTATAGCACAGAAGTGAGCAGCAGCAGTAGTAGCAAAGAAGGTAGTAGCAGTAGTCAGCAGGAGTTGCAGGGGACACAGTTAGCAGCAGAGAGCAGCACAGAGTAGCACAGCAGCGTATAAAAGCAGAGTAAACGCAGCAGTAGAGCAAAAGCAGCATAAAGAAGCAGAGAGCAACAGCAGAGATAGTAGCAGCAGCAGCAGTAGAGACAGCAGAAAAGCAGTAGCAGCAGCAGCAGTTAGGAGGCAGGGTTTGCAGCCAGCAGAGAGCAGAGCACAAACAGCAGCAGTAAGCAGCGCAGCAGTAAGCAGGTAGCACAGCAGTAGTAGCACAGCAGCATAACAGAGATAGCAAGAGCAGCAGCAAATACACTGCGGCCCGTAGAGCAAGCGCAGTAGTAGCAGAGAATATAGCAAACGGCAGTGTAAGCAGCACATAAAAAATATATGGTATACATATGTCAGAAGGCATAACGCAGAGATAAACGCTAGTAGCGGCGGTTTTAAAAAAGAAGGCAAGGTGAGGGCCCGTTCAAAGTGCGTGTCCACCCGGAATTTAAACAGCACATAAGCACAGGGGCGTATCGGCGCCGTAAAAATAAGGAGGATACAGGCCTTTTTTAAATTTTGAGCGCTGTACCGCCCTAATACTTTCGCAGTAGAGAGAGAAGCGTTCTATAAAAAGGATATAGCAGAAGAGTAAAAAAATAAAAAAAAAAAATACGCGACAGTTTTCAGACAGAGTGAGGAGAGCGTAGACCAATACAGAGCAGGTATCAAGACGAAACTGAATTTGAGAACTTTTTCAGCTCCCCCCTTTCAGTATGGCGATTAAAAACAGGAAAACGTAAAACAGGGGCAGAGCGGGACGCAACGTAAAAAAGAGCACATGAGAACGCAATGTCAAATTTTTAAAGCATTTGGGGGTAGACAGACCGAAAGGAAAATTAAAAAATATTTTTAGGAAAAAAAAAAAAATTTAAAAAAAATTTAAAAAAATTTTTAAAAAATTTTTTTTAAAAATAATGGAAAAATTTTTTTTTTTTTTAAATAAATTTTTTTCCCCAATATTAAAGGAAGGGGAAAAAGCCTTTTTCCCCAAAAAGGCCTCGCGGTAGAAAAAAGTTAATATTTATTTTTAATTATTAATTTTTTCGGGGGATTATAATTGCATTTTTTTTAAAGGGGAACAAAAAACAGGAATAAGGTTTGAAAGGCCCCCCGGAAAAATTATTAAAAACATTAAAAAAAATTTCTTGGTCCTCTTCTTTCTATAATTTTTGTTTATCTGAAAATTGATGAAAATTATTATTATTATTATTATTATTATTATTATTATTATTATTATATTATTATTATGACAGCTTAGGATTCAGATTTTCATTGACTAGGCTGATTTTTTTTTGTATTAGGTAGGCTGTAGATTCTTTACTAATATCAGAGACAGAGGTATTCGAGTTAGAGCCCTGAACCTTGAATGTGATTAAGGTGGGATTATTATCATTCTTACGATGGTCTCCTAGCCTTGTCAGTCCATCGGCTGATTACACTAGTTTGAACCACTTGTAAACCAGGTGTCAGACAGCTTCTGGCTGACCTTGACAACTCGTAATAAATTCGGTTAAGAGCAACATTGCAGTAACGTCACTGATGTCCCTTTTATTTTATTTTTTTTTCTTTGCGGAGGCGGGAGTTTGGGTACGTAGAGGATTGATCTTCTAGAGAAGGCATGAAATATACTTGTAATTATATAAATTTTTAGGTAAATGGAATTATGTGTATATTCTTATATATATATATATATATAATATATATATATATATATATATATATAATATATATATATATATATATATATATATATATATATATACGTATATATAATTAATATATATATATATATATATATATATATATATATATATATATATATATATATATATAATGTCGTGCCGAATAGGTAAAACTTGCTATTTTGGCTTAAATAGCAACGCTCTTCTTGTCGAATAAGACAAGCGAAAATTTGTGTATGCAGTAATTTCGCAAAAATTATTCTTAACCTAACGAAAAAAATATATTTCATTGTGTTTGTGTATTATTAAATTATTGAAAACTTATCTAAAATATATATTTTAGTTGGATTACGCTAAATTAAATTGCGCTTGGTATAATAAGGTTAGGTAAGTTTTCTAAGGCTCTTTTGGTATAATATTATTAATTTTTACATTAACATAAATGAAAATATATATCTTTGAACGTATGTATATATATATATATATATAATATATATATATATATATATAATATTATAATATATATATATATATATATATATATATATATATGCACATTAACCCTAGTTTAGGGATTAAAGCATTCCTCATTGGTTGAGAACACGTTACATGCATCCTTAATGACACTCGTGTAGTCAATAGGTTTGAAACCCATTAACCATCCGACGTTTTGGGTAGCTTCCCACCTAGGTAGATTGACCTCTTACGGAACGAAATAAATTCCTTATCATTTATTCCATGGCTAACTTTCCACCTGGCAGGAAATAGGTACCTAAGAGTTAGTCAAGTATCGTAAGTCGCATCCTGGGGGTAACGAACCTGAGGAGCCCAACGGAAATAAGCAACACTGCTTAGTCTTCTTGGGGTTTCCTGAGTTATTTACCTTCCGGGGTTAATGATCCGAGTGAAATCTTTATAATTTTGTTTCTTCTTCTTCTTCCTGTGATGTGTAACCCCCTCCCATACTTCAGAGTTTCTTCTTCCAGTGATGTGTAACACCCCCCATCCATACTTCAGAGTTTCTTCTTCCAGTGATGTGTAACACCCCCCATCCATACTTCAGAGTTTCTTCTTCCAGTGATGTGTAACACCCCCCATCCATACTTCAGAGTTTCTTCTTCCAGTGATGTGTAACACCCCCCATCCATACTTCAGAGTTTCTTCTTCTTCCAGTGATGTGTAACACCCCCATCCATACTTCAGAGTTCTTCTTCCAGTTTATGTGTAACAACCCCCCCTCCCATACTTCAGAGTTTTCTTCTTCCAGTGATGTGTAACACCCCCCTCCCATACTTCAGAGTTTCTTCTTCCAGTGATGTGTAACACCCCCCTCCCATACTTCAGAGTTTCTTCTTCCAGTGATGTGTAACACCCCCCAAACCATACTTCAGAGTTTCTTCTTCCAGTGATGTTAACACCCCCCATCCATACTTCAGAGTTTCTTCTTCCAGTGATGTGTAACACCCCCCATCCATACTTTAGAGTTTCTTCTTCCAGTGATGGTAACAAACCCCCCATCCATACTTCAGAGTTTTTTCTTCCAGTGATGTGGTAACACCCCCCTCCCCCTACTTCCCGGTTTCTTTTTCCAGTGATGTGTAACACCCCCCATCCATACTTCAGAGTTTCTTCTTCCAGTGATGTGTAACACCCCCATCCATACTTCAGAGTTTCTTCTTCCAGTGATGTGTAACACCCCCCATCCTATTCAGATTTTTTTCTTCCCGTGATGTGTAAAACCCCCCCCCTATTTCGGGTTTTCTTCTTCCAGTGTGTGAAACACCCCCCACCCATATTCAGGTTTCTTCTTCCAGTGATGTGAAACCCCCCCCATCCTACTTCAGAGTTTCTTCTTCCGTGAGTGTAACACCCCCCCCATCTTCGGTTTTTTTTCAGTGTGTGTAACACCCCCATCCATATTTCGAGTTTCTTTTCCAGTGATGGTTAACCCCCCCCATCATACTTCGAGTTTCTTCTTCCAGTGATTTTAAAACCCCCCCCACCCAACTTCAGAGTTTCTTTTTCCCAGTGTGTGTCACCCCCCCATCCTATTGAGTTTCTTCTTCCAGTGATGTGTAACACCCCCCTCCCATACTTCAGAGTTTCTTCTTCCAAAGTGATGTGTAAACCCCCCTCCCATTCAGAGTTTCTTCTTCAGGTGTGTAACCCCCCCCCTCCATACTTAGAGTTTCTTTTCAGGTGTGTAACCCCCCCACCCATACTTCGAGTTTCTTTTTCCCAGTGATGTGTACCCCCCCCATCCATACTTCAGGTTTTTTTTCCCGTGATGTGAAAACACCCCCCCCCCTACTTCGAGTTTCTTCTTCCATTTGATGTTAACCCCCCCCCCATACTTCAGAGTTTTTCTTCCGTGATGTGAAACACCCCCCCCCCATACTTCAGATTTTTCTTTTCCCAGTGATGGTAACACCCCCCTCCATATTCAGGTTTTTTTCTTCCAGTGATGTGTAAACCCCCTCCCATATTTCAGGTTTCTTTTTCCTTTTGATGTGTAACCCCCCTCCCATACTTCGAGTTTGTTTTTCTTCCAGTATGTGTAACATTCCCCTTCTCTTAGAGTACACGCGCTGTGTTCCCACTCAAGAAACAAGGATATATATGTATTTATGTAAACAAAAAGGCTCAGGAACCCACGGGGATGTGAAATACACTTGTGCAACACTTGGGTATCTTTCTGTATTGATGGGAACCCGCTGGTGGTGAAACGTTTCCACAATGAGATAATTGTTTTTTTTTAAAAATTACTTGGTTGTACAGGGAATTTAATAGTTGGGTGTAATCCCAAAAGCCCTTTGTATGCAGAACATTTGGGAAAATTTAAAAGTTAATTTAAAGATTGTAAGGCAATAATACATATTTCTTTGGGTTTTTTTTGTGGTTACAGTAGTACAGAAAATTGGGGGGCAAGTGTTGCACTAGGTCTGTGTCATCAACAAAGGTAGCGTATACTTTTTTTCACCTTTTCTACAGACATCCGTTTAGGTTTAATTTTTACTCCTGGCCTTTAAAGACAATTTTAAATCCTGACCTTTAAAGAAAGTTTCCCTCCGGGCCCTTTTTAAAAGACAATTTTACATCCGGGCCTTTAAAGAAAGTTTACACCTGCCTTTAAAGACAAGTTTCTTCCTGCCCTTTTAAGACAAGTTTACTCCTGCCTTTAAAGACAAGTTTACTCTGCCCTTTTAAAAGAAGTTTACACCTGGCCTTTAAAGAAAATTTTATCCTGCCCTTTAAAAGAAAGTTTCATCCTGCCCTTTTAAAGCAAGTTTAACCCTCCTTTAAAGAAAAGTTTACTCCTGGCTTAAAGACAAGTTTAACCCTGCCCTTTAAAAGAAAGTTTACACCCTGCCCTTTAAAGACAAGTTTACACCCGCCCTTTAAAGAAGTTTAACCCTGACCTTTAAAGACAAGTTTACATCTGGCTTTAAAAGACAATTTTCATCCTGGCCTTTAAAGACAATTTTAAAATCTGCCCTTTAAAAGACAGTTTCATCCTGCCCTTTTAAAAGACAAGTTTACTCCTGCCTTTTAAAGCAAGTTTCTCTGCCCTTTAAAGAAAGTTTACATCCGGCCTTTTTTTTTAAAAATGGGATTATACCTTCTGAAGGAAAAGGAGCGTTGCTTACTTTTTTTTTGGATCAAGACCCCTTCCCAGTATGTATCCCTTCGGATGTATTTTCACTTCTCAGTTTATATGTAGTTTTATAAACATGGTGTTTTATAAACATAACTCTCAGTGTATATACCTGAGAAGCACCTTTGGAGGATTACTAACAAATGTCGTCTCAGTATAAATACACTAAAAATATGCACTTTACAGTATATACACAAAATATACCTTTTTGTGTATATACGTTTTAAACATACCCATTAGTGTTTTTAAAAAACAAGTGTAGAATTCCCAGTATTTGACCTGTACCTTTACATAACAGTATTTTACTGAAATAACCTTGTCGTATATATCCACACTAAGATTTTCATTTCAGGTAAATGCACTGAAATTTTAACCCAAGTACAGACAGTGGGGGATATACCCTCTGGTTATCACTGAAAGTGTACACTTCCGTGTTATTTAACGTCGTATAACAGTAAAGCTCCCCCCCAGATAATTGGTATATATACGCAGCACACCCCTTAAGAGTTGTATAAAATTTTTTGTATAAAAATATATTAACAGTATTGGTAAACACTACAGTAAGATATGTTTTTTTATGGGAGGTAAAGACGTGGTCCCCGTACCAGCCTGAAAACCGGGGGTTCCCCGGGGGATGAGGAAAACTTTTTCACAGACACTCGCGCAAGGATACTATCTGAGATGTTTCGGGTATATTTTGAGGATTTTCTTTTTCTCTTTTTTCTTGGGGCTGGTGGGAAAGATTAATTTCGCTCATGCAGTCGCTGGGTTTTTAAACCCAATTAACCAACACACTGGCGATCACTGTGTATAGGCGCCGCTCTGGTACTGGCGCCCCTCTGTGTAAAGTTCGTGAGACCTTGATAAAGCTTACATAGGCGACACATGTCCATAAAAGAAGGTTCGCTCTCTACCCAGTGTCTTTTATATCTGACTGTCTACCCCTATCCTAAAATTTTTTTAACTCCGAGAATAAAGCTGTAAATTTATATCATTGGATTCATGGAGAGCATTAAAAAAGTGGGGGTCTACGCACCTATACCCACCCCCCCTATGCGACCCCCAAAAGCTTGACTAAACACTTAGTACTTTCTGCTAGGTGAAAAAGGGTTAAAATAAGATTTTTGGATTTTTTTCCCTGGAGGGTTTGCCACCCCCATAACCCAAGAAAGTCAATGCGTATCGAGGGATCTTTTGTTTATTTTTCCCTTTGGGGTCCTCCCAAACTCGCCCCCGGATGCGACCCCACCAGTTTGGGAACAACCCGGTACCTACTCATAGGGGAAAGGGGCAAAAAGGGGTAAGGAAAATTCGAAAAGTTTCCACCCCTCCCTGAATCGAACCCGGACCTCAGTGTGTGAGGCGAGAGCTTTGCCAGCCAGGTCCAAAACCCGTTTTCCCATACGTCTCGCCCTACCCCAAAAACGCGTTTTCCCTATTTACTTAATGTTGTCTTGAGAAAAGTGTGCAGACATCACAGTTTAAATCACCTTTACGAACTGCAGAAAACCTTCCCCATTCCTTCGGTCATGTCATCCCACCTCCGGGACTCAGTTCCTGGCTCACTCCCGTAGCCTTCAAGGCTGAAAAATACTTGTCTTCCCCCGTTTTTTCACGCTCACGGAGACTTCTGAATGTTTATGCTTTTAAACTTAAAAAAATCCTTTTATCCCTTCCCTTTTTTCCACCCCCAAAATTTTTTTCTCTTGGCCATCCTGTTTTGCTCCGTCCCTCTAAATGCCAAAAAACCCCTCAAAACTACCCTCCTAGCCCTCGGAATGTTTTTGGGAACCTCACCCCCTTTAACTGTCAGGTTCGAATTTCTTTCATAAATTTCACACACTGTACCCGAGTGTAAAATCATGCCCCCAGCCCCCTCGTTTCAATGTGTAAAGCCCTGCCCCGTACCATATAAATGTTGGCACCCTTTTTGGTCTTTCCCTTTTTTCTTTTTTTTGGCATTCGTAAATTTATTTATATATGGGGCGTGTAGGATCATACAGGGTGTGGGAATGTAGACTACTAGGGGGTTCGATCCCAAAGGAAAAGGAAGAGTATCTCCATCAAGGTATCCCTTTCCCCCCCAGTTTTCTACATGTGTTCCTGTTACATGCTGGATGGTTACATTAATTACTGGAGAAAAAAAATAATTATATTGTAAAATGCAATGCCGCTGTAAAACCAGAATGGGTAGTGTTTTTAATGTTTCAAAATGCCAAGTTGAAAGAAAAAGAGATCACCTTTTCGAATGTTTTTGGGGGGTTTCCAACCCCCCTGCGACCCCCGCTCTGCTAGACCCCCTGGTTGCGGGATGATCGACCCCGGCTGTGAGGCCCCCATTAAAAGACAATGTGCAAGGATCAAATCTTTACACACGATGCCTTCCTGTAAGTAAAGCGTTATCATTTGACTAATAAAGCTCTACTTCGACGGAAGCGTCGTCTGTAAATGTGAGTTTGTTCTGTCCATAGGCTTTTTTTACGTTGAAATTACAACTCGGTAAGAAAGGTCAGTGTGGGGTTTAACTCTTTCTAGTCAGTTAAAAGTCTTTCCAAACCACTATTGCTAATACATCACATGTGGATCAAACAGTAGCTGTTTCTCACCTGCCATAAATTATAGAGTTGAAAACATACAGACTTAATTATGTTCATGGGAGGAAGCACCAGAAAGACAGGATGGGGAGTCATAGCCTCTTGGAAATCAGAGATAAAGAGGTGTGATCCTTGGAAAGAGGGTTATTTACCTCAAATTCCTCGGAGGAAGAGCCTTTCACTGGCATCAAGGTATCTTCCCACGAGGGGGGAAATATAAAATTAATAAAAACCGAGAGAAATATCTGGTAACTGAGGTGTGGAGGTGGAGATCAGCTGTGTTTACGTTGGTGCCTCAGTCTACTGTGTGTCAGTGAGGGGGGTGTGTGTCGCTACCCAGGTGCTAGTCATTATCACAGCTTGGTGCTAGTTTAGTCGTGCACGGTGCTGGTCCTCACTTGCCAGCCTAAAAGTCGGTGAAAAGTGAGACGTAGATGCGGGAGAATCTGTGCTAGCAGCCTGCAGAGGCGAGGAAATAGTGTGATAGATGATGTGGTGGGTGGGTCGACCTGTTGCTGCAACCCCACGCTGCTTAGGGCTACAGCCTTGGCTATTCCTCTATATGTAGTGCATTACTAGCAAAACTTGCTATCATAGTCTCCCTTACCTGGGGAGAAAAAAATTCTCTAAAGCTATGATTTAGCACAAATTACCCAGCAGTGAATGGCAGGTCCACTGAATGTCAAGTACGAGAACCTGAAGATTTACGCAAGGAGTGTGAAAAGGTAATATATACTTCATATGTAC